>CM010622.1:19863419-20189940 GCA_003430845.1 Xanthoceras sorbifolium | reverse complement strand
GGACGAATCTTGAGGGTGATACGTATCTCTCTACTAGGACCGGTGTTCGGAATCTAGAAAGGTACATATCTCCCTATCCCAGGAATGAATCCTTAGGAAGGTACGTGTCTCCCTACTCCGGGACGAATCCTTGGAGAGGTACATGTCCCTACCCCTGGAAAAATCCATGGGGAGGTACATTAAATATCACATCAATATTAATATCGTGCGTACTGCTAACTGAACCCAGCTGGTATACCAACCTCCTATATCCATTTCTATGTCCAAGTATCCTAGGGCCGTTTTAATATAATATTTCACATAACAACTGTAATTCACAAATCGAATTTAAACTTAATTTATATAAAATTCAATCAATATTCGGAAAACATATATAATAATTTCATGGAAATTCAATGATTTGTTCATTCAATATTCTGAAACAATTTATTTCAACATATTCAACAAATCAAATTACGATTAAAACATAATACTCAATATACGAGTAAATCGAAATTATTCAAATAGAAAAAAACAATATAAACATATATTCACTAAATCACCCAAAAATCTCAAATTCAAATCAAAACACATAAAGGCTTCAAAAACATGTGTATACCAACCTGGATACCGTTTTTACGCCTTTTTCCTTTTGGGTTTCCCCATTTTTCCTTTCTCTTTCCTTTTTCTCTTTCTCTCTTTCTCTTGTTTTCATTTCTCTTTCTCTTTTCTTCTTCTCCTCTTCTTTTCTCTTCCTCTTCTTCTTCTCCTTCTTTCTCTCTCTTCCTCTCTCTCTCTTCCTTTTGTTTTCTCCTTTTTCTTTCTTTCTTTTTCTCTCAGTCTCTCCTTCTCTATTTTTCTGTTTTGATTTCTCAAGAGGCTTCCACCGCCTTTTATTTTTTTATAAACTTTCAGTCATTGCGACCGTCATCGCTTTCATCGCGATCACCCATCGCGGTACCATGGTCGCGTGCTCACTGCCCGAATTTTGATATTTTCACCGCGAGCTAGTAGCGCGATCTGTGGTCGCAGTGCTCACTGCCAAAAATCACCATTTTTCACTGCGAGCGACTCATCGCGATCTCTGGTCGCGCGGTGAGTGGTCGCGGTACTCACTGCCAACTTTTCACCCTTCTCTTCATGCGTTATTTCTGGACCGTTCCATCTGGTCTATATCCAAATTACAATTTTTATATCCACATATTCAAAATTAATTATTCGAAATTTGGGATGTTACAGCCATGATCTATATGAATCTCTCACCAAGATCCGTTTACCGATGAGATTCATATACATCAACTTATGATGGCTATATGTGGGTGATCTCAATCTTGAGTATCTTATTGACTCCTTTATGTTAGATCGATTTTTGATATACCATGGTAAGGTCGGATGATTATTCCCGATCAATATTCTCTGTATGTTGGGATTGCGATTTGGCTTGTGACTGGGAAGGTTTGCACACAATAGTGGAATCCACTCCTTCTTGTGAGAAGTAGAGAGTAGTTCCCTTAAGAGTTGATTTTGGGCTTGAACAATATGAACGCTCTCTTGATTTCGTAAGGAAACAGGATTTATTGTTCATTAGAGAATCAACGGTGCTTAAAGGATATATATAATTAGAGGGGTATAATGGACATTATGACCCAGCTCTAATTATGAACTACTGTGGAGGTCACACCATATGTAATAGCTATTATCGATGGACACCGAGTGATATCGGTATGTGTAAAAGCGTCCGTAGTAGTGAGAGAATGGCAACTTCGGATTTTTAGTGGAATAATACCGGAGTTGATAATCAAGGAAATTAATTAAAGAGTCAATTAATGATTCTGAGGATTATCGGAGCTCAAATATTGTGGGTCCATTAGGCCCCATTGCTAGCTCCGATCCATTTAGGTCACAAGGGTCACGTAATTAATTGGATGGTCCAATTAATAGTGTTGCGAAAGTGACACGTGTCAGGAGTTATTGAGTGATGTGATTATTCAATTAATTAAATAATGGCAATTATAAACAATTAAATAATAAGATTATTTAATTATGTAATTAGTCATAAGAGGGGGGTGATAGTTGATATTTTATTTTGAATAGGAGATCATAGGATTATCTCATTTATTAAATAAAATAAAATAAATTTGAATTTAAAAGTTTAAATTCAAAAGTTACTGATAAATTAATAAAAGAGTTTTTATTAATTTGGTTAACTTAAATAGATATATTAAAAAGAGTTTTAATTTAACAGACAACTGAATCAAAGAGTTTTACGTTCAAAGTTTTTTCACATAAGATATACAGGAAAAAGAAAAGTGACCGGAGAGATACAGTATCTCTCCAACTCTTTTTTCCATTCATCCTCTTCACTGATCCTGACAACGTGATGCGCCCACATGCAAGTTACCGGTGCCGGGATATAGCAAGGAAGACGTAGTGGTACAGAATAGGAGCTGCAGAAAAAAATACGAAGGAGCCTCCAACGGTGGTATGTTCCTTAATTTTTTTTTTCTTCTTTCATTGATTACGATTTTCTTCTGTATATAAAATAAATATGTATGTGATATATATTATTTTTATTATTCTGAAAATATAGTTCCAAAGTTTTACTGGTCACAGATTGTTTTTGCAATCTGTATAAAAATTTTAAAATCTTATTTCTGCTGCGTGACCAGTAGAACGGAAAAATGGCTCCTACAACTTATACGTACAGTACATAATATCGGGAGGGTGTATTACAAGGGTTCCATATACCTCTGCAGTTGGAAGTCTCATGTACGCAATGATCTGTACTAGTCCAGATATTTATTTTGTTGTGGGCATAGTTAGCAGGTTTCAATCGAAACCTGGTCCTGATCACTGGACGGCAGTCAAGCATATTTTTAAGTATCTCTGGAGAATAAGAGATCATATGCTTGTATACTCCAGAAGAGTTTTGATGGGCACCTAGAGAACATGGGGATGAAAAATATTATACACTTGCTATAGCGCAAGGGGGAGATTGTTACGAATTATGCTCAATAGCAAGAGTGTAATATTGTACTTGACAATATTTTCATACTAATAAAATGAGCATTGGTGTAAACAAATTTTATAGTTTTTGTAATGTTAGATTATAATTATCAAATGTAAATAATCAAAGGTCAAAAGACTATGAGATATGAAGAATTGTTCATGTATCTAGATATGTATAAGGTAGACATAATTTTTTAGTTAACATTGAAATATGTTCACAACTTAAGATAGAGGTCACGCCATTATCTTGTTTAAAGTAGTAGATTCTTTTGCTAGCATTCGAGTGGGATCAAATGTGTTGTGATGAGTCCAAAATCATCAAAGTGCAGTGTCTTTGAGAAAAAGAATTTAGTGCACCGGGTGTACTGAATAGGATCACAATGAAATGCTTTATCCATAATCGTCATTGAAAGGTTCATATGAGAACAATCGGAAAGTCTATCTAAATCCTGAAATAAATTATGGAGTTATAGTTGCAACTGGTATCATTTGAGTTGTCAATGAGTACGACTATATCATATAGTTTATCCTCAATAGTTTGGTGTTATTCACTTGTTAATCATAGATGACTTAATTTATAGATATGGACATTGTAGCTTCATTTATTAATGAGAGTAGAACACCGTCATCTACATCCTTTGAGGTATTGGATATCAAATCTTAACATTAAGTTTTCATTAGTGTCTGTTGAAAAATGACTTCTAAAAAAGTCAAGTTATCCAAGTACAAAGGATGGTCGTTTGGTTTAAACTGGTAACTTCGAGAGCTATAGGCGGTCTGTGAGCTCTTGGCGATTACTGGTGTTCTTCACGAGAATACACATTCTCTATGTAAGGTTGTCTAGGGTGTGAATAAGAAACACCATATTTTTCTTTCTCTATTTGAGAGTTCAATTTTGATTCTTTAGAGAAATGAACTAAAACTAATAGATTTAGCCTAAATGAATCATGGGTTTATTGTGATTAAGTCAAGTCTATTGGAGCTTAAATTTAGATAGATACGAAAATCCCCAATCTAGACGAACTTGCAAGAATCACTTGACATATTCTATCGGACCAATTAATGGGTCCATCCATAATTATTTTTAGGTCCAAGAACCCAAAAAGGTTTAAGAGGTGCGACCATGTATATACAAAGGCGGCAGACACTCTTTACTCACCAAGATTGGCGCCTAAGAATGTGAAAGTCTTGAGCGGCTTTATGGGGTGCAATTAGCATTTCATTAATACAATGAGTAATTTTCTAATTACCCTAAATTACATAATTGCACATTTTAGATAAATGGGCTAGATAATTATGTTAATGTATTAATAAGGCATGTTGACTTATTTTTTTTTTAAGAATGGATCTAGTTCACATGTGAAATTTTAATTAAAGTCCAAAGAATGAGCCCATATCTTTTTATGATGGGCAGCTAGGCCTTTTTATTATTGGTCTAGGAATTTTGTTTTTTATTTAATTAATTAAATAGAATTAATTAATTAAAATTCTCTTTCAACTAGGATACGACTCCTAGTATCAGACTTTGGTTGGAAGTGTGAAAGAAATTAAATGACTAGATTTAATTGCTGGATAATTATATCAATTAAATTAGGAGCCATAGTTAAACATAACTAAGGATATTAAGTTGGACCAAAATTATGTATTCATAAAAAACAAAAAAGAAGTTATATATGTAGCTTTTGTTTTTGTGAATTCGGCTAATGCTTAATTGTTTCTTTGATGGTGAATTCGGTCATAGCAAAAAAGAAAAGAGAGAGAGAACGTTTTGAATTATTGATAGTACACACATAAGCCTTTACAGGAAAAAAAGGCTTTGTGTACATGATCGTTCCAAATATGTTATTGTTTTAAACCCTTTTTACCTCGTCTTTTGTGCTTGTTTCCAAGTGAGTTTGGTGGTTTTGATGTGTTTGTTGAGCTTGCGTAGGTTTTACGCGTTGGTAAAGGAGTTACATGAAGAATGGAAGTTTCGAGCCAAAAATGAGCTTTTCTGGACCAGAGAGTACTGCTACTCAGTTCTCGCGACCAAGGGTCGCCATAGGATGGTCATGCTAAAGGAAGCAGTTTTTGGCAGTGAGCTACGCGACCGGCCATCGTGACTGCCGGTCGCGGTGAAAGGGGTGTTTCCTGGCAGTAAGTAGCGCGACCAAGCCATCGCGACTGCCGGTCGCGCTGCTTGGTCGTGACGGTGATTCCAGCTGACCTAATTCAGCGAGCTATAAAAGGAAAAATTTTTAACTTGAAAGGGGTCGTTCTTGCCACAAAAAAGCACGACCAAGGCTTACAAGACTCAGTTCTAGTTCATTCTTAGTGGTTTCTTTGGCGTTTTGATCATAAAAGCAAGCTACACACATCGTTAGTAAGCATCTTCATCGGCAATTCATCGGAGAAAAAGAAGTATCGGAGAAGAAGAATTTGGGCCGGACCAAAGCTGGAGATTTTTTCTATTCAGTAATTTGATAATGGGTTTTTATCTTTCCCTTATCTTTCTTTGTTGGTTTGTTATCAATATGTTGAACTTATTCTATAGATATGTGGTCTATGGACCATAATTGAGATTTTAGGCGTAACTGACTAATATCTTTTTTATATATGTTTCAAGGACTTATTTTCTAGAGAATTGAATCTATTAATTAATAATTCTTGTTGTTTGCATTACGAAAGTGTTTACATGAATGTTGAATTATAATTAATAAGAATATTACGATTTATTTGAGAAATCATTAGGTCATAATTGTGTTTATTATCATTCTAGTAATAAGAGATAGATTGATTAAGGCATGAAAGTGCTTAATTAACCTAAGAATTATAACTAACAATGGGTGTTTGATTACCTTCACTCTAGGACCAATAGGTGAAGTTGATTAAATTTACAACATCATTGCATGACCATATAATTTGATGTGTCATTATTAGGAAACAATTCACCCTTGAATATATTGCGATTTAATTAGTCAATTACATTATCGAGTCTCATGATTGGTACCATTTGACCGCCTAATGTCGTCTCACCCTTAGTTGAATCTATCTTAATTATTTGCTTTAGTTTAAGTTTCTTTTTAGAATTCAAACATCCAAATTCTGATTTCAATTTTGCTTTTATTTACATCTTTAGTTTTAGTATTGGTTAACCACCACTTCCTTGTGGATTCGACCCCGTACTCACGGAAATTATTACTTCGACACATCTTGCACTTGGAATTTATCCCACACGTTGTGAGCGTGTTAAATGTTTGGCGCCGTTATAGGGGAAGTGGTTTCGGTTGCTAATTCTAAAATTGGAGATTTTTCTTTCTTATATTTTTCTTTTATTTTTGTTTTTGATCATTTTTGTTTTTTATTTAGTTCTATATTATTTTAATTTTCTCTTTCTCTTTGTTTTCTTTTTGGGCGAATTGCACTAAGCTACCTTGAGTTTATGCATAATTACACGCATAATGCCAGTTTATCGTTTATTACACTCAAATACCCTTGACCATGTTAACTTCGTTAAAACTAACTGTTGACTAATTTTTTTTTAAAATGACATAAATACCCTTATTAATAAATATAAAAATAATATTAAAAAATAGTAATTAATAAAATAATTATAATAATAATAATAATAATAATAATAAAATAATTCATTCACCAATCACCATCTTCACCATCTCCTTCATTCAATTCATTCAACTCTTCATATTCATCACCACCATCCATCCATCTTTAACAATTAATACATCAACTATCCATATAAAAATCAAAAGACTAAATTACAAAAAAAAAAAAAAAAAAAACAGTGGAGAATTCCCAGATCTGGAAATGGAAGAGATCTGGAAATTTTTTCCAGATCTGTTCCTTAACATTTTAAAAAAAATTGTATAATACACAAGAAAAATAATGTAGCAAACTTCTACATGTTTGAATCAATAGTACAGAGACTAAAAGTTCTTCAAAAAAAAAAAAAGGAATAGAGTTTAAAAGAAAAATACTATACATTTTCAAACCAAAGGACGAGCAAGATTTGTTGAATCCAAAACAAGAGCTGTATGCACATGATACAAATATATCCCATCTCCTTCCTCTTGCTCAGAGTCCAAATTCCAAAATCCACATCATCTTTTCCACTCAAATTATCATCTTTGCAAACATTAGACCCATCAACTTCTTCTTTTATGAGAACCCAAATCACGTTTTTCACTCAAGCTCTCACATTTACTAGCCTTAACTCCATCAACTTCTTCTTTTACTGTGATACCCACTTGGGGTTTCCTATCAAAAACTGAAACCGCATCAAATCCTTCTCTAATTACACCATAATAGGGGTTCTTTCCCACACTCAAAATGGTATCAATAAGTAATCTATCAGACCCAGTTCCACCGTAAACATCTTTGAATTAAGAGGAACTTTAACACAAGGAGAAGGCTTCACAGGACTAAAAGTTTTCTTGGTTTCATTAGCAGAATCAACAACTTCATCTCTTAAACCCTCAAAATCCGGTGACATACCTTGGGTTCTCAGAGATCGCCTGATCACAACCTGGTCCTCGGGCTTCAGTGTGCTAATTCTCTTTATTATTATTTTTTTAAATGTTAAGAGATCTGGAAAAAATTTCCAAATCTCTTCCATTTTCAGATATGGAAATTCTCCATTGCTTTTTTTTTTTTTTTTAATTTGGTCTTTTGATTTTTGGGTAGATGGTTGATGTATTAATTGTTAAAGATGGATGAGTGGTGGTGATGAATATGAAGAGTTGAATAAATTGAACGAAGGAGATGGTGGAGATGGTGATGACAGTGGAGATGGGGGAGATGATGAATGAAATCATGAATTGATTGAATTGGATGAAATTATTTTTTAAATTATTTCATTATTATTATTATTATTTTATTAATTACTATTTTTTAAGTTATTTTTATATTTATTAATAAGGGTATTTATGTCATTTTATTTAAAAAAATTGGTCAACAATTAGTTTTAATGAAGTCAATATGGTCAAGGGTACTTGAGTGTAATAAACGGTAAACTGGCATTATGCGTGTAATTATATATAAACTCAGGGTAGCTTAGTGCAATTCGCCCTTTTTTTTTAGGTTCTTGTGCACATCTGCATGCAGGGTCGTCGTTCTCAAGAATGAGTAGTTTTGCCTCTGAACGACCGGATAGATCCCATCAGGAGAGTTATAGACTCCATGGTTGAATCTACTTCATATTGAGACGCGGAGCAGTTTGTAGCTGCAATGGACAACACATAAAGGGTTCAGCTGCAGAATCAGAATGGGGTGCCTATATAGAGAGTCATGAAAGACTATGCACGCCCAGTCATTGGGATGTCGCCATCATGCATCATGTTGGACGACTTGTCCAGGAATTATGAGCTGAAGAATATACACTTCAGCATGCTGCCAACTTTTCATGGAATCACAACTAAGCATCCCTTGACCTTCATGCGCGACTATTACAACACTATTCAGACATTCGCACTGCAGAGATTGTTTGAGGATCAGCTCAAGATGCGATGCTTCCCATATACTTTAAAAGACAGGGCCAAACAATGGCTGATGACGCTGCCACCTGAGTCTCTTCGCACATGGTCAGAGGTGTACAACAAATTCATGGGGAAGTTTTATTCCCATCAGAAGACAGCAGAGTTGCTAGGCAAAGTTACAACATTCACTCAGGGTGATGGAGAGCCTTTCAATGAGGCGTGGGATAGGTTCAAGCTACTACTCATCTAGTGCCTTCACCATGGCTTTCCCCTAGAGTTGCAGAATTAGTTTTTCTATGATGGGCTGACTTTGAATTGTCAGGCGATGGTCGACAATACTGCAAGAGGAGCTATGCAGCACAAGACGATGTAAGAGACATACGAGCTCTTCGAGATGTTGGGTTCTAATCGAGGGAAGAACCAAGGTGTTTATGAGGTACACACTAATGCAGGATTAGAAAAACAGATGGTACAGCTGGGCAGACTAGTGCAAAGTTTGGCAACTTCAACTTGGCAGCGACCAGGAGTTGTGTGCTCCATATGTGGAGTCATTGGGCACGATTTTGTTGTATGTCCATCTAGGGAGACCTTCCCAGAGTATGTGCAAGAACAAGCGCAAGCACTTCATACCTTTCCTCCGAGACAAAGGAATGATCCCCACTCTAGCCATTACAACCCAGGATGGAGAAACCATCCAAACCTCTCATGGCATGATAATCAGCAGCAATCAGGGCAGTATCAAGGATACTGGCAAAAGAACAGGTTCGAGCCTCTGCATCAGCCTCAGATTCAACAAAATGTGCAGAGCTCACATGATCCACCCCTTCAGCAGGCAAGGCAATCTCTAGAGGATAAATTTGATAAATTATTGCAGGTATTTGTTACACCTTTTTGTACCCGCAAGTATACGGGGTCGGCACAAATAATACAATGATGAATAAATTATCGCCTCCATAGGGATATTTAGGCGTTGAGTACTAAAATTAATTAAGCTTACTTCTATTTGGACACTCGAAAGGTCTAAAAGAGGAAAATAAAATATAGAAATAAGAAAATATAAAAAGTAAGCAAACAACTAATATGAGAGATGAGCTAGGGTATTTTAATTCACCTAATCCATCCAATCGAGTTTCATGACAGCACATTATTGCAGTTTAATTATTCATATTGATGACTGTGTTTATCTAAATTATCCAAAGTCCTCTCTCGAGGTAAATCGGACCTATTACTACATATACTAATATCTTATCTCTCAATGGTATATCCAAGTGCATGAAAATGCATTAGTCACAATAAACACCCTATATGATCACACAAGCAAATTAGTATATCTCTATCTAATTCTACCTATGATGGACGTTACATCGAGCACATTGTGAGCGTCTCCTCTCAGTACATAACACACAACCTAAATATCAACTAAATGCAGGTCTTCGCATTCAGAAGCATTAAGTATAATAATACCACTCAACAACATAATAATCAACCACAACAAATTAAACAATCAATTTATTCAAGTTTCATAGAAAAGGATCCATCAAAACCCTAACTTACAAGTTTAGTTCATAATCAAAGATTTACAACCAAACATATTTTTCTATAATAAAACAGAGTTACAAGCAAGAAAATAAAGAAGAAAAGGGATAGAAAAATTCTAGGTGCGATAAACTCTCGTCCTCCTCCTATTGCAAATTCGTTTAGCTTCCATTTTCTCCAAATCCAAGCTTGATGGTGAGAATATGGCTCAAGGATTGAATCCAAACCTTCTTGTCTCTAAGGTGATCTTCTTCTCCTCCCTTTGCCTCTTCTTCTCTCTCTTGGTCTCCTCTTAGTCCTCTGATTAGAGCCCTAGCCGACTCTGGTCGAACTCCTTTTATTTGCTCTCAAGTCTTCCTTTTGTAACATGCCGATTGATGATATACTTGTTGAAGAGTCAAAGACGTCAAATAACTACTTTTATCTTGACCTTGATGTGCTTAATATGTATTTGAATGCTCTCGAGAGATATTTCTTGAAAATCCATAGAGCAGATGCTGAAGAGGCTGAGCAACTTGCATGCTTAAAGGTTAAGAAGATAACCAAGACACAGTTATATGATGCAAATGGAAGAAAATTAAAAAAGGCCATGGTAAGTATTCCTATGAAACTTGATTTGGTCGATAATGCTCAAACAGAAAATTTGCA
This sequence comes from Xanthoceras sorbifolium, assembly GCA_003430845.1. Lineage (NCBI taxonomy): Eukaryota > Viridiplantae > Streptophyta > Magnoliopsida > Sapindales > Sapindaceae > Xanthoceras > Xanthoceras sorbifolium. The sequence continues at coordinate 20,179,297 of CM010622.1, read as the reverse complement.
TAATTGTGATGCATCGTTTGATCTATCTATGGACGATTCCAAGAAATTGGATGAGTCCATAGATGAGACCGAACTTGAATAATTTTCTTTCGTAAATTGAGAACTCGAGTCTAGTGCTAAAGTGTATGTGTGTTATATTGTATTTTTGATATATGTATATCAAATGTTTGGATTGATTTCTTCAATAACATGAAAATGTGATAATGCCTGAAGCCAATATACAATGAATGACCAATGATCAATATCCATATTGTTTCTACACCCATAGATCTCTTGAGCATCTCTCTTGGAAAAGGGCTACACTTACGAGTTGTGAAGCCACCCAATGCAGGAAAGGGCTACGCTTGTAAGCTTGAGTGAAAGCCGTCTTGAGAGTTACATAATGAACAAGAGCATGAAAAACAGAAAACATACACAATGAAAGGAGAATAAGGTGCAGAGAAAAAGAGCAATAAAAAGCAAAATATGCTATGCATAATGCTAAAACACATGGAGAAGTAGTGAGAAGTGAAATTTGAAAAATATGCTTTTTAAGAAGTACACTTGCACACGCCATTGCTTGTATGAGTCTATTTTCATTTAAATGACATCGAGGATGATGGTCGGTTTGAATTCTTATAGAAAGCTTCTAGCAAAATCGCATTGTAGTGTTGTTCTTGATTGATAAGCAAACATTAGATATATATGTATATATATATATATATATATCGTTTATACGATGTGACACATACACATTTTTGGCAAAGGTTTAGTGAATTTAGTGCAATCATAAGACAACATATGCTCTTGTGAAAAATGGATGATGTATCTTGACTTGAATATGGTATGAATGATTAGAAAAGACTTGAGTTACTCATAAAATCGATTTTAATGAAAACTCATTTTTTGTTCTTAACATGTTCACATCCTTTTTGAAGTTTTAAAGAAACTTTTTTTAAGAGCATTATTGAGCAAGTTGAATTTCAGAGGAATGTGATTGGGATTTTCGAAAGAATTTTTTCGATTGTGATCTTTTGATGATTGACTTTCATCGTGACTCATATGATATTGTTTAGAGATGCTTCTTGGTTGTATTTGATGAAGTTTTAGGTGGAAAAAGTTTTTGGTGAAGCATCGAGGACGAACGAGGAGTCAAAGACATAAAGAAGTGCGAAAATTGAAAAAAATGAGAGCTGCGGGTAGCAAGCCCATGCCAGAGGCGTGGCCTGGCGCACAGGCGTGCACGCTTGGGTAGCAAGCTCATGCCTGAGGTGTGGCTAGGTGCCCATGCCGTGCGCACCTAGTGGTGCTCGGGTTTTTGGCTTCTCATTAAGGGCAAAATTGGTATTTCTCTCCTACCTTTTGTTTTTATTCTCCCATGTGCACTTTTCTTTATTTAAAGGGAACCCAATCCTAGTTTGCTCTTACTTCCCATACTTTTCTAAGAACTACACGTTCAAGAGCCACCATTCTCTCTTGAAAATCACTTTCCCTCTTCATATTTAATCTTTTAATCTCTTTGATTGTTTGTATGATATTGATATTGGGTCTTGCTTCTACATCTACAAAAGGCTACCACTAGTGTTTGATTTAGCTTTGAATATGTCAAGGGAAAACAAGTAGCTTCCAAGGGAAAGAAAGCTACTAGAGGTGAATCTACCCAACATCCAAAGTTTACCAACCAAGAATGTGAGGAAATGTATGAACATAACCTCTCTAGATCTTTGATTTTTGAAAAAGGAGTTGATTTAAGAAGTGTTAGAATCAATGATGATGTTTATAATCTCATGCTAGAGAGAGGTTAGGAGAAGTTTGTTCAGAAACCCCTTAATGTTTGTGAAAACTTAGTCAGAGAGTTTTATGCAAACTTGGATATTGATGATTTTGGAGAAAACCTAGGAGTGCTAGTTAGAGGGACTAGAGTTTTAATGAGTGATAAATTAATCAACTCACTCTATGGTTTATCTCATAGAGATTGTTGTCTAGAATGTATCCAAGTCACTAAGCAAGATATTGCACTCACTTTGACTAGGGGTTTATATAATTGGGGCAAAGACACTAATTTTATTCCTCATGCCAAATGTACCCCATTCTACGGCATTTTGAACAAATTTATGTGTTCAAATATTCACTTGGTATCCAACATTTCCAAAGTCAATCTTGCCATCGAAAAATTGCTTTATGTTATTGGGACAAGGAAGCCTTTTAATGTTGGAACCTATATCTTTGGATTCATTGTTAAATGTCGCCATTGAGGTGGCTAGGTGGCCTGGTTCTCCCAAAGTAAGGGGTAATTTGATTGGTCTTAAGGGGAAGACAAAATCCCTTGTGAAGCCACACAGAGGCTCTCTCGTGGACTGTAGGTGACATTGGCCTAAGCCCATTCCTTCGAGTGCGGTTTTGTATAGGATGTTCACCAAGCTGGCTTTGTCAACCATGGTCCAATGCACGGTAATTCCTCCGATGACTGCTTTTATGACGATGCCATCATTGTGGAGCCAGTATACACCTCTCATGTCGGCGCTCGTGAAGGTTCTATTTGTTCTTCTGTTATGCTTTGTCGGCCCTTCACGTTCCATGGAAGCTTCTGCCATGGGTCGGTGAGCATCTCTCACATAGCGTTCTAAAGATATGTTAGACATTCCTGCGGGGTGTGGGCCTCTATGTATAGTGTGGATGATTTTCATGGCAATTTCTTTGTCTGCTATTCTGGTGTGTAGTTGTTGCTACGAGCGATCCTTGGGGCGTTCGATGTAGTCTTGGAGCCGTCCACATCGAACCATGTCCTCGATCTAGTCTTTGAGCTTGAAACAATTGGCCGTATGGTGCCCCATTTCGTTGTGATAGCGACAAAACCTGTTAGGGTTCCTGGCCCGTGCTGGTGTCTTTAGGTGAGGCGGCTTTCCGAAGTCTTTCTTGTTTTTCTCTGTGCTGAAGATCTTGTCCCGAAAGTCGGACAACTTTGCATAAGTCTGATAGCGGCCTCATCGTCATTCCTGGTCCTCTTCGCTGCCTAGTCCGTTGCTGCGTCATCTCTGTGCGAGTCCCTATTTCGGTTGCTGTTATCTCCTTGGCCGCCTTCCTTCCGTTTGCTCTTGTTTCGGGGGCTCCTGCTCCTGTCCTTCTTAGGGTGCTTCTTGGGTCCAAAAGCCTCCTCCATACGGATGTGGGTGTTTGACCACTTGTAGAAGTCCCTGAGTGTCTTTACAGATTTACTATACATGCTCCGGTAGAGCTCACCGTCCTTCTATAAGTCGACGATAATCGCAGTAAGCATGCTATCATCCGTGGGGCTTTCCACGCAGCTGACTTCCTTCTGGAAGCGAGCTATGTAGGCCTTTAAAGGCTCTCCTACCTTTTGAAAGACTGTCGGCAGGTGGTAGGAGGTGACAAACAGTTTCTTCAATGCCTGGTATTGGCTCAGAAAGAGCTTCTGGCATTGGTTCCAACTAGTTATGTTACTTGTGGGGAGCCCCCTCAGCCATTTTCTCGAGATCTTGCCCAGAGTGGCTGGGAAGCATCTGCATTTGACCTTGCTGTTGGTCGTAAGCGGGCTCATCTGTACATTATAGGCATCCAAGTGGTCGAAAGGGTCACCTGACGTCTAATAGATAGAGATGCTGGGCATCTTGAAGCATTCGGGTAGCGGCTGGTTGTCGATCTCCTAACTAAATGGGCTTCTCTCGACATACCTATCAGTGGGTTCAATGCCCCTTCATTGTTGTTCCAGGATGTCTAGTCGTTGCAGTAGGGTTTGGTACCTCGGGTCTAGAGGGGTCATCATTAATGTACTGGATGTGGCGTTATTTTCCCTATTGGGTGGGGGGGAGGGGGATTGTTTGGCTGGTTAAGCGACCTTTATACCTACTCGTTAAGCAGCCTTCTCTCATTGAGCTGTAGCCCATTTAGTCGCCTTCAAGGGGTATCAGCGGCTGGCACTGCGTGGAGATCATTCTCTCCGTCATTCCCCCCGCGCTGGTGGCCGTGCGCCGATAGGTGCTGCTTGGGCTGCTGAGAGGTACTGTGCGTAGGGGCGCCGCGTCGATCCCTGTTGAGTTTTACATACCTTTCCCCGACGGCGTTCACGTGAACCATGGGGCAGTAGTGGTAAGGTCCTTCTCGTGGCTCATTGCGTCCCGTCCTAACCTGCTTAGCCTCATTGCAAAATGAAAGGAGATTCCACCTCGCTGGACGTGGTCACGTGGGAGATTCTGTCCATGAGGTTGAGGGACGGGGTGGTTTATGCCCTCCATCGCAACAGGCGGAGGAGAAGTACTTTCTACAATCTGCTCGCGATGAGGATAAGCAGGAGGTAGTATCCACGAGCTATCTCCTCCACCATCCTTTCCAGCTCCACTTGTCTCTTCACCATTTTAGTAAGCTTAGGGTGACCAGAAGGACCTGTCTGCTCGTGGCTTCGAGGCTCCATTCGTAGATGGAGTTGATCTGTTGGTAGGTTCACATCGAGCAACTGGACTGTTGTCGTAACGGGCGCCACATTTGTCGTGACTGGCGCCTTTGGTATTGTTGGTGCGTTTGTCGCCATTGGTGCGTTTGGTACCGTCAGCGGGACTGGAGGTTGATGGGATGCCTCTGAAGGTCCTCCGACGGAGGGTACACCTTTACTCCATAGTGTTCTGGAATGGGTGCTTACGGCTCTTGCCATTAGTCTCGTTTGGCTATCTTTTGCCTGTAACAATAGACGTTAGAAAATTAAAAGCGATTGTTTCTTACCTGGGATGTAGGTTTGAATCCTTTAACGGCCCCTCCTTCTAGCGCTAAAATGTTGACATGTGAATCCGGTCAACGTGGTGAATCGGTGAATATTCGAGATTTAAAGGATTGTAACCATAAAAAGACAAAAAGAGGAAGATTTTTAAAATAGTTCGGTTTCAAGGAATGCCCACATCTACTATTCTTTGTATTTAAGCCGAGCTCGCTAGGTGTGAATGCAGAGCTCGCTTATGCTTATGTTTTCTGGAAAAATTGGTCACCTTTGTAACTGGGGTGTCCCGCACCTTTTATAGAGTGAATGAGCGGCAATCATCCTGTTTTACATGAAATCTAATTACATATTTTTGGGGCGAAATTCTATCCTTTAATAGATGTGATTTAATCTAAATGCAATAGCTAATTGTGTAGAATTTGAAGTTGATTGAGAGTCTTCTTAGTTGACCGATTGTAATCCCTGTATTCTTGGGAATCTTCCTTAAATTGTGGCTTCGGACTACGAGCTGCGGGCTGTTTCTTCGATGGTTAGCTTAGCGAGGTGTTGTACTTCGAGTCCTTTGTTGTTCCTCTCTGTGTAGTCCATTAGGCTTAGGGCCCATTTAGTCCAGTAGCAATTCTCTGGCCCCGCATGTATTAGGCCTCCTCAGGGGGTTTCAGTGTTTTTGGGCCTGTGTAATTTTACACACAATGGTTGTCTAATCTATTTATTTTTTCACGCATTTGAGAACACAGACCAAACCTTGTTTGAACTAAAGTCTTGCTATATATTCGGAGATGCTGAATTGAGCAAGCACATTGTGCCAGGGATCGCTAGTAAACGGCATGTAGGGTCTCACAATAATTTTAAAATAAAATTAACCAAACATTTATATGATTATCTTGAGAGCTAATTATTCCTTCAACGTAACTAGCAGTGACTATTTTAAAAAGTACATAAATACGGAATTGGCCCTAATAGCGTATTTGATATGGCTTTTGTACGGCTAAAAGAACTATTTTAATATTATAAGCTCTTTTATATATTTTCTTGGGTTAATTGCACTAAGATACCCTGAGTTTATTCTTAATTACACGCATAATGTCAGTTTACCGTTTATTACACTCAAGTACCCTACTTTTAGTTGACTTCGTTATTTTTAACGGTTGACCAAACATTTTAGGTAAAATGACTAAACTACCCCTATTAAAAAAATATAAAAAATAATATTAACAAAATAATAATTAAAAATACCATCTCCATCTTCATCTCTATCAACATATTCAAATTATTCAATCCAAAAGCACAATCAATTCATCGATTCTCAACTATCCATAATTCAAAAAAAAAAAAAAAAATGAAGAAGAAGAAATTCGATCCAATACCATCTCCATCATCATCTGATTCATCTCCATCTCCCTTAATCAACCCTCAACCATCCATAATCCAAAAACAAAAAAAAAACAGAAAACAAGAAATTCGATACAGTACCATCGCCCTCATCACGATCATAATGTCCATCTCCATCTCCCACAATCAATTCTCAACTGTCCATGAATCTCGGTTTCTCAAATGGAGCTCAACCCTTCCTCCACTTCAATGCCCCCATCGAAACTAGCTCATTCAAAACCTCTTCTTTTTCCTCATCCTCCTCCTCCTCCTTTGCAACAAAAGTTGAATCACTGAGTCGGCGAACGACACTGAAAAAAAAGCTCTTTAAACAAAATACTTACGGTAGTCATCGTCAAAGAGATCGTCGAGATCGGGGAGGGCAAATCCGTCAAATTGGGGATCGAAGTAGCGCTCTTGGATAGAGCCTCGCTCCATCATCGGCCAGATGATGGACGTAGCTTCTTTCTGCGCGATGGAGGCCGATGATGGATGCAGCTCCATCTGCGCAGATGAAGCGGACGAGCTTCTCCATCTGCTTCTACGCAGATTGAGAAATCAATCTTTCACATTTTTTTTAATTTTTTTTTAAGGAAGGATCTGGTTTTCTGGTTTCCAGATCCAGATCCTTCCTTTTAATTTTTTTAAAATTATTTTTTTATTAAAAATAATTGATGATGTGGCGCGACCTAATTGGTCAAATAATTTTTTAAATAAAAATTTATGTGTAAAAGACCAATATACCCTTGAACTGTTAAGATCACCGTTAATTTAACGGTGGTCAACACGGTCCAGGGTATTCGTATGTAATTATAGCAAAACTGATATTATACGTGTATTTATGCTATAACTCAGGGCACCTTAGTGCAATTCACCCTATTTTCTTTTAGTTGTTTTACATCAACTTGAAAAGAGCTTTTAATATTATAAAAGTTTTTTTACGTTTACCGGAAGAAACTCACAATTTTGGACTTTTTCATGACTCTTTTTAAGCTTTCTAAAATTAATTAAATTGTCTCATATATCCTTATTATATTTCATATATTCCAAAATATCCCTTTTAAATAAAAAACTTTGTTTTATTTCATATATTCCAACTTAGCCTAAAACTTGTACACATGTTATATGTTTGTCTTTAGTGATATGAGAAATGACAAAATCATTTAATTTCTACAAATAATGAGAAATTAATTCACAAACCAGCTTGGATCGAGCTGGCTCCATGTGTGATATACCTAAATTCCTATCAATGACGGGGCGAATTGCAATGCAGTACCATGACGTTTGATCATATTATAATAAAATTATAAGTTTAGTTTTAATTACATATTAATACCTTATCGTTAGTTGACTCAGTAAAAAATAATTGTTGGCCAAAAACTTTACCTTGAAATGACAAAACTACCCCTGGTTAAAAAAATAAAAAATAATATTAATTATTAAAATTAAGAAAAATTAAAAAAATTAAAAAAAAGTTAAATGGATTTGTCCATGTAAAAAAAATTAAAAATTTTTAAATTTTAATAATTAATATTATTTTTTTATTTTTTAACTAGGGGTATTTTGTCATTTTAGGTAAGATTTTTGGTCAAACCGTTACTTTCGATTGAGTCAACTAACGGTAGAGTACTAATGTGTAATTAAAACTAAACTCACGATTTTATTGTAATATGACTAAACATCAGGGTACTTCATTACAATTCGTCCATCAATGAGGCTTGTGAGGTCTTGATATTTTCTCATTTCTTTTTAATAAATCCCATACTTGAGATCACTAGAAATGGTAGAAAATGTATTTTATATAAACAAAACATATCTTAAATTGGTTCAAGGAAATACTTGTATAATTTGTTTCCAACAGAAGATGAATATAAAATAATGTGATGAATTTCATGCACATGTTATTATTGATACCGCATGTTACTCTTATTATTATATGGTATTTAATATAATAGATCGTCCGGTCCTATATGTTTATCATATCTTATACAGCTATTCATTATATTGTAAGATACAATGCGTTTAAATTTTATATATTTGATTAATCATTAAAAAGAATTTGTATTTTTGAAGGGTACAATTATAAGATTAATAATTGTCGGGACCTGTCGAGATCAATAACTAAACCGGCGATCTGGATATCTACTTCCACAACAAGAGGAGGCCCGAATATCTAACTCCAATAAAGGAAGAAAACAACCAACACATATTGGTAAATACGTATGGTGGGATTTCAAACTCTCACCACTAAGGTGAGAGGAAGGTGCACTAATCATTTGAATTATGAGTGGATGTGCATTATTAAAAGAATCTTAACCTTCCATTATTAGCACATGTTATACATTTCATATGCCTTGTAAGTAACGGTTATGGATACTAATTATTGTATTGTATATGTGCACGTTGTAATTGTGATCTCAATTTGAATTATTTGAAGCATAATAGCCTTCCATTTTAGACTGAAATATTCTAATAAATCAGCTACTAAATAAGAATAGAATACTAACTAGTGATGCTTAGGGCCAGCCTTGGGCCGGGGCATAAGAGGCGACCGCCCAGGTCCCCAGGCTAAGGGGTCCAAAATATTTTTATTTAGTTATAATAATTTTTAAACTGTTTGAGCTCAATTTTTTTTATTGTTTATGTTGATCTAATAATGCTTGGGCCTAAAATTTTATTTTATTTTTTTCTGATGCTGCTGGGCCCAATTCTTTTTTTTTTTTTATGATAAATTATGAGGCCCTCACTCTTCTTCAAACATCAAGTATATTTGAGTTTCAATTTCTATATGATCAGTAGGATCTCATTTTAAGTTGAGTCCTATGCTACCAAAAAGCTAGGGCCGGCCGTGGTGATGATTATATAAATTTCTAGCTACCATTGACCCAACTCTAGTTATGAACTATTTGTGGAGGATCACACTATATGAAATTAGCTATATCAATTGACACTGAGACTTCAGATTGTATAAACACGTCTACAGTTCTGAGAGTGCGGCCTCGGGTTTTTAGTGGAATAACTCCGAGGTTAATAATCATGAAATAATAATTAAAGAGGTTTAATTAATATTACTAAGTATTATTGGAGCTCAAAACTGTGGGTCCATTACGTCCTGTTGCTAGCCTTTATGGTTGTTGGTAATGAGGGTCATGGTAGATTAATTGAAGGGTCCAATTAATAGTGTTACGAAAGTAATGCTTTAAATAAAAGAGAATAATTAATTATTAATTTTATTTATTAAATATGAGGTCATGTGATTAAATAATGACTAGGACAAAAAAATTAAAATAATTTGATTATTTTAAAAGTCCTAATAGTCAATTATTAAAGTCTTTAGGGAGACTAAAATAAAAAAAGGGATTAGGAATCCTATTTTGACTTGGTCAAAACTAAAACCCTAAAGGACTACTATAGAAGTGTTATATAGCTAGGAAAAATCAACCTAACACACAAGTGAAAAAGAAAGAGAATTCAGCCACCGAAGAGAGAAAAAAAGAAAAAAAAAAACTTTTTTTTCTGACTTTCCCCTCTTTTGCAGGATTAGGCTGGCGTTCTTTTCACGTGACCTCCATCTCTTGCCGTGACGTGCTCACACACACGTTGTCAGACCGCGGGTCATAGCTCGGAAGATCTGTGGTAGATCGAGGAATCAGAAAAAAGATAATCAAGAAAAAGTTATGTAGTTTCTAAAATCTTTTTCTGCGTATATATAGGAACTCATTCCTGATTGAAAAATTGTTTTCAGTATAAGAAAAAATTTTGAAACCCAATTCCGCATGTTATACGATAATCAAAATCTTTACTAAAACTTCCTTCAGAAACTCACCAGATAGACATTCTTCACACGATCAGATTTCAAGATCTTTATATGTTTATTAAGCAGATTTTCTACTTCAACTTTGAATGCTTTGAACATGTGGAAAACATCTGACTTATGTCTCATGAGAAACACATACCCAAATCTTAAGTAATTATCTGTAAAAGTGATGAAATATTCATATCCACCTCTAGCTTGAATGCTCATAGGACCATATACATCAGTCTATACTAGTACTAAACATTCATTAGTTTTTGCATCTTTAACCGTGAAAGACCTTTCTGTCATCTTACCTTTTAAACAAGATTTTTAGGTTGGTAGATCCTCAACCTTTAAATCACTCAAAGATCCATCACGTACCAATCTTTTAATCCTATTTAGATTAATATGACCTAGGCGCAAGTGCCAATGGTAAGTTTCATCTTTTGATAATTTAACTCTTTTATGATTAGTCTCTATTGATTCAGTATCTAACAAATGAGAGATATTTGTTTGCAAATGAAAACGACTGTTTTCCAATGTACCTCTACAATAACTTTGTTATTCTTACTAATAATAAAATTTTTATTAAAAGTAACCAAATAACCAATATTAATTAAACAAGAAACTGAAATTAAATTCCTCTAGAGTTGAGGTACATAATAAATGTCTATTAAATCCAAATTCCTAAAATAATCTAATTTTATTCAGATATCTCTCCCTACATGAGCAGACACCATTGCTCCATTGCCTAAGCGCAAGTTGAACTCCCCTTCACTTAGCTTTTTCTTGTCCTTGAACCCCTGTAAAGAAAAACAAACATGATTAGTGGCTCTCAAATCTACAATCTAGGAAACTATAGAATCTGCTAGAAAATATGTTTCTAGATAATTGACATTACATTCTTCCTTCTTGGTTTGAGACTTTGGGCAATTTCTTTTCCAATGTCCCTTTTCACCATAAAGGAAGCACTTTCCTTTAATCTTGGTTAATTTATTGGTTTTCTTCTTGGTAGGTCTAAGTTGTTTTTTCTTCTGTTGTTTCTTACCATTTTTATGGGGTTTAATAGTAGCAGACTTTCCAACCAAGTGAATCTCATGATCCTTGTTTTTTCACAAGGATATTTTCAGTGCTTTGAACATCTTGCATTAGGCCCTACAAGGTGTATTCCTTATTGTTTAAAGTATAGTCTAACTTGAACTGGTGTCAAAGGAATCTGACAGTGAGTTGACTATCATGTCAATCTTGATGTCAACATCCATCTCAGCACCATTGAGTACGGCAATGTTGAGATGTGCTATGACTTTCATCATGTGATCTTTAACGGAATGTCCAAGTTTCTCCCTAAGATTCATAAAAGCAGTCACTACTTATCTCTTAGTAGTTCTAGACCTCATAGCAAACATTTCCTCTAAAGATAGCATAATATCCGCAACAATCCTCATGCCCTTATGCTATTGTTGCAACACATCAGACATAATGACCATAACGTAACATTTGGCCATCTCATCAGAGGACTACCACTACTTAAATGCCTATTTTTGCTTCTCATAAGATTCATCATTAAGAGTAGGTGGTTTAGGAGTTGATTAAACAAATCTATGTTTTTCAGCTTGCAGCACTTGCCCAATTTTTCTTTTCCATGTGACATAGTTATCACCAATTGAAGACTTTTAGGATATTAATAAGATATGGGGTCATGATTTTTAGATAAAACAAAAAATATATAAGTAAATAATCATATAAAGCAATTTAGAATAATTTATTATCTTGAATTTAAATAAAAAATTCAATCATAAAATTCAACGGTGATCCAACACCCATAAATGTTACATCTTCTTTGGGAGTTCGCACCATCTACTAGTTGGACTGGGTCCCACCCAATTGTTAGTATTAACAATCAATGTTTTAAATTTAGCCTTGTAATCTTATTGATAGCTACTATTGTAGGAGAATTCCACCGAAGACATATTTTTCCCAACTACCTCCAAAGTTCAGTACACAAGCTCGATCCTCGAAAATCTGGATAGTCCTTTCAGACTGTCCATCCGTCTGAGGATGAAGGCACTGCTGAAGTTCAAATAAGTACCCAAAGCCTTGTGCAAGCTCTTCCAAAATGTAGAGGTTAATTTTGAATCCCTATCTAAAACAATAGACTTAGGCACTCGATGAAGTCTCACTATCTCATTAATGTATATTTGTTCACATACCTCCATTATTAAGGAAGAAGAAATGCAATATCTATGCCATTAGAAAGATCAAAAAGCTTTTCTCTGTGTCATTTTCACAAATAGATTTGCCTTTTCTTCAGACGCTAGATTTTACAAGGTAACCTCCATGAGGATGACAACCTCCTCTAGTCCGTCTAAAATATATATAGTTTTTAATGAATATATTTATAGTTATTTTTAATACATCATAATGATTAAATATTAATCCAGTTTAAAATTTGAAATAATAATATAAAAAAAAGGTAAAAATGCATTACAGTATTATTTATTTTAATTGTTATATATAGTTACAATTCTTTTGGAATAAACTTACCAAACATATGGTGTACATTGCTTTTGGGTCTCATAACTATTTTAAGATGCAATTAATCAAACGTTTTTTCTGATTATTTTGACAGCTAATTATTCCTTCAAGGTAGTTAACAGTGACTATTTAAAAAAGTACATCAATACCAAACAGGCCCTAATACTGTATTTGATATGATTACTATACCGGCCAAAACAACTTTTTCAATGTCATAAGCTCTTTTATATATTTTCTTTAATTGTTTGACATCAATTTGAAAAGAACTTTTTAATATTATAAAAAAAAAAATTTACGTCTACTAAAAGAAACTCAAATTTTAGGCTTCTCATGAAGGTTTTTTTTTAGCTTTCTAAAATTAATTAAATTGTCACCTATAATTTTGGGCTTCTCATGAAGGTTTTTTTTAGCTTTCTAAAATTAATTAAATTGTCACCTATACCCATATTATATTTCATATATTCCAAGATATCCATTTTAAATACTTTTTTTTTTCTTAAACACCCTTTTTTTGTAATTTCTCAAACCATCTATCAATTTGAGAATACTTGTTTAATGGATAACCAAACAACATTAAAAATTTTGTTAGATTTATTTGTAAAAACTATACTTAAAAAGCTATTTCAAACACACCCACAGTTGGCAGCAGCCTCAACCCTCAACTTAGCCTAACACTTGTATACATGTATTATATTTGTCTTTAGTGATATGAGAAATGACAAAATTATTTGATTCTACAAATAATGAGTCAAATGAATTCACAAACCAGCTTGGATCGAGCTGGCTCCATGTGTGATGTATCTCTATATCCCTGTGTGATGTATTTATTTATACATTTCCATGTGTGATGTATCTGAAACTTGTATGCATGTCTTGATCTTCTCATTTCTTTTTAATAAATCCCATACTTGAGATCACTGGAAATGGTAGGAAATGTATTTTATATATACAAAACATATCTTAAATTGGTTCAAGGTAAATACTTGTATAATTTGTTTCCAACAGAAAATAAATATATAATAATACTGATTGCGCATGTTACTCTTATTATACGGTATTTAATATAACAGATCTTCCAGTCCTATAAGTTTATCATATCCTATACAGCTATTCATTATATTGTAAGATACAATGCGTTTAAATTTTATATATTTGATTAATTATTAAAAGAATATTTTTTTTTATGGGTACAATTACAAAATTAATAACTATCGGGACCTGTGGAGATCAATAACTAAACACACGGCTCGGATAACTACCCCACATGGTGGTAAATGCACATAGTGAGACTTGAACCCTCACCATTAAGGTGGGAGGGAGGAGCACTAACTGTTTAAGCTATGAGTGGATGTGTATTATTAAAATAATCTAATCTTAACCTTCCATTAGTGGCACATGTTATGCATTTCATATGCCTTGTAAGTAACGGTTATGGATACTAATTATTGGATTGTACATGTGCACGTTGTAATTGTGATCTCAATTTGAATTATTTCAAGCAGAATAGCCTTCCATTTTATACTGAAATATTCTAATAAATCTGCTACTAGATAAATATAGAATACTAGCTAGTGATGATAATATAAATTACTAGCTACCAATCTACCATCGACTTAAATTTCACTATAAATATAGAGGTATTAGCATGTCTTCAAAGTAGGTAGAAACCATAAAATTAAAGTTATGGCGATTATTCAGGGTTCTCTTGTAGTTGTAGTAGTGATATCCTTCTTAGCTCAAACCCAATTGATCGTTGCAAGTACGGATGATCCTGTACCTCAGGTCTTGTCTATCTTCAATCGTAGCAGTTTTCCGGAAGATTTCATTTTCGGAACAGCCTCCTCTTCTTACCAGGTACGTACCTACAAATTCAATAATTATAACGTAATCGTAACATTAAAAAAAATTCTAAAAAGAATAATAATAATTGCTGATGTTGTGTGAATTTCAGTATGAGGGTGCTGCAAATGAAGATGGCAGGGGCCCTAGTATATGGGATTACTTCACTCACAATTTCCCTGGTTTCTCTCAAAACCCTAATTAGTTTCTAGTTTATTTATTTAAAATTATTAGGTGATCAAGATGTGCTGCTTTTTTAACAAAATATGCACCACTCTATAACAACACTATCTTTTTGTGGATATTGCAGAGAGAATAGCAGATGGAAGCAATGGAGATGTAGCAGTTGATTTTTACCACCGTTATAAGGTATCATGATCAGTTCTTTTCCTTAATTTTCTAACCCAAGATGGATCATTTTTTTGAGCTGATGATGATGGTTTTGTATTTTGACAGGAAGATGTGCAGATAATGAAGGACATGAACATGGATGCTTTCAGATTCTCTATCTCCTGGTCAAGATTATTACCCCGTAAGATCATGAACATGCACGTAGAAATATAGAAATGAAAATAAAAAACAAAACCTAAGTGTTTTTTATTTTGTAATAAATCAGGTGGGAAGCTTAGTGGTGGAGTGAACAGGAAAGGCATTGATTTCTACAACAATCTCATCAACGATCTTCTATCCAACGGTAAACATTCTCACTCATTTTTACATCTCCACAGAAAACAAAGCTTTATTGATTAGATTGGTTTAATTTCTAATGTTTCAGGTCTACAACCCTCTGTGACTATCTTTCACTGGGATCTTCCCCAGACACTAGAAGAAGAGTATGGTGGCTTTTTAAGTCCTCTTATTGTGTAAGTAACTATATAACTAAGTTAATTTAATTTAAAATAAAAAATAAAAAAATTCAAGTTATATTAATTTGAACTATTAATGCAGGAATGATTTTCAAGACTTTGCAGAACTTTGCTTCAAAGAATTTGGTGATCGTGTAAAACATTGGATAACTATTAATGAACCATTGACATATAGTAGCAGGGGTTACGATGAGGGTCTGTTTGCACCGGGTCGGTGTTCGAAATGGGTAAACGAGGCATGTCAGGCCGGAAACTCCTCCACTGAGCCTTATATTGTCAGCCACCATATGCTTCTATCTCATGCAGCAGCAGTAGATGTATACAGGAAAAAGTACCAAGTGAGTAGCAATTAGATATTCATAACATATGTGTGTGTGTGTGTATATATATATATATATAGTGTTTAACTTGTACATATATATATATATATAGGCGATTCAAAGGGGCAGGATTGGTATTACACTAGTGTCCCATTGGATGGTACCCTACTCCAATAAAAAACCTGATATCGAGGCAGCCTTAAGAGCTCTTGATTTCATGTTTGGATGGTGAGTAAATTAATTACAATTATCATTCATGGTTGTTAATTAATTTAATTACAATTTTTAAAAGAATTTTTTTTTGTTTTTAATAGGTTTATGGACCCGTTGACTTATGGTGACTATCCATTTAGCATGCGTGTTCTTGTTGGAGAAAGATTGCCAAAATTCACCATAAAACAATCTATAATGGTCAAAGGATCTTTTGATTTTCTTGGATTAAATTACTACACTGCATTTTACACATCTAATGTCTTTCTTCCCAATCCCGTCAATATTAGCTACTCCAAAGATTCTCTTGCTAATATGACATGTAAGTAACAAAACTAAATTAATTACGTACTTTTTTTCTATTAAATTTAATTATAAATATTTATCTATTTACTTTGAAATTTTTTTTTCTTTTTGCAGCTGATCGCGATGGGGTCCTTATTGGTCCACCGGTATGCAAAATTTAATTTGAAAAATCAAAGAAATAAATTAACCAACACTACTACTAGTACACATATATATAGTTAAAAATTAAAATTTAGTAAGAATCAATTAATTAATTTTCTGTTAATTAATTAATTAATTTACAGGCAGCTTCAAGTTGGCTCCATGTCTACCCAAAGGGCTTGAAAGATCTTCTCCTTTACGTGAAGGAATATTACAACAATCCTACGATTTACATTACTGAAAATGGTAAGAAATCCTTCTTCGTCGACAAATCGATTTATTGATTGTTGATAAAAATTCAATGAAAATTAAATGCTAGCGTTTAATTTTCAGGGATGGATGAGTTCAATAATAGTACATTACCACTTGAAGAAGCCTTAAAAGATCCCATGAGAATAGATTACTTTAATCGCCATCTTTGGTACCTCAACCAAGCCATTGAGTGAGTACAATACATAAATATTTATATCTCAATTTTATTTATTGTTATAATTAATTAATGATTCTTATTTTTTGTGAGAATTGCAGGGAAGGTGTGAATGTGAAAGGTTATTTTGCATGGTCACTTCTAGACAACTTTGAATGGTCTGAGGGCTACACATCGAGATTTGGTATCAACTTCGTGGACTATGAAGATGGCTTTAAAAGATATCCCAAACAATCAGCCATTTGGTTCAAGAATTTCCTGAACAAGACCAAATAATTGTGAAACAATTTGCTCTAAAATCAAATTAATAAAGAGCACATCAACTCTGTCTGTTGAAATTAAAAATATTATGAATGATTGTCAAATTATATTCCATTTAAGATTATGTTTTTATTGAAGAGTAAAATAAAAATTGTCTTTTAACTCCTTCTTGTTAATGTATATCTATTATCTTTATCTAATCATTATCTTTCCAAAATTGTCCTTTATAATGAGCCCGAAAGCCCTCTATAGGTCTACTTAATTAAATGAGTTTGAATACAAATTATGTTGAATTAAATTGAATTACATTGAGACCATGTTTACTAATCATGAATCCTACATAGTAAAAGAAAATGTAGTTTCTGATTTGTGAACTCCAGTGTTTACTAAATTTTAAAGAATTAAGTTAAGCCGATCCCACATACAAATCAGGAATCGAGTTTCTGTTGGAAAAGAAACTTGATTCCCCCCTCCTACCCAAGGAGTTAAGTTCATTTTCCTGATTGAAAAAGGGAATTCATGTATTTTTACTAAAGTGTACTCAATTAAAATTAAATATAAACAAATTGTATAATCATTCTCTTTACTAACGTTAAAAAAAAAAATAATCGTTCTCTTCTACAAATTCTTCATTTAATTAAAAAGACATAATTGATTATTAATTAACATGTGATAATCATGATTAGTGATTGATTAAAAAATGTATAAAAAAAACATGAGAAGAGGATAAGGGTATTTTTGTAATCAATTTTGTATTATTCCTATTCCTTATTTTAGTAAATACTAGGAAAGGGAATTAATTTGATTCAATTTCTAATTCTTAAGTTGCAGTAAACATTGAAATGGAATTCAATAACTTGACTCCGATTCCCCTCCATTCACTTTCTAGTGAAATTTGATTCCCTTTTATTTCCAATCCCGATAAGTAAATGCGCCCTAAGGTGGTTTAAATAATTATCAGATAATTATTGGGTAATTGAGATTGAGATAGAACCACGCGAAATTTGAATTATTAAGGGATAGTGATAATTCAATCTGATAGAAACAGTCTCTCCTGCACAAATATTTCTCTTCTTTTACTGTTCTGGACAATAAGTTGAGTAAACTTTTATTTTAATTTCGTTCCGACCGGTGATACTATCCCAGTTTCCTTCCTATGCTATTATGATTATTTAATATCCAACATTGGTATTAGAGCAGTATTTTGGAATTGTCCATTGTTGGTTATCTTTGTTTACTCATGGTATTTTTTTTTTAATACATTTGAGTTATATGAAATCTTGTCAGGATTCATGATATCTTTTGACAGGCCCCTAACCTACTATCTCTCATTAGGTAGCCTGCCGGCACTCCACAGTAGCTTCCCAGTCGAGACTTGCCTCGCTGAAAGGCTTCCGTGAAGCTAAGTCATTTCTTAACTTGGAAATCTGAGTAGGAAATTTTTTTTTTTTTTTATACAAAACTATTTTATTGAAATTTTGGCAGAGTCTCCTCTGTTTTTCTGAGATTACCAAATCTTGGAGACCTGTATAAAAACTTAAACACTTCTATAAAATTTCAAATCTCAACTACTATGGACCTCTGGTCCATCTCAACAAATCACAACTCAAACAGTTGATTTATCAGAATAAATTATTATAAAAAATAGATAAATCAAATCTTTAAATAAAAATACTTATGCATGTAAAACAATATCAAAATACAAACTTAACAACTAAAACATTATATATGCTTGTAAAACAGCCACAACATCGTCTGACTGGTCCCGCTGGTCTTCGGAGTCCCTGCAATGCCTGCACTGGTACCTAGGAGGTTGATTTAAAAACACAAAGAAAAACTGGGGTGAGCTAAAGGAGCTCAGTGAGTGTTACTAGTTTCTAAATAAATTTTAATCCTTTTTCTATTAACCTCCCTGAAATCTGAAAATAATATAAATCTGTTTCTAATAAATTAACTTGAGAAAATAACTAAAATTTATTTACTGAACGTAATATACTGGAATTTCAAAATAATAATTCTTTTACTAATTCTGAAAAAAAATGTACTAAACAATTTACTGATTAATAAAAATCTCTCTATTTCCTTGAAAATTGAACTGTTTTCACTTTACTAAAAGAAACAAAGAAGCTGAATATATATATATATATATATATATATATATATATATATATATATTACTTTACTAGAAACTGAAAAGCTGAAAATATATCATTTCTGAAAAACTGATAAGCTGAAATAATATATTTTTCTGAAAACTGAAATGCTGAAATAATGTACTTTTCTGACAACTGAAAAGCTAAAAGAATATACTTTACTGAAAATACTTTTCTGATAAAACTTCTCTGATTAAATTTTTCTAATAATATAGTTTTCTAATAATACTCTTCTGAAAACTTATTCTATCTCCTGAAAACAATGTACTGAAATCAATAATAATCTACTTTCTAAATACTGTACTGAAATCAATAATAGTATGTTTTCTGAATACTGTACTGAAATATGTTTTTCTAAAAATCTATCCAAGCTTAACGTATAAAAGCTCTTTAATAAATACTAAAACATAAACAAGGTATATATTAAATTATTTATGTAAATTTAATATTCTGTACTGAAAATCTGAAAAATGTTTCTAGCTTGGATTCTGTATCTGAAAACTCCCAATGGACCCCTAAGCTGACTCATAAGTCGACTAACTAGCGTTGTACCATATGAGTGGGTCACAGGACGACTAACTGATGCCGTCCACTATGACATCTGATATAAGGGTCACGAGGCGACTAACTGACGTCGCTTAACATTACATCTGATAAAAGACATCTCATTGTCTATGTGCGGAATGCTACGTCACATACATATAGCGAGACAACACCCCAATGTGTGGGTGACTGACAGACTCGACAGATTCAACCTCCCTGGAGTTAGCGGACTATCCCCCCTTAACTTGCCACACACAAATGGGGTGTACCGGCCGGGTCTAACTGCTGATAATCTGATAACTGATCCGAAGGGTAATCCATGGGTTTGAAAACTATTTTCTTTACTTTCAAAACTAGCTTTTAGTTCTAAAACTTGAAATGTGCATAAATATGTTTCTTTACTAAATTCATACATAATATTTTCATCGAGTGAAAATAAAGTCCTAAAATTCTGAAATATAAAATACTTTAATTGAAATGTATCTGAGGCAATCAATTCTATTTTATAAAACACATAAAAATAAACAATTATACACAAAGTCATAAACTACTATATCAAACTTGAAAGAAAATATATTAAATGCGATTCAACCGAAAATCTGATTTTGCACTAACTTAATAAAACATACTTTGCTTTAAAATAAACCTTAGATAAAACATATTACTAAAATAAAATATACCTTGCTTTAAAATAATTTTACACTCACCGATTTCTGGTTTTCTCTAGACTTGGTGCTCTAGTTCCTACGTTTCATTACATTTCTTGTCTTTCCGCATAATTTCATTTCCTCCCATACTATGGAGATTTCTTCCTAAAGTAATATATTTCCAAATAAATCATTAATATAAGTACAACAACTAATACAAAACTCAATTTACACATTTAACACTGAAAGTTTAAGTGCAACGGTCTATATGAACCTATAGGGGGGGTGAATAGGTTCTTACCCAATTTTTCGAGTACCAACAATTTAATTAGATCAATTCAACAATTATAAACACATAACAAATGCAGAAGAGATAAACAAAATCAACACAAGGATTTTAGTGTGGAAAACCCCTTCCAACAAGGGATCAAAAACCACGGGACTACTCTTGGCTACTTAACGGACAATCCACTAGTGATAAATGCAGTACACCCTCAAGTTGAAATTACAAGGACTCACTCCTCTTGGACTATCCCGCTCTAGTCTACCTGCAGGCCTTTTCCCTAATGATCTCCCAAGATCCACTAGGTGACTAAATGTATATCCTCAAGCTATTCTAGAATTCACACTCCTATTGGCGTGAGCGTACACCTATTGTCTCGCAAGAGCCAACTAGTGAAATTCCACACAAATGCAACTTTTGCACAAGAAGCAAACCTTGAGCTTGTTCACAAGACTTCACCAAAGTCACACAAGCTCTTCCAATAACACAAAGGATTATAGTCTAAGTGTTCAATGATGCATGAACATACAATTAGGATGCATGACCAATACAACCTATGATGCTAAGTGAACTAGTACACACAATCTACTTAAATAACACTTAGCATAAACACATTTCAAGACCTAACAAATTTTGTAACAAATTCAACACTTTCAAGTCATGAAACAAACATATTCATGCATGAACTCTACAAGGCAGCCAACATGTTTATATGAATGTGATTCTAGCAACAAGTAAATTATTATAACAACAACTAACACTCTTGATCCAACCTAGCTTAGTACCAATCCACTAAACACATGTGAGATAGAGGTATAATTCATTCAAGCAAGACAAATGCACTTTAAATCACAATATAAACTTATCTAGGTACTAATTCAACTTCCTAAACCCCTTATCATACATTAAACACAAAAACCACAAGCTTTCAACATCCAATCAATATCTAACCTCTAATTCAATAACAACAAAGAGATTTAAATGATATGAAGCATAAAAAAATTTCAACATACAAGAAAAACACTTACCACAAGTCTATAGTTTGATTCCATGGACATACATGACAGATTGGGTGAGTTTTAAGAGAGTATGAAGAGAGGGAGCTGCTAGGGTTCTTCTTTATGGTATTTGGATTAAAAAGATGAAGTGGTCTTTATATAAGAAGAGCCACGGGTCGGGTTGCCACACAAAACGGGTCGGGAGCACATGTTGGGTCGGGTGCAGTTTTTTGCACTGACCTATGTTCGGTTTCAAGCTAATATCTAAAGAAACGCCACCCAGAAAATTCTGAAAAAATAACTGAAGAAAGTAGACACATATATGAACAACTTTCATGAAGAACACCATTTAAAATTCGGACAGTAATGGTGCCACATATATGACACACAAAAACTTTCTCCCTTGTTTTTTCAGCACTGACCTATGTCTGGTGTTTAGCTATTATCTAGAAACGCGCCACCCAGGTAATTCTGAAAAAATTAGAGAAGAAGGTAAACTCATATGTGAACCACTTTTATGAAGAACACCATTTACAATTCGGACAGGAAGGGTGACATATTGGACCACATACATGTCAAACAAAAACTGCTTCCCCTGTTTTTTTAAGCACTGACCTATGTCCGGTTTCTATCTAATATCTAGCGAAGTGCCACCCAGAAAATTTTGAAAATATTACAGAAGTAGGTACACACATAGGCCAACAACTTTTGTGAAGAATACACTTTGCAATTCGGATAGGAAGGTGGAGATATGGGACCATCTGTAGGATGCATCGGCAGAACATAACATATAAATGCAATTCAATGAACTATGCACCATATACTGTAACATCCCTAATTTCATCCCCAATTTCGTATAAACATGAAAGTGTAGTTTAATTAATATGGAGTATGAGAATATGATATTCCAGGTGGACCAGGTGGAGCGGTCCCAATAGAATACTTGAAAGAGAAGGAAAATATTGGCAGTGAGCACCGCGACCAGGGATCGCGATGAGCAGCTCGCGGTGAAACATGATGATTTGAGACAGTGAGTACCGCGACCACTCACCGCAATCAGGGATCGCAATGAGCAGCTCGCGGTGAAAATACTAATTTTTGGGCAGTGAGCATCGCGACCAGACACTACGATGGCTGATCGCGATGAAGGCGGTGAAATCACTCCAATGAACAACGTGACCAGGTGGCGCGACTACAGGTCACGAGAAGCGGTCGCGACGACTAAAAATTTATAAAAAAATAAGAGGCGGTGGGACGTTTTAGGAAAGGAGAAAAAGAAAGAGAAAGAGAGAAAAAGGGACCGGGAGAAAAAGGAGAAGAGAGAGGAGAAAGAAGAGAGAGAAAGAGGGAAAGAGAAAGAAGAAGACGAAAAAGAAGAAGAAGAGAAGAGGAAGAAGAGAAGAAGAGAAGAAGAAGAAGAAGAGAAGAAGAAGAAGAAAGGATAAAGAGAAAGGAAAAAGGAGGAGAAAAATAGGAAAACCCAGAAGAGAAAAGGCGTAAAAACGGTATTCAAGTTGGTGTACACTACTTTTCGAAAACTCCGTAATTTTTTTTTATGTGTTTTGATTTGAATCTGAGATTTTATTTGAATATTTTGATTGACTACTAATTGAAACAAATTGTATGATTTCCATGAAATTACATGCATATGTATTACAAATATTGTTTGAAAATTTTGATTTTTGAATTTAATTTTGATTTGTGAATTACTGTTGATTATTTTGGAAAAAAAAGAATATAACGAGTTGATATGAAACTTAGAAAAAGTTTGTATTGAAACGGCCTAGGATACTTGAACATAGAAAACGGATATAGGAGATTGGTATACTAGCTGGGTTATTTCAGCAGTACTGCACCGTTATTAGTAACTGTTGCACTTCACGGGGCAAACCTGGCATAGACCAGTGTAAGCGAATCCCGGAGGTGAACATCACATCGATACTAGTGACTGTTGCATCTCGCGGAGCAAACTTGGCATAGACCAGTTTAGGCGAATCCCGGAGGTGGACATCACACCGTTATGAGTGATTGTTGAACCCTCGCGGGGCAAACCTGGCATAGACCAGTTTAGGCGAATCCCGGAGGTGAACATCACACCGTTATTAGTAACTGTTGCACTTCACAGGGCAAACCTGGCATAGACCAGTTTAGGCGAATCCCGTAGGTGAACATCATACCGATACTAGTGACTGTTGTATCTCGTGGGGCAAACCTGGCATAGACCAGTTTAGGCGAATCCCGAAGGTGAACATCACACCAATATTAGTGACTGTTACATCTCGCGGGGCAAACCTGGCATAGATCAGTTTAGGTGAATCCCGGAGGTGAACATCACACCGATACTAGTAACTGTTACATCTCGTGGGGCAAACCTGACATAGACCAGTTTAGGCGAATCCCTGAGGTGGACATCACACCGTTACTAATGATCGTTGAACCCTCGCGGGGCAAACCTGGCATACACCAGTTTAGGCGAATCCCGAAGGTGGACGTCACACCGATGTTACAGATATTAGACCCATATTCTAGTCCAGAAAATTATGTTGAGTATGCTAAAATGATAGGAATGAGATAAATTGAATAAAATACTTATAAATGAATTTAGAAATGGGTTTTATATGATTTATTTCATTAATTTGGTTAAATGATGATATTTTTTTTTTATATTATATCATGATTACATTTTATTTTGCAAATTGTTTTGTGATTTCGATAAATAAGTTTAGTGTACACCCACTAAGCTATATGCTTATCGCGTTGATTTCATCATGCGTAGGTAACAGTGATACAGAGGGAGAAAAAGACTGAAGAGGTGATAGCTGCAAACTGAGGATCAGAGTCACCATACTTTTGGGTAGTTACATTTGAATTATGTTTGTATATTATAGTTAGTTAAGCATGCATATACAGAAGCTTGTACAGTTTGTAAAGTTAGTAAAATTTGAGTTTTGTAAAAGTTGTAAATATTTTGTTTTATGATTTATATCTTCGTTTTCAAAGGTTTGTAACTATTAATTATGAATTGTTTTATTTGAAATTGTTGGAAAGTCGCACTATATGGCAGAGTGCGCATTTGATTGAGAAAAGCAATTTGGAGTGCTGTTTATTATATTATTTGAGTTTTTGTTAAAAACAGGATTTTTGGAAAGTCAGAAAAATAGAGGAAATTCTGGCAAAATTTTTCAAAATAGTTTTAAAAGGGCTCACTATGAAAAGGGATTTAAAAAAATATAAATTAGTTGGTTTTCGATGGTTTTCAAATTATAAAGTGAGTTAAGAAAAGTTTTGAAAATTCGGTAGCGCTCTCAGGGTTGATCCGGACGGGTCGGGTCAGGGGGTGTTACATATACCATATCAATAATGAATGAGATGCCTAGAAACACAATGACTAATATGTTGTGAGTGTGTGAGATCCTAAAACCCTTTGTGAGATTAAGAGCAACTTACTAAATGAATAGATGATCTTAATGCCTTCAACGAAAGCTCCTAAACACAATTACAACCAAAGAGTGTTTTGCACGGAATTAGCCAACCTAGAAAATACTCGACCTAACAATCTCCCCCTTTGGCTATTCCGTGACAAAATCTCAAACCTCACAAATATACAAAGTGATACAAAGTTTGAACTCACAAAATTACAATGAATGATCTTAAAACTAAAAACTTAAAGCTTGAGATCATTTCTGGGCAAGGTGAACCTGAAACGAAAGAAAGCACACTAACACAAAACAAAAGACGTTAGTAGACACCGTGCGGTTCATATAAACGCCCATAGATAAACATAATCATTAACAACAGACACAAAACAATGAATGATAAACACATGTATGCATTAAAATTTACCCCCCTAAGGCTATTTCCATATGCACATAAAACAAAAAAACACAAGCGTCTCCCCTTCAAATTCTCCCCCTGAGTACTACACATCAATACAAACTTCTCTCCCTTTGTCACGGGAAAGGCAAAGGAAGAACACAATATACAAAGATATGGGAAAACAGAAAAATATCGCACAAGAGACAAGAAAATACACATTCCAACTCCCCTAAATGCCATACACAAGTAACATAGGAGTCATATCCTTAAGGAACCAATAATCACAAATATGCACCACAACAAATATCAAATCTCATCTCAACTTCAAAAACACAAACACAATCATCACTTCATTAACATATTAACATTTACCCACAATAAGTGACCAATATAGACACAAGCACATATATATAAATATATATCATTCTGTCTCAAGAAAGTCGCAAAATTTCAAAAATAAACTTTTGAAGGAAATATTTTGATATCAACTACAAAACAGTTTTACATTATCATTCAACATAAGCTCATCTCTCTCTCCTTTTTTTTTTTTTTGAGCTTTTCCTTCTTCTTCTTCTTTTTTATTTTTATTTTTTATTTCTACTTTAATTTTAATTTCCAAAGGCATTGGCGGCTTTCATTGCACCTAAGGAGGTAGCCTTCTCCTCTAACTTGGAGATAAAGATATTGTTTCAAGCATATTGTAGGGGTAGCTTTCACTCTTCCATAGGGCATAGCCATTTCTTTGTTTACCAAGTCATTATTAATCCAATTATACATTTCTCAACAAGAAAACTATTTTCAGAAACATTTGAGAGCAATGAGAAATATTTTGACATTCAAAAACTGGTTGAGCTTAATAGACACACAACATTCACACAATTGCTTATACAAGTCCAAATATGGGCATTTTGTCAATTGCAATAAAGATCTGAAGGGCTAATATCAGGAATTTAAGAGTAGATAAATGATACAAATCATTTTACACAAATAAGACACTAGTCCACTCTTAGACATGAATAACACATGTTACAAATGACATGGCACAATCAATGATGGGAGCATACACCAATGGATTTACTAAGTGATTGAAACCTAACATGATCCAAAGGTTTGGTAAACAAATCAGCAAGTTGATTTTATGTGGACACATGCTCTAAGGACACTACTTTGCTTTCGACTAATTCTATAATGAAATGATGTCGAATGTCAATATGCATAGTTCTAGAATGTTGAACAGGATTTTTGGAAATATTTATAGCACTGGTATTGTCACAATAAATTGTCAGAGTACCTTGTTACAAGCCATAATCCTCCAACATTCGTTTCATCCATAGAAGTTGTGTACAACCACTACCTGCTGCAATATATTCTGCCTCTGCAGTTGACAAGGAGATAGAGTTTTGCTTTTTGCTATACTAGGACACAAGATTGTTTCCCAGATAGAATCATCCTCCAGTTGTGCTTTTTCGATCATCAATGCATCATGCCCAATCTGCATCACTAAAGCTAACCAGGTTAGGGTTAGTGTCAAAAGAGTACCAAATTCCAAAGTCCGAAGTTCCATTGACATATCGAATTATTCTTTTCACAGCTGTGAGATGTGACTCTTTCGGATCTAATTGATACCTGGCACACAAACCAACACTCAAAGAAATATCAGGTCTGCTAGCCATTAAGTACAACAAACTTCCTATCATGCTTCTATATAGACTCTGATCAACACTTTTCCCATTTGAATCTTTACTCAATTTCAATGAAGTGCTCATGGGTGTGTTATAGTGTTTTGCCGATTCTAACCCAAACCTTTTCACTAGGTTTTTAGCATATTTAGCTTGGGAAACGAAAATCCGATCACTCATTTGCTTGATTTGTAAACATAGGAAATAAGTTAAATCACCTACCATACTCATCTCAAACTCACGAGTCATCATATTAACAAAGTCACTCACCCGTTTTTAATTAGTGGAACCAAACACAATATCGTCAACATAAATTTGAGCTATGAATAACTCACCCTTTTCACATTTGATGAACAAGGATTTATCAACACTTCCTCTTATATATTTATTTTTAAGCAAGTAGTGGGTGAGACGTTCATACCATGCTCGCGGAGTTTGTTTCAATCCATAGAGTGCTTTCTTCAATTTGTATACGTGCTCTTGATGATGTGGATCTACAAATCCCTTTGGTTGCTCAACGTATACTTCTTCTTGAAGAACTCCATTTATAAATGCACTCTTCACATCCATTTGATGTAGTTTGAACCTGTACACATAAGAAACACACAATAAAAGTCTAATAAATTCCAATCTAGCTACTGGAGCAAAGGTTTCATCAAAGTCTACTCCCTCGAGTTGTGTGTAGCCTTGAGCAACTAGTCATGCTTTGTTCCTCACTACATTTCCATTTTCGTCTGATTTGTTCTTGAAAATCCACTTTGTACCAATGACATTGGTACTCTTAGGTCTAGGGACGAGAAACCACACATCATTCCTTTGAAATTGATTGAGTTCTTCTTGCATGACACCAATCCAGAACTCATCTTGAAGTGCTTCCTCAACTTTCTTAGGTTCAAATTGAGACATGTAGCAAACATAGTTAACTTGATTAGCTAGTTGTCTTCTTGTTCGTACTCTTTCACTCACATCTCCTATGATGTCATCCTTATGAGACCTCCTAACCCAAGGAGCAGGATCTGTTTGATTTGGCATTTCTTGAATCTCCTCTTCTTTCACATTTGAGTCTAAACCTGCACATTCAGAATTCTTAACAACATACTCATCATCAATATTAGACATAATTCCTGCATCATCCACAACCACATTAGATGATTCCATAATTGTATGAGTAGTTGAATTGAATACCCTATGTGCTCTACTGTTAGAAGAGTATCCTAGAAAAATACCTTCATCACTTTTAGCATCAAACTTACCAAGTTGGTCACGATCATTCAAAATGTAGCACTTACTCTCAAATGTGTGAAAATAGCTTATATTCGGCTTCTTTCCTTTCCATAACTCATATAGAGTTTGTCTAGTGCCGGGTCTCAAGAAAACACGGTTTGAAATGTAGCATGCAGTATTGATAGCTTCAGCCCAGAAATTGCTTGGAAGTTTCTTGCTATTGAGCATAACTCTAGCCATCTCTTGCACTACCCTGTTCTTTCTCTCAACAACACCATTTTGTTGAGGAGTTCTAGGAGCAGAAAACTCATGAAAAATACCAAGGTTATCACAAAAATTACCGAAGCTAGCATTTTCAATTTCCTTTCCATGATCACTCCTAATTCTTTGAATGTTCTTAATTTTAAGATCTTTTTCATTCTGAAGTTTAACGCAAAGTGATTTAAATTTTTCAAAAGCGTCTGACTTTTCTCTAAGAAAATCAATCCAAGTGAATCTAGAAAAGTCATCAACACACACAAAGATATACCGCTTACCTCCAAGGCTTTCGATTTGCATAGAACCCATGAGATCTATGTGAAGAAGCTCCAAGGGACGTTTAGACATTGTACCTTTATTTTTCTTGTGTATCCCCTTTGTTTGCTTCCCAATTTGACATGGTCCACATACACCTTCATGTTTCTTTCCTAGCTCAGGAAGACCTCTCACAGCCTTCATCTTTCCAAGTTTGTTTAGGTCCTTGAAATTCAAGTGACCAAGTCTTTGATGCCAAAGTTCAACCTGTTCATGATTAGTCAAATTGCATTTAAGAGGTTTAACATCAATACAATAACAATTATCATTAGTTCTCTTTCCCTGCAAAATAACATTTCCATTAGAGTCCAAGATTGCACAAGTATCTTTAAAAACGTTGACAACATGTACACTTTCACACAAGTGTGTAATGCTAATCAAGTTTTCCTGCAATCCATCAACAAGAAGAGCATCATTAAAACTAAGTAAACCAAAAATTTTAATTGACCTTTTACCTATCACCTTCTTCTTAGAACCATTACCAAAAGTGACCTATCCTCTATCCTTCATCACAAGATTTTCAAAAACATTTTTATCTCCGGACATGTGCCTAGAACAACCACTATCAAGGTACCAAGAATTTGCATTAATGGCTTTCAAGGCATAATGAGCAACATAACATATGAAATCATCTTTTCTAACCCATGCTTTTCTCATTTTCTTTTTCAAGTTCTTTTCTTGTGGTTTTGAATTAACAACATTGTTAAGCATTTGTCTAGAAAATCTTTCAAAGTGACAATACCTAGATTCCATTTCATTATGGCACAATTGAATTTAATCAAAACATTTAGGTCTAATATGCCATTTCCTACCATAAAAATGACAAATAGGAATGAAGTTAGAAAATATACCTTGATGATTTGGTTGCCATTCATTTCTTTGGCGTCGGAATGATGTGGTGTTGGGAACTTTACCTTGTGCTTGTGGTTGTCTAAGAGATGCTTTCTTGGGGTTGCTTGTTATCTTTGGTTGTTCAAGTGTTTGCTTCAAATTTTCTCCCTTGAAACATGTTGTCTTGCTTGACGAATGAGTGATTTCTTCAATTGCATAGCCTATGCCTCTCTTGTCTCCGTAAGCCTTGCCAAGATTAATTACTTGATCAACCTTTAGTGCACCCAAAGTCAGCCCCTCGATTGATTTCCTTGCATCCTCCAATTCCTTGAGACATTCTTGTTCCCTATGTCTCACAATTTGCAAAGTCTTCTCTTTCTCACTCAGTTCCTTCTTCATTAGAATAATTCTTTGATCATCATCTTCTTTTTCTTTCTTCAGTTTTTGGATGGCTTCTTCAACAATCTGAGCCCTTGATAATGCCTTTTGCTTCTCTTTCTCAAGAATCTTGAGTTTGACCTTGTAAGAAACATTTTCCTTCTTTATCTTGAGGCTTTCTGCATATAATTCATTAAAAGTTTCCTCAAGGCTTTCTTCATCTGATTCTTCTCTCTCACTCGTGCTCGTTTCACCTTCACTAGTTGTAACACCCCCGACCCGAATCCGTTCGGACTGAATCGGGAAGCGCTACCGAATACAGACATATACGGATATGGAAAATTAAAAACACTAGCGGAAGCAACTTCTTATACAGTTAGCATTAAAATTATACTATCGAAAACTTAAAATCATATACTTAAACATAAATCGAAATCAATAGTCCAAAATAGTTTCTAAAAATTTCGCCAGAGTTTCCTCTGTTTTTCTGACTTTCCAAAACATGTTTTCATAATTCATAAAATCCACACTTCTATAATCTCAAATCAAATTGTGCACCCTTCCATATCCGGTGCGACTTACCAAAACAAATTATATCAAAATACTTATAAATATTCAATTTCAAAAGTATTAAATTCTATGGGCCCAAATATTATAAATATTTACAAACATACATAAAAACTAAATACCGTTTCAAATATTTACAAAAATATTTTTGTCCATGCATGCCGATATAATACATATAAAACATCAAAGATATGGTGGGCTACTAAAAATACGGGAGCGATGTAACTTAGGACTCAATCACTGCAGACTCAACTCTTTCCAGCCTTATCTTCTTCCTGAACTCTCTTACCTGCGTGTGAGAAACTCAGCACGCTAAGCATAACGTTTAGTGGGTGTACCCAAAATCCAATTGTATAAACATAATATAATATCTCAATAACGCAAATAACATATAAAACCAACATATAGGGCACAATTAAATCAAATATTTCAAATATATATATATATATATATATATATATATATCCCTTGGAAAAATGATAACAAATATCCTATCAAAGCAATTATCAACATCTTCCGAAATCGGAATAAAATATCGTATCAAACTTATTAATACCAAATCAAATCATATAACAAATTATATTTCATTTCTATTTCCATTTTAGGCTTATGATATACTAAACATATTTTTCGGACTGGATTACGGGCTATACAGAGCAGAGTTGGATACCAAAGGAGGAGCCGCTGCGTATACCATATACATATCAGAATTGGACACCAACGGAGGACCCGCTGCGTATCCCATATACATATCAGAATTAGGCGTAGTACTACTCAGAAAACCCAATTGACATGTCAATCTCCTATATCCATATCTATGTTTACATATATCAAAGCCAAATCACTTTTTGAAAATCATATAATTCATTCCGAACAGAATCGTCAATTTAAATTCTGAAATCATATACAAATCAGTATACACATTTCCGGAATTCGAATCGCATCAATATACATATACAAGCAAATTACAAAATCGTTTCCGAAAATATTTATGAATCCAGAAATCGCTTCAAATCACATTTAAAATCACATGCAATTATATATCGTAAATCCAAATGCCTCGAATCACTTTTCGAAATAAATCACAAAACAATATATACGAAATCGCTTTTAATAATATTCTCCATAATATTACTATAATCAAAACATATCGAAAATCAATTTAGAATATTTTTCATAAACAATATTACGGATCCAGAATATATTTCAAATATACGTAATCCAAAACATCCCAAAATCAATTTCAAACAATATATCATAATCAATATAGCCCAAATAAACTCAAAACAATATAATATAACGATTCCGAAATATTCTGGAAAATCTGACAAATATGAAAATGGTATCACCAAACCTGAAATGCTATTCTTTATACAAAACTCTTCTTGACCAACTTCACCTTCCTTCTTCTTCTTCTTCTTCTAGCTCTTTCTCTCTCTAAAAACTCTCCCTATTTCTCTCACTAGAATCTCTCTCTATTTCTTCTTTTGGCCGAAAATGCATCTGGTTCTTGTTTGTTTTTGTTTGTAAGCTTCTAATTTGACTTCCACTTGAGTGGAATTTTCCACTATCACAATATATTATTTTTTTTTTCTCCTTGTTTCCTCCGTCTCTCTCTCTTATCTCTTCAATTCATTCTTCAATTGTTTTTTTTTTTTGTTTTTTGTGCTTCCAAGGTTTGTCATGCAATAATATTGTTCTCTACCACCATCCACTAACATTATATTATATATAAATATTTCACAATTGCAATTTGCTCCCTTGACTTTCACAAATCACCAAATGGCAAACAATTTACAATTAATCACATCCCATCTCGATAATTATTCCAAAAATATTCCACACCTATCCAATTACTAAATTGACTTCATCAATATTCAATTGGACCCATTATCATCCAAATGCACCATGAAAATATATCTCTAATGGGATTTAACTCGGTTAAAATCACTATTTATTTTTCAACCATATACCGAATATATATACTTTCCACTAATATAAATCATATACTTGATTGTTGCATGCTTAATAATAATAATACTTCTCATAATTATGAAAAATTATGGGTGTTACACTAGCTTCTTCCTCATTGCTATGATGACTTGCAACAAAGGCAGTGAAGTTACTCACTAGATCCTCTGAACTTGTGGAGCTTGTATCATCTTCTTCATCACTATCAGTCCATGATACCTTCATTGCCTTACCTTTCTTATTTTTCTTCAAATTGTTGGCACATTCGGTTGAGATATGCCCATAGCCTCCACATTCATAACATTGGACGCCTCTCTTGTTGATCTTTTCTTTGTATCTTTGGTTCTTATGGAGTTCTCACCCTTCTTTTGTTTGTCTTGAGGAATTTTTTGAACCTCTTAGCAAACATGGCAATCTTGGCTTCATTGAGATCATTATCATCTTCTGAATTTTCAGCTTCTTTGATTGCTTTGAGGGCTATACTTTTGTGTTTCTTGACTGGTTTCAATCCCATTTCAAAAGTCTTCAAGGAACCAACAAGTTCTTCTACTCTCATGGAATCAACATCCTTACTTTCTTCAATAGCTGTGACTTTAGCTTGAAATATTTCGGGCAAGGATCTTAGAATCTTCCTAACAATCTTCGAGCTAGAATAGACTTCTCCCAACATATAACTCTTGTTGGTGATGTCTGTGAGCTTGGCTTCAACTTTTGCAAAGGTCTCATTCTCTTCCATTCGAAGACTCTCAAATTGAGATGTTAGTATTTGAAGCTTGGACCTCTTGACAGTTGTAGTTCCTTCATGTGTGATTTGGAGGATCTCTCATGCTTCCTTGGCACTTTCACATTTTTTAATATGCCTATATTGACTGTCATCAACGCCACAGAAAATAGCGTTCAACCCCTTTGAATTCCAAGTTGCCAAACTGTAATTTGTAGGTGTCCAAGTTGACTTGGGTTTCAATGTTCTTCTCCCATCTTCACTTGTAGTTGTGGGAGGTGTGTACCCCTCTTCGATGCTTGTCCATACATGTTCATCTATAGACTTCAAGTATGCTCTCATGCGGACTTTCCAAAATGAGTAGTTTGTGTCATTTAGAAGTGGAGGTTTGGTATGGGATGCACCCTCTCTTACTATGGAGTCCATGGGATTAAGAATAGACAAAGATTGCACACAAATAGCAAACAAGCAAATAAACACCCAAAGATCTAGCTATGTATGTCTAGCTACCCTCTCTGATACCAATTGAAAGTTTAAGTGCAACGGTCTATATGAACCTAGAGAGGGGGAGAGGGGGAGAGGGGGGGGGGGGGGGGGGGGGGGGGAATAGGTTCTTACCCAATTTCTTGAGTACCAACAATTTAATTAGATCAATTCAACAATTATAAACACATAACAAATGCGAAAGAGATAAACAAAATCAACACAAGGATTTTAGCATGGAAAACCCCTTCCAACAAGGGATCAAAAACCACGGGACCACTATTGGCCACTTAACGGACAATCCACTAGTGATAAATGCAGTACACCCTCAAGTTGAAATTACAAGGACTCACTCCTCTTGGACTATCCCACTTTAGTCTACCCGCAGGCCTTTTCCCTAATGATCTCCCAAGATCCACTAGGTCACTAAATGTATATCCTCAAGCTATTCTAGAATTCACACTCCTATTGGCGTGAGCCTACACCTATCGTCTCGCAAGAGCCAACTAATGAAATTCCACACAAATGCAACTTTTGCACAAGAAGCAAACCTTGAGCTTGTTCACAAGACTTCACCAAAGTCACACAAGCTCTTCCAATAATACAAAGGATTATAGTCTAAGTGTTCAATGATGCATGAACATACAATTAGGATGCATGACCAATACAACCTATGATGCTAAGTGAACTAGTGCACACAATCTACTTAAATAACACTTAACATAAACACATTTCAAGATCTAACAAATTTAACACTTTTAAGTCATGAAACAAACATATTCATGCATGAACTTTACAAGGCAGCCAACATGTTTATATGAATGTGATTCTAGCAACAAGTAAATTATTATAACAACAACTAACACTCTTGATCCAACCTAGATTAGTACCAATCCACTAAACACATGTGAGATAGAGGTATAATTCATTCAAGCAAGACAAATGCACTCTAAATCATAACATAAACTTATCTAGGTGCTAATTCAACTTCCTAAACCCCTTATCATGCATTAAACACAAAAACCACAAGTTTTCAACATCCAATCAATATCTAACTCTCATTCAATAACAACAAAGAGATTTAAATGATATGAAGCATAAAATAATTTCAACATACAAGAAAACACTTACCACAAGTATCTAGTTTGATTCCATGGATATACAAGAGAGATTAGGTGAGTTTTGAGAGATTGGATTTTAGAGAGCATGAAGAGAGGGAGCTGCTAGGGTTCTTCTTTATGGTATTTGGATGAAAAAGATGAAGTAGCCTTTATATAGGAAGATCCACGGGTCGGGTTGCCACACAAAACGGGTCGGGCGCAAATGTTGGGTCGGGTGCAGTTTTTTGCACTGACCTATGTTTGGTTTCAAGCTAATATCTAAAGAAACGCCACCCAGAAAATTCTGAAACAATAACTGAAGCAAGTAGACACATATATGAACAACTTTCATGAAGAATACCATTTAAAATTCGAACAGTAATGGTGCCATATTAGACCACATACATGACACACAAAAACTTTCTCCCCTGTTTTTTCAGCATTGACCTATGTCTGGTGTTTAGCTATTATCTAGAGACGCACCACCCAGATAATTTTGAAAAAATTAGAGAAGAAGGTAGACACATATATGAACCACTTTCATGAAAAATACCATTTACAATTCAGATAGGAAGGGTGACATATTGGACCACATACATGTCAAACAAAAACTGTTTCCCCTGTTTTTTTAAGCACTGACCTCTGTCCGGTTTCTATCTAATATCTAGCGAAGTGCAGCCAGAAAATTCTGAAAATATTACAGAAGTAAGTACACACATAGGCCAACAACCTTTGTGAAGAACACACTTTGCAATTCAGATAGGAAGGTACAGATATTGGACCATCTATAGGATGCATCGGCAGAACAAAACATATGAATGCAATTCAATGAACTATGCACTATATACCATATCAATGATGAATAAGATGCCTAGAAACATAATGACTAATATGTTGTGAGTGTGTGAGATCCTAAAAACCTTTGTGAGATTGAGAGCAACTTACCAAATGAATCGATGATCTTGATGCCTTCAAAGAAAGCTCATAAACACAATTACAAATAAAGAGTGTTTTGTACGAAATTAGCCAACCTAGAAAATACTCGACCTAACGAACACTTTATTCTTCAATTTCTTCTAGTCTAATAAAATCGATTACATTTAATTTGCTAAAAATTATGTCTCTACAATTATATATTCCTTAAATCAATCAATTTCTCTTAAATCGAATATCATACATCACAATCCAATATATTTACTTTATTTTCTAAGTATCAATTTATATCATAACCATACAGATACAATTTCTAGTACTTAATTACACATAAATTGAAATCTCTACACTTTCAAACACAATTTTTACACAATTTCTCATTCTAATCTTTATCAATTTAACATAAGTGAATTTCCTTCACTTAACAACATCAATTCAATCTCATTAAACTTGATTAGACTAATTATAACTTCAATTTTAAAAATTCTCAAAACTAGTGATTCAATTTCATTCTAAACACACTATCACAAAGACTCGATAATACAAATTCACTAATTTAAGAATCATTTTGATTCCTTACTTAATGATTCCAAATTCATACTATCAATTAACTCAAAAACACTCAAATTACTCAAATAATATCTCAATTTAACAATTTAAACTTCAAATCATAAAATTCCCAAAATTTACCTTACTAATTTTCTTGATTTTCATTCTAATCAACTCCAATCAAACTAATTTCAAATAAAACATTACAAAAACTCAATCAAATATTAAAATCAACAAAACCCATAATTTTCTTCACTTCTAGAAATCCAATTCAACTTTATATTCAACAATCAATTTCAAACACAAATCAAAACTCAATCAATCTCTAAAATCAATTCAATTTCATCAAATATCAACTACTAATTCTACAACACAAAAGATATCATCAAAATTCAAACCAATTTAACTTCATCACACTTACGCAAATCCTTTTCTTCATCTTCTTCTAGCTGGACCGAATTCCTTCTTTTCTTTCTCTTTTCTTTTCTTTTTTTTTTCTTTTCTTCTTTTCCTTTTCTTCTTCTTCTCCCTCACGTATTCTGCTTCTTTTTCTTCACAGCTGCTGTTCTGTTTTCTTCCTCTCTAGGCCGACAGCTCCTCTCTCCCTCTTTTTTCTCCTTCTCTTCTTTCTCTTCTTCCTCTCCTCTTCTTTCTTCCGCCGACCTGCTCTGTTTTCTGGTTCCCTTTGGACTGCTCTGTTTTTCTGTTTTCTTCTTCACTGCTTTCTTGGCAGGCCACCTCTCCTCTTTCCCTTGGCCGGCTCTCTCTCTTCTCTTCTCTATTTTCCTTCTTCTTCTCTTTAGCCGATCTCTCTTCTCCTCCTTCTTAAATTTTCTGGATTCTTCTCTCTCTCGTCTCTCTCTGTTTTCTCGAGTTTTCTGATTTGTGTGTGTGTGTTTTCTGATTACATATATATATATATATATATATATTTTAATAATTACAACTTGTCCCTTTACATTTTAAAATCATAATGTGACCACAACATAAAATTTAATCACATGATCTTGGTCAATAATCTTTTGATTTACAATTTAACCCACTAATCACTTTTCATCTCATATCATAAAAATATATTTTTAACTTCCAATAAATATTCTAAATACTCCAATTTATGGAAATCCTTACTATGTTCTCCAAAACTTATAATTTGATTTTGTATATACTTTACAAAATCTTACTAATCGTCCAATAAATTCCATTACCGTACCGTACAATCAATTCTGGAAAAATATATTACAATACTTGTACGTGTACAGTACAATCTATTGGGAGGGTGTATTACATCCATTTTAGGGCAAATTGCACTAACTCCCCATAGATATAGGTATGATACATATAATTTTGTAAAAATATAAAAACTACAATGACTCTCATTTGACCCGTTGACTAACGGTTGACTACAGTTAGTAACTAACTATTGAAAGGCAATTTGGTCTTTTTACAGTGCTATTGGGTAAATGAAAGATAAATATATCCAATTAAATCTCGCTACATCTGTCCTAAAATATTTTATGAATTAAAAAAATAAAAATAAATTATTCTCCCTCATGCCTCTTTCTTCTTATTCCACCAATGCCATTTTTTTCTCACCACCATTTTTTTCTAACAAACTTGTTCTCCCTCAAGCCTTCTTTTTTCACCACCATTTTTTTTTTTTCACAAACTTCTTCTCCCTCACGCCTCCTTCTTCTTCCACCATCATAATTTTTTTTACCACTATTTTTTTTCACAAACTTCTTCTCCCTCACCCCTTCTTCTTCCACCATTACCACATTTTTAAACCACCCCTTTTTCTTAACAAACTTCTTCTCCCTCGCGTCTCCTTTTTTTTACCACCATTTTTTTTCACAAACTTCTTCTCCCTCATGCAGCAACTAAAAATATTTTGATGGAAGATTTTCGTAGATAGATCTGGAAATTTGGTTCTAGATCTATCCATGGAGATTTCCTTTATTCTTTTTCTATTAAATTCTTTTTTTAATTTTTTAATTATTCTCCAAAT
This sequence comes from Xanthoceras sorbifolium, assembly GCA_003430845.1. Lineage (NCBI taxonomy): Eukaryota > Viridiplantae > Streptophyta > Magnoliopsida > Sapindales > Sapindaceae > Xanthoceras > Xanthoceras sorbifolium. The sequence goes on along the minus strand of CM010622.1, from coordinate 20,141,066 downwards.
ACAATCACAAGGGCAAAAATGACATTACTCCTAATCTGTTATTGACTAACAGTGGTCAATCGTTAGTCAACGAGTCAAAGGGAAATCATTGTAATTTTTATATTTTCACGAAATTATGTGTCATTATACCTATATCTACGGGAGTTAATGCAATTTGCCCTTTTTTTTTTATGATATTAATGATACATGCATTTTTTTTTTCTAGATTTCTCATATACTATTTTGTTATGGTCCATATGTGCAACTCAAACTTTTTTTTTTTTTTTTTGCAAAAATTAAAGGTCCCATTGAAATTAGAAAGATGTTTTCAAATTTTTTTTTTAGGACAAATTACAGCACATCTACTCAAGGTATCCCTAATTATAAGCGAAACCAACTTTTTGGAAAATTAACTGCAGACCCCTTACCATTAGCAATGGCCATAAAAAAAAATACAGTTGACTGTTAAAACATATGAATTTTAGTACAAATTACAGTCCAGCTACCTAAGACATTCCTAATTATAGGCATAATTAACTTTTAGGTAAATTGACTGCAGACCCCCATGTAGTGGTGGCAAACTGATCGGATTCGGATTATCCAAATCTGAATTTTTTGGATTTTCGGATTTGAACCAGACTTTATTCGAAAATATTCTAACCGAATTCGAATCGGAATTTTTTTTTAAAAAAAAAAAAGTCAATTTGAACGGATATTACGGATTTAGAAGACCTTATTGAGCTCCAATAATACTTAGAAATATTAATTAAGACTCTTTAATTAATATTTCATGATTATTAATCTTGGAGTTATTCCATTAAAAACCTGAGGCTGAACTCTCGAAACTGCAAATGTTTTATACAATCTGAAATCTCAGTGTCCATCGATATAACTATTACATATGGTATGATTCTTCACAAGTAGTTCATAATTTAGAGCTAAGTCATAATATCTGTTATACCCCTCTAATTATATCTTTTCCTTTAAGAACCATTGATTCTCTATTGAACAATTAAATCCTATCTTCCTTTACGGAAGTGTTCAAGCCCTGAATCAACCTTTAAGGGAACTACTCATCTACTTCTCGCAAGAAGTAGTGGATTTCACTATTGTGTTTAAACCTCCCCAGCCAAATGCTAAACCGCAACTTCAAGATATAGAGGTATTGAACGAGAATACTATATCGATCTCACTCATGGTAAGTCAAAAGCTACGATCTAACCTAAAGAAGTCAAAAAGACAATCAAGATTAAGATCACCCATATATAGATATCATTTGTCGATATATATAAATATCATCAACTGACGGATATTGGCAACAGATTCATATAAATCGTGACCCAATTCTATATTATCTCATCATATAAGGTGCCTCTATTCTCATGTCAATTAGATGAGCAGTCTAGGATAAAACCATTGTATACTACAGAATGGACCACAATAATAGATCAACCGCAAATAAAGTACCTAGCTTTGTTTGCTCTTTACGGACTTTTTAGATTGCATGTCTCAAAATGAATCTTTATGTAAATGACATTAATATACTCAGTTTGAGATTACATCTTACAATTTTGGATGTCACGTGCACATTATATAAACATATGAACATAAATAAAAACACTTTTATTTGAATGAAGAATTATTACTTTTATTTATGTTTAATTACATTTACATTTACAAGCTTTAGGTCATAAATCCCAACAACCATTGCACCAGGCTTGGACGAGAGCGAGTTGTACTGATTACTATGAATCATCCTCCAATAAGTTGATTCTTTTTGTCTAGCATCATTGGATCTTGGTTTCCCATTATACTTGTTTTATAAGGTCATTATTTTGTTGGCTATGATTCAGTGAGCAAACATATTTTTATGTAATTCTTAGTTAGCTTTGTTAGAGTATTATTTGAGCGTAATAAAGATTTGAAGAAATCATGCGAAGATGGAAAGCTTATGAGAAGACTCAAGAACGTGCTTAAAGGTAAGTTTCGAAGAAATGATACTCTTTAATTCTTGAGATCAGATAAGATTCACACATACACACACACACTTATAACATGTTCATGCATTTGCATTTTGAGTGCTAACATGTTAGTTTTAATGTTTGATAAGTATTTGAGTATTATAGTTTTTGTTTTGTCTAGTTTGGGATTTAATTTCATATATTTTATATTTCCGAAAAACAGACCTTTGGATGCTTCAACAGGCATAATTTTTTATCTATACATCTAATTGGTCTTTGGTTTTTTGGGAATGAAACTAGACATCCATATCTTTCCAACGGTATAAAGAACGAAAAAAATTCACATCTATTTTGTTAGAGTTTGCTTAGCTCAAAGTGGAGTCAAGTGCAGCTGGAAATAACTGAATAGGGGAAACGGGACAGCAAGGCTGCACCCCAAGCGTGGCTACACGCCTTTAGCGTGCATCCCAGGCAGTAGCCTCACGCCACAGATGTGGCCACACACCTTAGGCGTGCGGGGGCTGTCTTAGCCGAACCTTAAGTGGGTTAGGGTTGTGTCTTGTGTTTTTTGAGTCCCCTAAAATCTTTCAAACATGTGTTTAATAACGGGACCCACCCCAGAATCCTCTACTGTAGACTCTAGAGGCCCCGCTAGGCACTCCAGTGGAAATCTCTCAGAATCTAACTGGCAAAACTAAAAGATTCCATGAAGCGAACCCTTTTTAACTTTTATAATTCTAATAACATTCTAAGAGAAAGGTTGTGGATTTTTTTTTTCGGCAGAGTCTCCCCTGTTTTTCTAAAATTTACCAAATTCGAGAGATCTGCATAAAAACTGAACACTTCTATAATAGTTCAAATCCCAACAACCATGGACCTTCGGTCCATCTCAACAAATCAATCACAACCCAAACAGTTTAAATATCAAAATAGAAAATTATCAAAAATATGAATTCACTAAAATATTTACTTAAAATCATGAAATTGATTTTTGGATGAAACATGTACTCATATGCACATGTTTACACCAAAAATCATGTGATTACTTAAATACCAAAAACATGTTTACACAAAAACCTGTATATTACATTTACATGACCAAAAGTAATGAACAACTAATAATATAAAAATCAAAATAAATGCAATCGTCGTCCTAGGCCCACCTAATCCGCTGTAGGAGACCTAGCTGCGTGAGCACCACTTGTACCTGCACCTGGATGGGGTTTTAAAACATAAAATACAAAAAGAAGAGTGAGCTAAAGGAGCTCAGTGAGTGCGTTTCCAATTTACTGATAAACCTTTAATATAATAGGATTAACTTTGAATTTAACTGACACTTTTCAAACTTTTTGCTATTGCTCAAAACTGATAAACTGAAGTAATATACTTTTTAAATACAATCTAAGAATTTATAAACTATAAAATCTGATAGCTAAGCCTAAAATTATTACTTTTAATTTAACGCTGAAATAATTAAAATTTTATTATAAATTTTGACTTGGCCACTTTTTTGAAAACTGAAAAGCTGAGATAATATACTTTTTTGATAATGCCAATTGGAAACTCATATCTGCTAATCCATAGGGCGACTCAACTGGTGTCACACTATATGGACTGTGTCACCAGACGACTAATCTGGTGCCGCTCTGTGTGACTTTAATAAAATCTGATAAAAGACATGTCACTGACTGTGCGACGGAATAATACATCGCCTACACATAGTGAGATAACACCCCATAAGTGTGTGGGTGACTGACTAACTCGACAGACACAACCCCCCTAAAGTTAGTGACTTGTCCCCCCTTAACTTGCCCTACACAAATGGGGTGTACCAGCCGGGTCTTATTGCTGATAAATCTGATAATTCTGATAATAGATGGGTATCCTGTTGGCCTGAAAAATTTTTATTATTGTTTAACTAGTTTAATATTAAAATGTTCATAGAACATAAATCACAAAATCTAAATGTAATATACTTTTAATCATCTATGCATAAAATTTAAATCAATAAGGAATTAAATGTAAAACAATTATATTTATAATAAAACCAATAATTTATTTTTTTCGCACTCACATTTCCTTCCAAGCTGTCTCTTTTTCTCCCACTCTTTTCTCCTCCTACACTATGGTGATTTTTCCTAAAACAATATATTTTAAATCAATCATTAATATAAATACTACAACTTATCCAAAAACTCAATTAACACACATAAGGCATTTAAATTATAAAATGCCAACATTAAAGTCCTTGATTTCCTTTTCCTTTAATCCTCTTTTTATTTCTTGGTTTCTAGTATACAATAAATATATAGCAAATTCCTTAAATTATTACAACTCTTATCAACCACCAAACACAACATCACAAAACCCCATAATGCAAGTTCACTAGTTTGAGAGCTATTTTGATTCCTTACTTAATAATTCCAATTTATACCATCAATTAACTCAAAAACACTCCAATTACTCAAATAATATCTCAATTTAAAAATCCAAACTTAAAATCATAAAACCCCCAAAACCTTACCTTACTAGTTTGGGTAGAAATCTCAATGAATGATTCATTTACTTTACCCACTTGATTTTCACTTGAATCAACTTAAATCCAACTAATTTCAAGTCAAAACACCACAAGAACTCAATCAATTTGCGATTGAAAAATCAAAGGGAAAATGTTTCCATTGCGACAAGGTTGGTCACTGGAAGAGGAACTGTACACAGTACCTCGAGGAGCTCTCCAATAAGAAAAAAAAATGAAAAGTAAATCAGATTTACTTGTTATTGAATCTTGTTTAGTGAAAAATAATTCTTCACCTTGGATAGTAGATTCAAGGGCTACTAGCTACCATGTTTATTCTTCTTTACATTGGACTGATTCTTAGACAGAACTGGAGGAGGGGTCCTTTGTTGGCTCCATTTCTTGATCAAAAATGGGCCTCCATCTTTGCCTATCTTTACCTACTTTTGTTCCATTCCCAGGTAATTATCGTTTGTTTTTTATGTTTTACTCTAGTGTGCAGGTAAAAAGGTTTTGTGCTTAATTGAAGAGCTTTAGTGGATTAAATTGAAGATTTGAAGAATTGTTAGTGCACAACTGTCATGTTTTGGAGGCTGTCATAAATTCTATATAATGAACTAGGATGTGAGCATTATATTTCTGGAAAGGTCTAGACGTCTACCTTCTAAAAATTTTTACGGTTCGTGATTCTGAGTTTTTTAGTGGAAGTTATGCTCATTTTTGCATTAGTGCGCAGTCTTGCAACTTAACCCGCGACTTGGGTTGCGACTTGTGCAAGTCGCGGCGTTATAATTCCAGAACAGGCCGAGGCACTCACGACTTGCGTAAGTAGCGGGCGGACTAAAAATTGCCCTAATCAGCTCAAGTATAAAAGGAAGAACGTGAAAAACAAAATGGAGTTTGACTGGGACTTAGAAAACTTGACCAAGAGGAGAACAAGGGAGAAAAGGAGAGGCAAAGGGAGAGAAGAAGATCATCTTGAAGACAAGAGGGTGCGGATTCGATCCTCGAGTCATCTTCTCAACATCAAGCTTGGATTTGGGAGAAAGTGAAAGTTAGAAGAAATCACAATTGGAAGAGGACGAAAGTTCATACGTTCCAGGAGTTTTTCTATCCCTTTCTTTCTTCGATTTTCATTCTTGTATCTCTCTTTTATCATTGTTAAACATGTTTAGTTGTAATTTCTTGATTATGACTTAAACTTGTAAGTTAGAGTTTTGATGGATCCTTTTTTCTTGATAATTGAATGAATTGAAGGAAAACATCAAAAACAGCCGATATTTACCCGGGAAAAGAACAAAAGTAGGTAAATATAGGTAAAGATGAAGGCCTATTTTTAATCAAAAAATGGCGTCAACAAATACCCCCAAACCTAACTTTTACTCGTCCTCGGGCAAAATCGGAAGAAAACAAAATGCAAACAAAAACAAAAAGAAAACTAAAATAAGAAATAAATATAAACAAACAACTAGCCTAAACCATTTTCGTAGGTAACACGATGACACTTAGTAGATGCCACAAGCCGTTAAACCTCTAGGTGTCCCTAGTGGACGAATTATAGTCTCGTGGGGGTTTACCAGCTACGATACCCACAAACGCATCTCTGAACATTAAAAAACAATTAATTTGCCAAATGAAATACAATTCATTAAGATAAAAATTAGCAAAAACAATAAGTAAAATTAGAAAGCATCCACTCATAGAGTTTTGCACCACTTGCCACGCACATGCCAACACTCTAAGAATCTTAAAAAGAAAACAATTGTTTTCAAATAACCGGGATAGAATTCGCCTCGACTCTAAACCTCTTAGGATAATTCTGTAGAAAATCGCTCAAAACCTAGGCAATACACTCATCAAACACATGCGGAAGGAATTTATGCTTAAAGCAGTACAAATATACATTGCATGTGAAAATCAATTTGAAAAATGCTACTTTTTAAGCACAAAGATCTCATTGAAGGAATCAAACATTATGAACAAGATATCAACATGAAAACCTCTACATTAAAGTTAGACTCCCCAAAAGATCAGCAGGACTTAATAAAGATTGTAATAGGGCTATCGGGTGATGGGTTAAGAACAAAATGGAAAAAGGCATTAAAAAAAGCTTTCGATCAAGTTAAGAGATTACATAGCATTTTTCAATACATGAAAAAATCTCTTTTATTTTTCTTCTCTTATGCACACTCGACTTCGCACAATTCCCTTCTTTTATTTTTCTAACTTTTCTAATTTTGTTTTCATCTTCTTCTTCTTTCTTTTTTTCAATAACAACATACAACCTTAGCATATTTCTTGTGAAATTCATGGTTGCGACTTTTTGTAACCCGCAAGTATACGGGGTCGGAACAAGTAATAAAATGATGAGTAAATTATCATCTCCACAGGGATATTTAGGCGTTGAGTACTAAAATTAACCAAGCCTATTTCTATTTGAATAATCGAAAGATATTAAATGATAAAAATATAAAGACATGAAAATAAAGCAAGCAACCAATATGAGAGATTAGTTAGGGTATTTGAATTCACCTAATCCATCCGATTGAATTTCATGAGAGCACATTGTTGTTGTCTAATTATTCATGAAGATGACCGTGTTTATCTAATTTATCCAAAGTCCCCTCTCGAGGTAAATCGGACCTATTACACATACACTAATATCCTATCTCTCGATGGTATATCCAAGTGCATGAGAATGCATTAGTCACAATAAACACCCTATGTGATCACACAAGTAAATTACTATATCTCTATCTAATTCTACTTGTGGTGGACATTATATCGGGCACGTGGTGGGCGTCTCCTCTCGGTACATAACACACCACCAATTTATCATCTAAATGTAGGCCTTCACATTCAAAAGCATTAAGCACAATAAAACCACTCAACAACACAATAATCAACCGCAACAAATTATACAATCAATTTATTCAATCATCATAGAATAAGATCCATCAAAACCCCAACTTACAAGTTTAGCTCATAATTAACATTTACAATTAATTAAACTAAATTAAATTAACTAAAACAATTAATATAAAACGAGACGGATTCAATGGAGGATAATGCGAGGTGGTCACACGGTTCCAATCACGGAAATGGAAAACATATTGATTATTATTAAGCACATAATATCATGAGATAAATCACATAAAATATATTCATAAACAATAAAATCCAAATCCGTTCACGGTTCCGAAAATCACCTAACAATAGTTCTAACAACTCAAAATCATAAATGAACAATCAAGGAAGATTAATGAGATGAAATACAACCCATTGAAGCTCTCAAGACTCGAAGATCCGCTTTGGTCCGGCTTGAACTTCTCCGCTTTCGATCTTCGTCTTCTTCGATGAACACTCACGATCTAGAGATGTTGTGATGATTTGTGATGCTTGGGATGTGTTTGGGAGGAGCAAGGAGGGTGGAGATCACCCTTGGAGCAGCTTGGGAGGCTGCTGGAACTGACTGCCACGAGCTCTCTCTTCCTTGCCCAGCTGCTGCCATTTTCTTCTTATAGCATGGCATTAGGTCGCGTTTTTTTCTTCACCGCGACCTGTGGTCGCGGTGGCTTGGTCGCGGCCTTCATTGGCCTGTTTGAAGAGGCTGGAACGCGAGCTGCACCGCAAGGAGGACACACCGCGCTCGAGCTCGCCTTGCCCACTGCCACCTTTTCTTCTCCATCGCGAGCTGCACCGCGAGCTGCTGTGGTCGCGGCTGTCCTCGCGCTGCTCACTGTCTGGATGGCTCATCTTCACCGCGAGGAGGGACGCGAGCTGGGGCTGATCGCGCGATGCATCGCGGTGCTCACTGGTTCGGCATGGGCGTCTTCAACGCGAGCGAGGGCGCGAGGAGAGGCGAGAGGTGCTGGTCGCGTTGCATGGCTTTCTTTTTTTTTTTTTTTTTTTTCTTTCTTAACCAAAACGGCGTCGTTTTGGCCCAAAGCATTGGTGCCAAAACGGCGCCGTTCCAATTAAAACCCAGCTGCCTTAGGTGCAAAACGCACCGTTTCATTAATGGCTGGGGTCAACTTTCTAAATTTACAGTTTGACCCCAGCACTTTAGCATTCTTTCATTGATGCCCTTCCCCAAAGTTACTGAAATTATACGTTTTCCCCAAAAATATATAAAATCATCACTTAGGTCCCTAAACCTGCACACTCAAGGAAAACACGTCAAAAGCACCAAAAATACTTAAGAATACAATTAAAAGATACGGTTTAGGGGTCGTAAATATATGAAAATAAATGACCGATCAAATACCCCCAAACTTATCTTTTGCTTGTCCTCAAGCAAATCGAAACACACCACGAATAAAAGTAAAGACAAAAATAACTAAAACTAAAATCAAAAACGAACTAAGCTATATCCATTTTCGTAGGATACAACGATGGCACTTAGCACGTGCCACAAGTCTTTAAACCCCTAGGTGGCCCTAGTGGACTAGTTATAGTCTCGTGAGGGTTTACCAGCTACGATACCCACAAACGTCCTAAGCTAAACACATACATACCTCAACATCAAATTAAATATATACACAAATGCAAAGGTATAAGAATAGCACAAAATTAGAAATTCAAAATGCTGTCAATAAGTCTAATACACCATATATCATACATGACACTGACATGCAACGCATTTATAATCGTGACACCTTCCATATCAATAAACCGCTGATATAATTCGCCTCGACTCTAGTCTCACCAGTTTTCACTCAATAGCCTTCAAAACCTAGGCAATCACACTTTCCACTGCATACGACTGGAATTAACGAGCAAAGAATTTCAAAATATGTCGTATGCATCAATAATTAAAAAGAACGCACATATTAAGCAAAAGATCTCATGAAAGATATCAAATGTTAAGAACGGAAAAATCAATATACATACATGTCAAATATTATAATTAAGTTTCCTAAGGAGATCAACAGGTCTTTAAATGGTTGTAATGGGGCTTAGGGTGATTGGCTCAAAAAGAACGGAAATCGGGTTGAACTCACTTGGAAACCTATTGAGAGACTTTTTAAAATTTTCAATTCGTGCAATTTCTCTCATGATTACCAAATTTGCTCAACTTTTCTTCCCTTCCTCTTCTACACCTTTCTCCTTTAACCTCTTTTTCAATCCTTTCTCAATTTTTACTTTGAGCATTTCACTCCTTTTTCTCATTTTAGCCAACTCTTTTTATTTTATTTATTCTTTTATTGGCTATTCTCTTTTTCTGCACATTACCCATATCCATATCATCTTTTCTACTCCACTCCTTCTTCCTCACTTAACACTTACACATTTTTCTTTTAATTGCCTCTAGTTTCCAAGCGTCAAAGGTAACGTCTTACAATTTCGGCTAGGATTTTTGGATATGTAGGTCATACAATAAAAGGCTAATATGCGAGTGTTTGGCCGCGAATGGGATAAGGAGCACGCAATTACGGATAGGAAATCAAGCTATTTAGGAATTCACACACAATGCCTGGATCATATCTCCAAAATCTACTCAATTGAACATTCAGCACAAACATACAAGATTCTTATTATGCAGTTCATTAACATCCAATGCAAACCTATAGAGATCAATCTAATGACAATGAAGCTCAAGAAAGTGTTTAAGGGTAGAAACAAAAATTCCCTCAGAATAAATACGCAATAATCTCAAAATCTCACTAAGAGTAGTCTCCACTATTAATCAGAGCTATTAATTGAAAGTTGTCACATATTACAATGCAAAGACGTCAGACCTATATGTTTAGATGCAAAGACACTACTGGCATTATTCCAAATAACAACTTTGTACACTCAAATAACCTAAGTATTTACATATTATTACTCAATTATCTGTAAAACATGCATATGGTTTCGCTATCCTAACACAAACACAACAAAACAAGAAAATACAATAAAAGACTCGAAAACTGGTGTATGTGGCATTGTTATACCTAAGTCTTCCAAACGCATTGCGTATGAGGAATGTCTAGGTTTCCAGCCTATAAACACCAATCAGACGTGCAAACACACAAACACCAAACACCAAACAATACCCCCAAACTTAAAATAAACATTGTCCTCAATGTTTTACACCTTACGTACGAAGAAAAGGGGCTTGTAAAGGAATAAAAACAAAAAAACTAGAAATAAAAACTAAAAACAATCAAACTCGACATAAAAACAAAAACGCACAAAACAAATGAACACATAACAACAGTCCTAGTATCCACCACTAACAACCCTAAATATCCACAACTAACAAATCTAAATTGACACACAAAAACAAACAAAAACAAAATCAAAGAAATCAAACACTTCAATAATATGTACATCCAACCAAACTTCCCCCGAACTTCAAAATTTTCAACTCAATGCACAACACTTCAAAAGGTTCATGGGAGAGAGTTACGAAACACAAGAAAATTTAAACAAAAAATAAAATAAAAGAAAATATGTACAAGTTTTTACCTCATCGCTTGAGCTTTCGCCCACCTGCCCCATGATTGGTATCTCCTCATTAGCTTACCGCACCATCCTAACCAAATGACTAGAAGAGAAGATGACTCTCCCAGCACTGCATACCTCGAATGCGAAGGTATCTCTTTACGGCCCCAGTGCGGTGGCTTCTCAAAAGGCGGAGGCGGTTTGGGCTTCCCTTCTCCGAGGTCTACAGAAACGTATGTATCTTGGTGGCTTTCTTCTTTCGCAGTGGCGCTATGGACTAGACATAACTCAAGTGGCTCTGGAAGGGTAGATGCCTCATCTCCATAAAACAAGTTCTTGCTCCCTTTCGTCTCTACTTGATCAACCCAAATCTGATGCTCAATTTGCTCTTCGATTTCCATGGCCATTTCATTGCATTGCACCATAGGATATGGTTCGTGCTCTTGCCATTGGATCTCTGTAGCTAATTTGCTGATTTGAATCTCCAAGCGTTGGGTAGCTGCTTGAGTATGTTGAACAACTTGATCAAGTTTAGCTTCCAGCTTCCTTAGGGCCTCATCTTGGGAATCCATTCTTTCATCCATCTTAGACATGAATTTTAAAATCATGTCTTCCAATGCTGGATCAATTTCCTGATGTTCTTGCTGGTTGCTCCAATGAGATTCGGAATGATTGCTCCACCCAGGATTGTACGAGCTTAGGTAGGGCTTGTTCTGTTGATAATGTACATAGCCCTCGTACTGCATTTGCTCAGAATGGTTCTCAGCAAACGGATTGCCCACCTGACAATCAGTACTCACATGTGGCCCCCCACATAAGAAACAACCCAAAGGTGCTAGAAACAACCCAAAGGTGCTTCATAGTTTCTAGTCGCCACTTCCTCGGTAAGCTCAAGCGCCTCATACCAGGAATACATTTTCTGCACAAAAAAAGAAAAACAAAACTAATAAAAATAAAATATATACAAATCCAAATTAGCTATAGACTTAATCGGTATTAATATCAACACAACTAAAATATCCCCAGCAACGGCGCCAAAAACATGGTTGCGACTTTTTGTAACCCGCAAGTATACGGGGTCGGAACAAGTAATAAAATGATGAGTAAATTATCGTCTCCACAGGGATATTTAGGCGTTGAGTACTAAAATTAACCAAGCCTATTTCTATTTGAATAATCGAAAGATATTAAATGATAAAAATATAAAGACATGAAAATAAAGCAAGCAACCAATATGAGAGATTAGTTAGAGTATTTGAATTCACCTAATCCATCCGATTGAATTTCATGAGAGCACATTGTTGTTGTCTAATTATTCATGAAGATGACCGTGTTTATCTAATTTATCCAAAGTCCCCTCTCGAGGTAAATCGGACCTATTACACATACACTAATATCCTATCTCTCGATGGTATATCGAAGTGCATGAGAATGCATTAGTCACAATAAACACCCTATGTGATCACACAAGTAAATTACTATATCTCTATCTAATTCTACTTGTGGTGGACGTTATATCGGGCACGTGGTGGGCGTCTCCTCTCGGTACATAACACACCACCAATTTATCATCTAAATGTAGGCCTTCATTCAAAAGCATTAAGCACAATAAAACCACTCAACAACACAATAATCAACCGCAACAAATTATACAATCAATTTATTCAATCATCATAGAATAAGATCCATCAAAACCCCAACTTACAAGTTTAGCTCATAATTAACATTTACAATTAATTAAACTAAATTAAATTAACTAAAACAATTAATATAAAACGAGACGGATTCAATGGAGGATAATGCGAGGTGGTCACACGGTTCCAATCACGGAAATGGAAAACATATTGATTATTATTAAGCACATAATATCATGAGATAAATCACATAAAATATATTCATAAACAATAAAATCCAAATCCGTTCACGGTTCCGAAAATCACCTAACAATAGTTCTAACAACTCAAAATCATAAATGAACAATCAAGGAAGATTAATGAGATGAAATACAACCCATTGAAGCTCTCAAGACTCGAAGATCCGCTTTGGTCCGGCTTGAACTTCTCCGCTTTCGATCTTCGTCTTCTTCGATGAACACTCACGATCTAGAGATGTTGTGATGATTTGTGATGCTTGGGATGTGTTTGGGAGGAGCAAGGAGGGTGGAGATCACCCTTGGAGCAGCTTGGGAGGCTGCTGGAACTGACTGCCACGAGCTCTCTCTTCCTTGCCCAGCTGCTGCCATTTTCTTCTAATAGCATGGCATTAGGTCGCGTTTTTTTCTTCACCGCGACCTGTGGTCGCGGTGGCTTGGTCGCGGCCTTCATTGGCCTGTTTGAAGAGGCTGGAACGCGAGCTGCACCGCAAGGAGGACACACCGCGCTCGAGCTCGCCTTGCCCACTGCCACCTTTTCTTCTCCATCACGAGCTGCACCGCGAGCTGCTGTGGTCGCGGCTGTCCTCGCGCTGCTCACTGTCTGGATGGCTCATCTTCACCGCGAGGAGGGACGCGAGCTGGGGCTGATCGCGCGATGCATCGCGGTGCTCACTGGTTCGGCATGGGCGTCTTCAACGCGAGCGAGGGCGCGAGGAGAGGCGAGAGGTGCTGGTCGCGTTGCATGGCTTTCTTTTTTTTTTTTTTTTTTTTCTTTCTTAACCAAAACGGCGTCGTTTTGGCCCAAAGCATTGGTGCCAAAACGGCGCCGTTCCAATTAAAACCCAGCTGCCTTAGGTGCAAAACGCACCGTTTCATTAATGGCTGGGGTCAACTTTCTAAATTTACAGTTTGACCCCAGTACTTTAGCATTCTTTCATTGATGCCCTTCCCCAAAGTTACTGAAATTATACGTTTTCCCCAAAAATATATAAAATCATCACTTAGGTCCCTAAACCTGCACACTCAAGGAAAACACGTCAAAAGCACCAAAAATACTTAAGAATACAATTAAAAGATACGGTTTAGGGGTCGTAAATATATGAAAATAAATGACCGATCAATTCACCCATGTAATTCATTTATTTTCTTATCATCTTAAAGTGATCCAACCTAATAAGGTAAGGTTATTTCATACACAGAGCTTGGCTCTGTATTTATGTAGGTGATGAAAGAAAAGGCTTCTAAGTGTTTGGCTTCAAAATGGTTATTGGAGCACACACAAGGATAGGATGAATTTTTGGATTTTTAGTAGCTCAACATGCATAGCCTACATTACTTCTAAAGGGGAAAACCAACTCAACATAGGGTAAACATATGATATCTTAGATGTTGTTAAAAAATGTTCAATGCAAAACCTAAATGAGATCAAACTAATCAATCAAAATTGAAGAGAAGCATGTAAAGAGTAGAAACGAAAATACCTTCTAAAATAATAAAGTATAAACTCAAAAACTCACTAGATAAGTATCCACTATTTATCCTAGTCGATCGAACATGACCTGTTTTCACAAAAAGATAAATAGAGTGTAACACAATGCGGTGCAAAATATGGCACAAAAAAAATCTGAGTGGTCTCAAACTAATTAATACTCATTAACAATTATGTTTCAACAGAAGACGCACGCATGACAAAAATAAATGTTCAAAAATGTTCAGAATCTAAACTAAACACACTAGACAAGGACTAAACGTACATGACATTGTTATACCTAAATCTTCTAAACGCTTAATGCGTATAAGGAAAGTCTAGGTTTCTAGCCAATATACGTCAACTATACAACGACAAACAAAAACAGATCCTAAGACAAAATGAAGAAAAAAATAAATAATAAAAAAAATACTAAAACACAATAATAACACTACACACTATAATAACGAAAAACAACAAAAAACCACCCCCAAACCTATGATAAACATTGTCCCCAATGTTTTAAAACCTTATGCTTGAAAAAAAAAGTGCTAAACAAAGAAATAAAAACTAAAAACAATCTAACTAAAAAATAAAATTTAAACACACAAATAAAAACAAAGTAAAATTAAAAATCAAACAATGATCAAGCACTTTAAACATATTTACATCCAACCAACTTCCCCCGCACTTCGAAATTTTCAACACATGGCACAGCACTTCAAATAAGCTCATGGGCAAGGATTACCAAATACTAAAATTCAAAATTTAAACAAATAAACAAAAATTAAAAAGAAATAAAATAAAATAAAAATAATATACAATTTTACCTACTTATTTTTGCTTTCGACCACCTGCCTCATAATTGATATCTCCTCATCAACTTATCGCACCATTCTAACCAAATGACTGGAAGAGAAGATAACTTTCCCAGCCCTGCATACCTCAAACAAGAAGGTAGCTTCTTACAGCCCAAGTGCACGGTTGCTCAAAAGGAGGAGGCGGTTTGAGCTTTCCTTCTCCAACATCTACAAAAATATATATATACTCTGGTGGCTATCTTCTTCTGGGGTGGCACCGTGGACTAGACGTAGCTCAAGTGGCTTTGGAAAGGTAGGTGCTTCAACTACAAGCGCCAAGCTCTTGCTCCTTTCCATCTCTACTTGATCAACCCAAATCGAATGCTCAGCTAGCTTTTCGGTTTCCAAGGCAGTCCCATTGCATTGCTCCATCCGGGTATCCATCCTTGTCTTGAATTCGACAAGCATATCTTCCAGAGTTGACTCATTTTCTTGTTGGTTGCTCCATGAAAAGTCAGCATGATTGCTTCACCTAGGATTATATGTGCTCGGGTAGGGGTTGTTCTGATCATAGTCAACATAATCCTCATACTGTATTTGTTTAGAACTGCTCGCAGCAAATGGATTGCCCACCTGACAATCGGTACTCACATGCGGCCCCCCACATAATAAGCAATCTGAAGGTGCTCCATAGTCATTAGTCGCCACTTCCTCAGTAAGCTCATGCACTTGAAACCAAGAATACATTATTTGCACAGAAAAAGAAAAAAAATTAATAAAAATAAAATATATACAAATCCAAATTAGCTATAGACCTAGACCTAGTCAGTATTAATATCAACACAACTTAAATATCCCCGGCAACGACACCAAAAACTTGTTACGCCTTTTTATACCCGCAAGTATACGGGGTCGGCACAAGTAATATAGAATGAGTAAATTATCGTCTCCATAAGAATATTCTAGGCATTTAGTATTAAAATTAACTAAGTCTATATCTATTTGGAAAATCGTAACGTTTGTAAGAAGAAAATTAAAGATGAAAATATAGAAACATAAAAACAATGCAAATGAACAATATGAGATATTAGCTAGGGTATTTAAATTCACCTAATACATCCTATTGAATTTCATAAAAGCACATTATTGTGATTTAATATCAATGTTGATGATCGTGTTTATCTAAAGTATCTAAAATTTTCTCTCGAGATAAATCGGACCTATTATCACATACACTAATATCCTATCTCTCGATGGATATCCAAGTGAATGAAAAGGCATTAATCACAATAAACATCTTATATGATCACACAATTAAATTAGCATATCTATATCTAATTCTACTTATGGTGGACATTACATCGAGCACGTTGTGGGCGTCACCTCTCGGTTCATAACACACAACCATAAAATCAACTAAATGCAGACCGTTATATTTAGAAGCATTAAGATTAATAACATCACTCAACAAATAATAATCAATCAGAATAAATTAAACAATCAATTCATTCAACTATAAAAAAAAGGATCCATCAAAACCCTAACTTACAAGTTTAAGTCGTAATTAAGAAATTACAACTAAACATGTTTATCAATTCTAAAAGAAAGATATAAGAATGAAAATCAAAGAAGGAAAGGGATAGAAAAACTCCTGCAACGTATGAACTCTCGTTCTCTTCCAATTGTGACTTATTCTAGCTTTCACTTTCTTCAAAATCCAAGCTTGGTGTTGAGAAGATGACTAAAGGATTGAATCTGCACCCTCTTGTCTGCAAGATAATCTTTTTCTCCCCCTTGGCCTCTTCTTTTCTCTCTTGTTCTCTTCTTGGTCCAGTTCTCTAAGTCCCAGCCAACCCCCCACTTAATTACTCATGTTTTTCTTTTATAGCAGCTCGGATTAGGGCAACTTAAAGCCGCCTACGACTTGCCCAAGTAACGGGCCAAGTCGCGGGCTAAGTCGCGAGTATCTCTGTCACTTTCTATAACACACTGCAGTGACTTGCGCAACTCGCGGCTCAAGTCGTGGGCTAAGTTGCGAGTGTTTCGGCCTGATTTCCCAAATTGCTCTGTCGCGACTTGTGCAAGTAGCGGGCCAAAACAATGTAGTTTTGCACTAAATTCTTCCGACTCTCCGAATGACCCTGTTTACCTGCACACTCAAGAAAAACATTAAAAACAAATGATAATTACCCGGGAAATGAACAAAAGTAGGTAAAGATATGTAAAGATAAAAGCCTATTTTTTATCAAGAAATAGAGCCAACAACGTAGTTGGAGGGTTGTACGATAACCTGAATGCTATTTAGGTATTGGATAGGCATAGAGTGTCATTTTCGATGATATTGTGGATGACCCAATGTCATTTAGATATGCAATGAAAGATTCTGACAAAGAGGACTGGCTAAAAGCCATAAATATTGAGATGGAGTCCATGAACTCTAACTTAATATGGGGACTTGTAGACTTACCCGATAGGATAAAACCCATAGGGTGTTAGTGGATCTACAAGAGAAAGAGATTAGTAGAGGGGAAGGTAGAGACCTTTAAGGCAAGTCTAGTGGCAAAGGATTATATCCAAAAGGAGGGGGTCGATTATGAAGAGACCTTCTTACTAGTAGCTATGTTTAAGTCTATTAGGATACTCTTATATATAGCTGCCTATTTCGATTACGAAATTTGGCAAATGGACATCAAGACTGCATTCTTGAATGAGAATCTTGATAAGAGCATCTACATGATGCAACCAAAGGGATTCATATCCCAAGATCATAAGCAAAAGGTTTGCAGATTACAAAGGTCCATTTATGGACTTAAGCAAGCATCTAGATCTTGGAATATAAGGTTCGATACTGCTATCAAAACCTATGGCTTTGAGCAAAATGTTGATGAGCCTTGTGTATACAAGTGCATCGTTGGTAAGAATGTAGTATTCCTAGTTCTTTACGTTGATGACATCCTACTCATTGGGAATGACGTAGGAACGTTATCAGAAGTAAAGGGCTGGCTTACTAACCAATTCTAAATGAAATATTCGGGAGAGGCAAATTATGTTCTAAGAATCCAATTAATAAAGGATCACAAGAACAACTATTAGCATTGTCTCAAGCATCGTATATTGACAAGATACCTGTGTGATTTTCGATAGAGAGCTCCAAGAAAGGTAATTTACCTTCCAGACATAGAATTAACTTGTCTAAGAAACAGTGTCCTAAGACATCTTAAGAAATTAAGTATAAAAACGTATTCCCTATGTGTCAGTAGTAGGTAGTCCTATGTATGCTATGCTATGCACAAGACCCGACATCTATTTCGTAATGGGAATAGCCAGCAGATATCAATCTAACTCAGGATTGGATCATTGGGTTACTATGAAAACCATTCTCAAGTATCTTCGGAGAACGAGAAACTATATGCTAGTATATTTCGGACAGGATTTGATCTCATTAGGATATGCAGACTCTGATTTTCAGGCAAACAGGGATTATATGATATAGTCTATCTCAATCTTGAGATAAATGATGGACTTATGGTTGCAAGTGTTATCATTTGAGCAATAAATTAGTACGATTATATGATATAGTCTATCCTCAATGGTTTGGTCGTTTTCACTTGTCAATCATAGATGACTTCATTTAAGATATGAACACTATGACTCCATTTATCAAATGAGAGTAGAATACCATAATATGGATCTTTTGAATTATTGGATATTAAATCTTAACGTTAAATTTCCAATAGTGTCCATTGAAACATGGCTTCTGGAAAAGTCAAAATATCCAAGTTCAAATATATGGTCATATGATTAAAACTGGTAACTATGAGAGCTATTGTATGAACTCTTGGCGATAACTGGCATTCTTCATGAGGATACACTATCTCTAAAAAGATTGTCTAAGGTACGAATGAGAAACACTATCTTATTTTATTTTTATTTAAGAGTTCAATTTTAGTTCTTTAGTGGAATGAACTAGAATTAATAGATTGAACCTAAATGAATCATTTGTTGATTGTAATTAGGTTGTATCTATTGAAGCTTAAATTTAGATAGCCCACCAAGATCCCCAATCTACATGAACTTGCATGAGTCACTTAATATATTCTACCGGACCAATTACTGGGTCCATTTAGAATTGTTTTTGGGTTCTGGAATCTAACAGTTTTGAAGAGGTGCGATTTTGTGTGAACAAGGCATGCGGTAACTCTTCAAATACCTGGAATGGGCAGCCAAGACTGTGGGAAGTCTTGGGCGGCCCTAATGGCATGCAATTAGCATTCCATTAATACATTAAGAATATAATTGCACATTTTAATTAAATGTGATGCATAATTATGCTAATGTATTAATTAAGGCATGTGGACTTATTTCTTTTTTTTTAGTAAGAATGGGTCTAGTTCACATGTGGACTTTTTATTTAAATCCAATGGATTTAATAAAATGGAAAAACAAAATATGACCCATGTGTAAGCTTTGGGCAACAAGGACTAAAGCTATTAGTCTAAATTTTATTTTATTTTATTAATTAATTGTTTAATTTAAGTCAAAATCTTTTTCTACTAGGAGAAGGTCTCTTAGTGTCATATTTTTGTTAGAAGCATGATAAGTATCATGACTATATTTGATAAGTAGATAAATATATGATTTTATATTTATCTAATTAAATAGGAAGTTATGATAAGTCACACATTAATATTCCTACTAGGATTTGGATTATTAAACTTAATCTAAATACCATAAAAAGGAATTTTAATACAAGACAATAACTAGAAATTGACTATACACTTATGAGTTGGAAAACGATTGAGCTTCTTGGGTGGTAGGAATTTTGGTGAAGCACAAATCCTCCTCTTAGGAGAATTCAGCCAAGCCTTATTATTCCTATCAAAGGAATTCGGCCATACACAAGTTTATGCTAGAGAATTTTGAGCTTGATTTTGCTTAGAAAAATTAGGGGCCAACTCAAAAGAAAAGTGTGTGAGGAATTCGGCCAAGAGAGAAAAGAGAAGAGCATTTTGTTTCAATAGTACACTACTAGCTTTTACATCAAAAACCTTTGTGTACAACATCGAATTTGGTTCATACGAATTTCGATTGAAAAATTGAGAATTCAAAAGTAACCAAACGCTCTTAGATTCTTCTTGGGGTTTGTTGTTGCTAACAAAAGAAAAAGTTTTGTTTTCTCCATCCTCAGGTATTACAATTCAAAGAAAAGGGAGCCCACACTCCAAGGTAATTTACGTTCGTGATTAGATTAGAAGATCTTGCGGGAAACAATTTCAACGCAACATCAATCATCACGGAAAAAAGGTATGATATCTTTTAATTAATAAGTTAATTAATCAAGGGTCAAGGTCTATTTAAAAGGAAAATTTTTGAAACTATACCAAAACTATTTTCATTCCGCTACGTACTTTCAAACGGTTTTTCCTACATCACTTGCTTTAGTGCAAGCGAAAGATTGTTGGGGTTTATGCCCTAAAGACTTGTAATTGTAAATGTGATTAAACATTAATAAAAATAGCTATTATTCATTCAAAATAAAAGTAGTTTATTTAAGTTCATACGTTTATATAATGTACACATAACATTCAAGATTGCAAAATATAATTTCAATCTGAGTATATGAGAGTCATATACAATAGCATTCATTTTGGAACTTGCAATTTAAAGAGTCTCTTGATAGCAAACGAAGATGGGTACTTTATTTGTGATTGATCTACTGCTGCAGTTCATTCTGTAATTGATGAACACTTAAATTTGTATAATAATAAAGGTTAAAACCATTATTTTATACTATTAGTGTCATCACATTACCTAACTTGTTTATAACTGCACTTAATTGTTAAACTTTTCATTTTGATGCAGGTTAAGTGTAATGGGCATAACTTTGCACTCAAATATCCAATCACTACGTTCTTGATAGTGCTGGAAAGATAACTCATAGCCCTATAAGTTTGGTTTGTAAACTCTTATCAGATTTGGACTCCTTTGAAGTCAAAAATTGGATTACCTTGGGCTGGTTTGCATGGCCGCGTGAATTGGGCAGTCTTCACTCTTTGGGCCATAACTTTCTTAAAATTCCAAATATTATGAGTCTTATCATTCCAGAAAGATAAGAAACTTGTCTACAACTTTGATGTTTATCACAAGATCCAATTTTCAAAGGAGCAGCGCCTAATTCGGTGGACAATTCGGTGCATGTCTGGAAGACACCAAAGTAGACAACTTTACCTTACCAAATTCAATCAACTTGCATTAATTTATTCCTACCATTTTTGACTTGTTTGCCTCTCAATGTGCCTATAAATAGAGGCCTTGTAAAAGCTTGAGGGCAGCTTGGGTTCCTTGCCAAATTCACCTTACATTGTTGTATTGTTGAACTTTTATGATAATCTAATTTCTCTCTTACTCATTTTATTTCTTCTACTTGTTTTCTTTCTTCTATCATGAGTAGCTAAATTCTCTTTTTGCTAAGGTGAAGGGTGAAGCTCTTGGTATGTGAATAAAGTTTTATTTAACTCTTAACATGGTCTTAAAGTTTATATTCATTTGTGTAAATTTATCTACATGCTTTATATTACTTTTCTTATTGAATTGAATTAAATTTTCATCTCTTACTCTTATATGAAGTGGGGATCTTGACTTATTGTAGACAATTCTTGGCACAATGAATATTTGAATCCGTCTAGAACCGCATGGTTATACCTGCACCTCTGACCAAGGATTCTTGATTCATTGTAGACATACCACTATAAATACTTGAATCCGTCTAGAACCGCATGGTTATACCTGCATCTGGCAAAGGAATCTTGATTTATGGTAGTTGATTGGCACAATAAGTACTTGAACCCATTTAACATAAGAAGTGTAGAGTATCCATTGTAATATAACTAAAAGAAAAGAAATATAACTTGATAGATGTGTAAAGAACTTAAATGGTCTAACTTCCGATTGGAACCTCCTTTGTGTGTGGATTCCAATTGAGTGATAAAAAGGAGTTATATATAACTTAAACCATATACCAACAGTGGAACCTCTAACCTTAGCATATTTTAATTTAATTTGTTTCACCATTATACCTATCTTCATTTCATAATATTTTCTTTCCTATTATATTTTCTTTGTAGATTTTTGTTGGTTTTTGCAGGATCTAAATCTTCTTCCTAGTGGATCGACCCCGGTCTCACTGGGTTAATTTATTACTTCGACACTCCAGCACTTGGGAGTAGAAATTCATTTTCTGGACGTGTCAAGTTTTTGGCGCCGTTGCCGGGGAAGTATCATTTGGTATCCAAAACCATCAAAATTCTTTTCATCTTTTTCATTTTCTTTTTCTTGTAAATAATATTTTTTTTGGTGTTTTTGTTTTCTTTTATTCTGTTGCATCTAAGACTTGCATGAGAGCTTGGTCACGTACACCGACTGGTAGACGTGTTAGGGGCTCCCCATCTTCATTTGAAAATATGGCAGAAAACGAAGTTGAAAGAGTCGCTAATATCGGGGACAATCGTTCCCAACACAATGATCATGCACAACCTAGAACACTTAGAGACTACATGAACCCCACAAGAACTAGTGCTCCATCATGTCTAGTTTTTCCTCCAGATGCATCTCATTTTAACTTTAAGCCGGGTATTATTCAACTTCTACCCAAATTTTATGGATTAGATTCCGATGCATTTGAGAGAGTTTGAGGAAGTGTGCAACACTTACAATGACACAAATTGTAGCATGAACACCATCAGACTAAAGCTTTTCCCTTTCTCTTTGAAAGATAAAGCTAAAACATGGCTGCAAAATCTTAGATCTAGATCTATTGGTAATTGGGATGAAATGCAGGAACAGTTCTTGAAAAAGTTCTTTCCTCATCATAGAACAAATTCCTTCAAAAGACAAATTACCACTTTCAGCCAAAAACCAGGAGAGACCCTTTACCAATGTTGGAAGAGGTACAAAGAATTGCTTAATTCTTGTCCTCACCATGGTTTTGAAACATGGAGACTAGTCACACACTTTTACGAGGGTTTAACACCCCAAGGTAGACAAATGGTCGAAATGATGTGTAATTGAGAGTTTGAAGATAAAGACCCTGAAGAGGCACTAGACTACCTAGACCTATTAGCAGAGAATGCTCAAAATTGAGACACTGCAGGTACCCAAGAGGCACCGAGCAAAGCTCAAGCCTCTACATCTAGTGGAGGTATTTACAACCTTAGGGAAGAACATGACATTCAAGCCAAATTTGCATTTCTAGCTAGAAAGGTCGAGGCCTTAGAATTGAAAAAAAGCGGTCACCTAAAATCCGCTCAAGAAATTGTGTGTCACATATGTGATACCAATGATCATTCAACTAAGGAGTGCCCAACTCTGCCTGCATTCAAAGAATGTCTCCATGAACAAGCCAATGTCCTAAACACTTTCAAAAGGCCAAATCCTAACCCATACTCACAGACCTACAATCCAGGCTGGAGAAATCACCCAAACTTCAGTTGGAGGAATGATAATCATGCACAATCTTCATAACCACCACCTCCTCAAGGTCACCAAAACTTTCAAGGCACTCAAGGTTATGCACCTTATGTCCCACAATTTAGGAAAAATCTTGAGGAAACATTGCACTCATTCATTGAAAAGCAAGAGACCATTAACAATCAAACTTCACAAACCTTGTCCGATTTAAAAGACACTCTTGCTAAGATTGCCTCAATACTCACCATCCATGAAAAAGGAAAGTTTCCTTCTCAACCTCAACCAAATCCTAAGGGTCAATACAATCTGGAAGAGGGTAGTTCAGGAAGTCAACACATGGACCAAGTTAAATCGGTCATAACTCTTCGCAATGGTAAGGTTGTCGAAAAACCTATTCTTGATCCTTGTGAGAAAGATGATAAGTCTATCTCCAAGAGTAAGGAAGGGGTTGATAAGCCTGTACCTAGCCAAGAAAAGACCAAACTCCCACCTGTAGCCCCATTTCCTCAAGCATTGAACAATCCAAGGAAATTGAACCACAATCCTGAAATTTATGAAATTTTCAAACAAGTGAAGGTCAATATTCCTTTGTTGGATGCTATTAAACAGGTTCCTTCTTATGCAAAATTTTTGAAAGACTTGTGTACTGTGAAAAGAAAACTGAATGTGAAAAAGAGAGCCTTTTTAGCAGAATAAGTAAGTTCCATTCTTCAAAACAATAATTCTATGAAATATAAGGACCCTGGTTGTCCCACAATTTCATGCATTATTG
Source organism: Xanthoceras sorbifolium (assembly GCA_003430845.1). Taxonomy (NCBI): domain Eukaryota; kingdom Viridiplantae; phylum Streptophyta; class Magnoliopsida; order Sapindales; family Sapindaceae; genus Xanthoceras; species Xanthoceras sorbifolium. The sequence goes on along the minus strand of CM010622.1, from coordinate 20,116,800 downwards.
GAGAGCATAAAATTGAACAGGCTTTACTTGATCTTGGTGCTAGTGTTAATTTACTTCCATATTCAGTTTATCAAGAACTTGATCTAGGTGAGTTAAAACCAACCTCCATAACTCCTTTACTTGCTGATAGATCAATTAAAGTGCCAAGAGGGATAGTGGAAGATGTGTTAGTACAAGTCGATAAATTCATATATCCTCTGGATTTTATTGTCTTGGATACACAACCTGTTGCTAATGGGTGTAAACCAATTCCTATTATTTTAGGCCGCCCATTTTTAGCAACCTCTAATGCTTTGATTAATTGCAGGAATGGCGTAATGAAGATGACATTTGGAAATATGTCACTAGAGCTTAATGTTTTCAACATGTGCAAACAACCACAAGATGAAGGTGATGAAAATGAAGAAGCAAACATGATTGAAGCTATTGTTGAAGATCATCTTCAAGTAGGGGGTTCTTCTGATCCTCTGGAAACTTGTTTAGTTAATTCATTTAAGTCAAGCATGCAACTAGATCCTACTATTTCTAGTATATGTTCGTTGCTTGATTGTACCCAGGTGATGGAGAACAAAGGTTGGAAGCCGAAATTTAAAGAGTTGGGACCTGTCAATGAAAATAAACAAGAAGAAGTACCCAAACTAGAATTGAAGCCATTACCTGAAGGACTGAAATATGCATTCCTTGGTGAAGAACAAACTTATCCAGTGGTAATTTCTTCAACTCTTACCAACGAACAGGAAGGTAAATTGATAGAGGTACTTAAAAGGCATAAAAATGCAATTGGGTGGACTTTAAAAGACATAAAAGGCATTAATCCTTTAATATGTACACATAGAATACATCTAGAAGATAATGCTAGAACATGTCAGTAGCCCCAAAGAAGATTAAATCCACACATGAAAGAGGTAGTAAGAGGTGAAGTTCTTAAGCTACTTGATGTAGGAATTATCTACCCTATTTCTGATAGTAAGTGGGTAAGTCCAACACAAGTAGTCCCTAAGAAATCTGGAGTCACAGTGGTAAAAAATGAAAAAGGAGAGTTAATACCAACACGAGTCTCATCTAGTTGGCGGATGTGTATTGATTATAGAAAATTAAATGCGGCCACTAGAAAAGATCATTTTCCCTTACCATTTCTTGACCAAATTCTAGAAAGAGTGGCAAGACATCCCGACTACTGTTTTCTTGATGGATACTCAAGTTATTATCAAATTCCCATAGCACTAGAGGACCAAGAAAAGACAACATTCACATGTCCCTTTGGCACCTTTGCATTTAGAAGGATGCCTTTTGGCCTTTGTGATGCTCCTACGACATTTCAAAGATGTATGTTGAGCATTTTTAGTGACATGGTTGAACATTTTTTAGAGGTCTTTATGGATGATCTAACAGTGTTTGGAAATTCATTTGATAATTGCCTTGAAAATTTAGAAATTGTCTTAAAAAGATGTGAAGAAAAAGGTTTGGTGTTAAATTGGGAAAAATGTCATTACATGGTCACCTCTGGATTTGTCCTAGGACATGTGGTTTCTTCTAAGGGAATTGAAGTTGACAAAGCAAAAGTTGAATTAATTGCCCATTTGCCTCCACCAAAAACGGTTATGGATGTTCGATCTTTCCTAGGCCATGCAGGATTTTACAGGAGATTCATTAAAGACTTTAGTGCAACATCTAGACCTCTTTGTAATCTCCTAATAAAAGATGCACCATTTGACTGGACTCAAGATTGTCAAAATCTTTTGATAAGTTGATTAGCCTTTTGACAACTGCTCCTATCATGCAATCCCCTGATTGGTCTCTTCCTTTTGAGTTGATGTGTGATGCTAGCGATTTTGCTGTCGGTGCCGTGCTAGGGCAAAGGAAGGAAGGTAAGCCTTATGTCATTTATTACGCAAGTAGAACTTTGAATAGTGCACAAATGAATTATACCACTACAGAAAAAGAACTACTTGCTGTAGTATTTGCATTAGACAAATTTCGATCTTGTTTAATTGGCTCTTCAACTATTATTTTCACTGACCATGCTGCTGTGAGGTACTTAATGTCTAAACAGGATGCCAAACCTAAGTTGATACGGTGGATTTTGTTGTTCCAAGAATTCAACATCAAAATCAAAGATAAAAAAGGAGCCGAAAATGTTGTTGCAGATCATTTGTCAAGACTCACAACAAACTCATCCTTGGACATAACACCTATCAATGACTCTTTTCCAGATGAGTTTTTGTTTTCTATTAGTAAAATTCCATGGTATGCTGATATTGTCAATTTTCTTGTAACAGGAAAGATGTCATCTCAATGGACAGCACAAGATAAGAAAAAGTTTCTGACAGAGGTTAGAAATTTTTATTGGAATGACCCATTCCTGTTCAAGTATTGTCCTGATCAAATTTTTCGTAGATGCATACCCGACAATGAGGTAAGTAGTGTCATTAAATTTTGTCATACAGAAGCATGTGGGGGTCATTTTTCGTCAAGGAAAACAGCTGCTAAAATTGTTTTGCATGGCCGCGTGAATTGGGCAGTCTTCACTCTTTGGGCCATAACTTTCTTAAAATTCCAAATATTATGAGTCTTATCATTCTAGAAAGATAAGAAACTTGTCTACAACTTTGATGTTTATCACAAGATCCAATTTTCAAAGGAGCAGCGCCTAATTCGGTGGACAATTCGGTGCATGTGTGAAAGACACCAAAGTTGACAACTTTACCTTACCAAATTCAATCAACTTACATTAATTTATTCCTACCATTTTTGACTTGTTTCCCTCTCAATGTGCCAATAAATAGAGGCCTTGTAAAAGCTTGAGGGCAGCTTGGGTTCCTTGCCAAGTTCACCTTACATTGTTGTATTGTTGAACTTTTATGATAATCTAATTTCTCTCTTACTCATTTTATTTCTTCTACTTGTTTTCTTTCTTCTATCATGAGTAGCTAAATTCTCTTTTTGCTAAGGTGAAGGGTGAAGCTCTTGGTATGTGAATAAAGATTTATTTAACTCTTAACATGGTCTTAAAGTTTATATTCATTTGTGTAAATTTATCTACATGCTTTATATTACTTTTCTTATTGAATTGAATTAAATTTTCATCTCTTACTCTTATGTGAAGTGGGGATCTTGACTTATTATAGACAATTCTTGGCACAATGAATATTTGAATCCGTCTAGAACCGTATGGTTATACCTGCACCTCTGACCAAGGATTCTTGATTCATTGTAGACATACAACACTATAAATACTTGAATCCGTCTAGAACCGCATGGTTATACCTGCATCTGGCAAAGGAATCTTGATTTATGGTAGTTGATTGGCAAAATATGTACTTGAACGCATTTAACATAAGAAGTGTAAAGTATCCATTGTAATATAACTAAAAGAAAAGAAATATAACTTGATAGATGTGTAAAGAACTTAAATGGTCTAACTTCCGATTGGAACCTCCTTTGTGTGTGGATTCCAATTGAGTGATAAAAAGGAGTTAAATATAACTTAAACCATATACCAAAAGTGGAACCTCTAACCTTAGCATATTTTAATTTAATTTGTTTCACCATTATACCTATCTTCATTTCATAATATTTTCTTTCCTATTATATTTTCTTTGTAGATTTTTGTTGGTTTTTGCAGGATCTAAATCTTCTTCCTCGTGGATCGACCCCGGTCTCACCGGGTTAATTTATTACTTCAACACTCCTGCACTTGGGAGTAGAAATTCATTTTCTGGACGTGTCAGTAATGTACAATGATCTTATCCTAGACTACTTATGTAGTTGACATGAAAATGGAGGTACCTTATACGAAGAGATATAGGACTAAGCCACGATTTATATAAATCCCTCACCAATATCCGTTAGTAGATGGCATACATATATATCGACATATGATGGCTATTTATAGGTGATCTTAATTCTGAGTGTCTTATAGAGTCCTTCTGGTTAGATCGTGGCTTTTGATTTACTATGAGTGAGATCGAATGTAGTTTTCTCAATCAATACCTCCGTATTTTGGAGTTGCAGTTTGCCTTTTGGCTGGGAAGGTCTGAACACAATATCAAAATCCACTCCTTCTTGACGGAAGTAGATGAGTGACTCCCTTGATGGTTGATTTAGGGCTTGAACAATTATGAGCTCTCTCCTTCTTCCGTAAGGAAAATAGGATTTAATTTTTCATTAGAGAATCAACGGTGCTTAAAGGAAAAGATATAACTAGAGGGGTATAACGGACATTATAACCTAGCTTGTAACACCCCCTGACCCGACCCATTCGGATCGACCCAGAGAGCACTACCGGGTTTTCAAAACTTTTCTTAACTCACTTTATAATTTGAAAACCATCGAAAACCAACTAATTTATATTTTTAAAATCCCTTTTCATAGTGAGCCCTTTTAAAACTATTTTGAAAAATTTTGCCAGAATTTCCTCTGTTTTTCTAACTTTCCAAAAATCCTGTTTTTAACAAACATTCAAATAATATAATAAACAGCACTTCAAATTGCTTTTCTCAATCAAATGCGCACTCTGCCATATAGTGCGACTTTCCAACAATTTCAAATAAAACAATTCATAATTAATAATTATAAACCTTTGAAAACCAAGATATAAATCATAAAACAAAATATTTACAACTTTTACAAAACTCAAATTTTACTAACTTTACAAACTGTACAAGGTTCTGTATATGTATGCTTAACTAACAATAATATACAAATAGAATTCAAATGCAACTATCCAAAAGTATGGTGACTCTGATCCTCAGTCTGCAGCTATCACCTCTTCGGTCTTTTTCTTCCTCTGTATCACTGTTACCTACGCGTGATGAAATCAACGCGCTAAGCATATAGCTTAGTGGGTGTACACTAAACTTATTTATCAAAATCACAAAACAATTTGCAAAATAAAATGTAATCATGATATAATATAAAAAAAACATATCATCATTTAACCAAATTAATGAAATAAATCATATAAAACCCATTTCTAAATTCATTTATAAGTATTTTATTCAACTTATCTCATTCCTGCCCTTTTAGCATATTGAACATAATTTTCTGGACTAGAATATAGGTCTAATATCTGTAACATCAGTGTGACGTCCACCTTCGGGATTCGCCTAAACTGGTCTATGCCAGGTTTGCCCCGCGAGGGTTCAACGATCACTAGTAACTGTGTGATATCCACCTCCGGGATTCGCCTAAACTGGTCTATGTCAGGTTTACCCCGCGAGATGCAACAGTCACTAGTATCGGTGTGATGTTCACCTCCAGGATTCGCCTAAACTGGTCTATGCCAGGTTTGCCCCGCGTGATGCAACAGTCACTAGTATCAGTGTGATGTTCACCTCCGGGATTCGCCTAAACTGGTCTATGCTAGGTTTGCCCCACGAAGTGCAACAGTTACTAATAACGGTGCAGTACTGCTGAAATAACCCAGCTGGTATACTAACCTCCTATATCCGTTTTCTATGTCCAAGTATCCTAGGCCGTTTCAATACAAACTTTTTCTAAGTTTCATATCAACTCGTTATATTCTTTTTCCAAAATAATCAACAGTAATTCACAAATCGAAATTAAATTCAATAATCAAAATTTTCAAACAATATTCGTAATACATATGCATGTAATTTTATGGAAATCATACAATTTGTTTCAATTACTAGTAAATCAAAATATTCAAATAAAATCTCAGATTCAAATCAAAATACATAAAAACAAAATCACAAAGTTTTTAAAAAGTAGTGTACACCAACCTGGATATCGTTTTTCCTACTGTTTCCTTTCTGGATTTCCTTTTTCCTTTTTATCTTTTTCCCTCCTCTTTTCCTTCTCTTCCTTCTTCTTCCTTTCCTCTTCTTCTTCTTCCCTTCTTCTCTTCTTCTCCTTCTCTTCTTCTTTCTCTCTCTTCATTTCTCTCTCTTCTTCTTTCTTTTCTGTTCCTTTCTTTTTCTCTCGTTCTCTCTCCTTTTTTTTCTGGTTTGCTTCCTGGTGAAGCTTCCACCGCCATCTTATTTTTTTTATAAAAATTTGGCCATCGCGACCGCTCCTCGCGACCTATGGTCACGCCCCCTGGTCGCGTTGCTCACTAGAGTGATTTTACCGCCTTCATCGCGGTGTCTGGTCGCGATGTTGGTCGCGTTGCTCACTGCCCAAAATCAACATTTTCACCGCCAGCTGCTCAGCGCGATCCCTGGTCGCGGTGACTGGTCGCGGTACTCACTGCCAACATTTTCTTTTTTCTTTCATGCATTCTTTCTGCACCACTCCACCTGGTCCAACTGGAAACCTTAAAAATATACATACATTTAATTATATTTTCCACCCCTCAAGTCATAAATATCATATTCACATATTCAAATTAATTCAATCATAGTTTTCATATTTATTTGAAATTAGGGATGTTACAATTCTTCCCCTCTTAAGAAATTTCGTCCTCGAAATTTACCGTATTCGAACAACTGTGGAGATTGCTGCCTTATAATCTCTTCGTTTTCCCATGTATCTTTTTCCACATTAGGTTTACTCTAAATAATCTTTATGAATGGTACTGTCTTAGGTCGGAGTTCCTTAATCTCTCTATCCAGAATTTCCACTAGTTCTTCCTTAGATTTATATTTTCATAGTTTCAATCTGAACTCTATAAGAGGGATCAGATCTGTATCTCCTTAACATAGGTACATGACATATATTATGTATCTTTTCTAATTCCAATGGTAAAGCTAGTCTATAGGCTATCGGTCCTACACGTTCAAGCATTTCGTACGTACCAATAAATCTAGGACTTAACTTCCCTTCCTTTCCGAATCTCATTACTTCTTTCTTTCATGGAGATACTTTCAAAAATTACGGTGTCACTGACCTCATATGTAATGTCTTTTCTTTTCAAATCTGTATATGACTTTTGATGTTCAGATACAGTTTTTAGTCTTCCCTTATGATCTTCACCTTTTCTTCAGTCTACCTGATCAAATTAAGTCCTACTAACTTATCTTTATTCAACTCTGTCCAATGAAGAATCTATTCTGTCTGGTAGGAAATGTACTGACTTTGTCAGTCTATTCCTTATTACTCCAATCGCATTCTGTTTACTCCGTGTAAGGGATAATCCTGAGACTAAATCCATAGTAATACGGTCCCATTTCCATTCAGGTATGGGACTTGATGTTCTGGAGAACAGTCAATACCCATAATTGCTTAAATTTTCTTGGGATTTGCTATAATACCATTAGCTGATACTACATATCTCAGAAAAGCAATTTTATTCAACCAAAATTCAAATTTACTGAACTTGGTATACACTTCTTTTCTTTTAAAATCGGTAGCACTATTCGGAGATGTCGATCATGTTCTTCCGGGCTCTAAGACTATATCAGAATATCATCAATGAATACTGCTACAAATTAATCTAAATACGGACAAAAATATTATTCATTACATCTATAAAGACTGCTGGTACATTCGTCAACCCAAATGACTTCACGACGAATTCATAGTGTCCGTATCGTTTTTTGGAAAGCTGTTTTCCGATCATCAGAATCTTTCACCCTCAACTGAGGATAGCCCGATCTGAAATCAATTTTCGAGAAGACACTCATTTCTCTCAACTACTCCAATAAACCATCAATTCTAGACAACGGGTTATTATTCTTAATGGTAAGCTTATTCAGTTGCCTATAATCAATACATAATCTCATCGACCCATCTTTCTTCTTCACAAACAATACTGATGCTCCTCAAGGAGAAATACTAGGTCAAATGAATCACTTATCTAATAATTCTTGTAATTATATTTTCTATTCTTTCAATTCCACAAGTGCCATCCTGTATGGAATAATCGATACTGGAAGGGTACCTAGTATCACATCAATCACAAATTCCATTCCTCTCTCTGATGGTACTTCAGAGAGTTCTTTTGGAAACACGTCCATAAAATCACATATAGTGGGTATATTCTGCAAACTAGAATCAACCCTCCATAAGTCAACCACATATGCCAGATATGCTTCACAACCTTTTCTAATCAATGTCTGTGCAGCAGTGGCTAAAATAACATTGGAGAGATAATTCTTCATATTACCTACAAAATCCTTATCAGACTTTGGTTTCTCTTAGCTGATCAAATAAACCATCAATTCTAAAATATATATATATATATATATATATATATATATATATATATACTTATCCTCGATCGTAAATTTATTCAGTTATCCATATTCTGCACATAATCTGAACGATCCATTCTTAAACAATAATCAATTCTAATCCGATATCTCGATAACCCAAAGTTATACCTTAATTCATTTTAAATTCTCATAATTATAATTTCCATCAAATCACCTGACAATTCATATCCCTAAATCTTAATTAGACAATCTTTATATATATATATATATATATATATATATATATATACACTCTATTCGCAATCATATTGTAATTCAATGACATGACTAACTACTACTTCATGCTCAGTAGGTTCAGTTTTCAAACTTCGTTGTTTCAACAATGCATCACATATATATAGGAATGAGTAGAACCTGGATCTATCAATGCAATAGCTATGGTGTCAAAGATATAAATAGTACCAGCAATCATGTCTGGCGCATCCTTGTCTTCCTGAGCCCTAATACCATAGGCTCGTGCAGGAGCTCAACTATCTGGTCTTCCCATGGATTTCTGACACCCCTCTGTGGCTACCACCTTCAGTTCCTGTTTGACTGGGCCTCCTACCTCTGGAAGTTATAGGAGCTGGTCTTTCTGATTGCTGAATAGTAATAGGTCTAACCTGTGGGCAATCCCTCTGAAAATGATCACGGGATCCACATTTGAAACAGGCTCATGTGATCCTCCGGCATTCCCCAAGATGTCTTCTTCCACAATGATCACACAATGCCGGGGCTGATCCCCTAGCGGCACTCCCAAGGGTACTGGCTATTAGGTTGCAGACTGTCCCAGCCTAGCTGTGGGTATGGGCCTCTGTGCTTGTGTCGGACCACTAGACTGCAGTCCCTTAAATTTCTTACTCTGGGGTTGATATGAAATAGATGACCCTGCTCCCTTTTCTGTTGACCTCTGTCTCTTCTGGCCTGTTCTTCTTTCTTAATTCTTTCCACATTCAAAGCTACAGAAACAAGTCTGGTAAAATCTTCAAACTCAAATGCAGCAACCTGTAGGCGAATATAGTCATTCAGCCCATCTTCAAACCTTCTGCACTTGTCCACCTCAGTAGCTACCATATCTCAAGCATATTTACTCAACCTGACAAATTCTCTTTCATACTCTGTCACTGTCAACTGTCTCTGCTTTAGATTGGTAAATTCTCTCTTCATATTATCCAAATAAATGCGACCGACATATTTCCTTCTAAACTCCTTCTGAAACAACTCCCAAGTTCTGTTTTCCAATCGCACTGACTGTATAACGGAGGTCCACCGCTGGTAGGCATCCTCCTGCAATAGGGATACTGCACACTCTAGTCTTTCTTCAGGTGTACAATACATCTGCTCTAAGATTCTTTCCGTCCGTTCAAACCAATATTTTGCTGCAGATGCATCCTCATCTTTTCTACCATGAAAATCTGTCGGTCTGTACTTAGCTAGTCGTTCAATGGCTGATCTTCGTGGTGCTGCTCTGGCTACGTTCTGAAAGAATTCAGCCATTTGCTGCATAAATGCTGGCTGACCCTAAACTTCTAGTCGAGCCGCTCTTAAGCTTACTGATTCTCTAGTTGCTCCCCCAGCCACGCTGGCGGGACTTTCGGGTCTATATCTATCTCCACTTCCTTCCATTTCTTTTTATCCTACATAAGACAGAAAAGAGGTCTGCAGATTAGAGTCACATACTCCTATGGGTACTTTTATACAATGCATGCATATACAGACTATTACTCTTTTGGTCCAAAAACGCCTAAACCGCGCTCTGATACCACATATGTAACACCCCCTGGCTCGACCCGTCCGGATCGACCCAGAGAGCGCTACCGGGTTTTCAAAACTTTTCTTAACTCACTTTATAATTTGAAAACCATCGAAAACCAACTAATTTATATTTTTAAAATCCCTTTTCATAGTGAGCCCTTTTTAAACTATTTTGAAAAATTTTGCCAGAATTTCCTCTATTTTTCTGACTTTCTAAAAATCCTGTTTTTAACAAAAACTGAAATAATATAATAAATAGCACTTCAAATTGCTTTTCTCAATCAAATGCGCACTCTGCCATATAGTGCGACTTTTCAACAATTTCAAATAAAACAATTCATAATTAATAGTTACAAACCTTTGAAAACGAAGATATAAATCATAAAACAAAATATTTACAACTTTTACAAAACTCAAATTTTACTAACTTTACAAACTGTATAACCTTATGTATATGCATGCTTAACTAACTATAATATACAAACAGAATTCAAATGTAACTATCCAAAAGTACGGTGACTCTGATCCTCAGTCTGCAGCTATCACCTCTTCGGTCTTTTTCTTCCTCTGTATCACTGTTACCTACGCGTGATGAAATCAACGCGCTAAACATATAGCTTAGTGGGTGTACACTAAACTTATTTATCGAAATCACAAAACAATTTGCAAAATAAAATGTAATCATGATATAATATAAAAAAAAAACATATCATCATTTAACCAAATTAATGAAATAAATCATATAAAACCCATTTCTAAATTCATTTATAAGTATTTTATGCAACTTATTTAATTCATGTCCTTTTAGAATACTCAACATAATTTTCTGGACTAGAATATGGGTCTAATATTTGTAACATCGGTGTGACGTCCACCTCCGGGATTCGCCTAAACTGGTCTATGCCAGGTTTGCCCCGCGAGGGTTCAACGATCGCTAGTAACTGTGTGATATCCATCTCCGGGATTCGCCTAAACTGGTCTATGCCAGGTTTACCCAGCGAGATGCAACAATCACTAGTATCGGTGTGATGTTCACCTCCGGGATTCGCCTAAACTGGTCTATGCCAGGTTTACCCCGCGAGATGCAACGGTTACTAGTATCGGTGTGATGTTCACCTCCGGGATTCGCCTAACCTGGCCTATGTCAGGTTTGCCCCGCGAAGTGCAACAGTTACTAATAACGGTACAGTACTGCTGAAATAACCCAGCTGGTATACCAACCTCCTATATCCGTTTTCTATGTCCAAGTATCCTAGGCCGTTTCAATACAAACTTTTTCTAAGTTTCATATCAACTCGTTATATTCTTTTTCCAAAATAATCAACAGTAATTCACAAATCGAAATTAAATTCAATAATCAAAATTTTCAAACAATATTCGTATTACATATGCATGTAATTTCATGGAAATCATACAATTTGTTTCAATTACTAGTAAATCAAAATATTCAAATAAAATCTTAGATTCAAATCAAAACACATAAAAAAAAATCACAGAGTTTTCAAAAAGTAGTGTACACCAACCTGGATACCGTTTTTCCGACTGTTTCCTTTCTGGATTTCCTTTTTCCTTTTTATCTTTTTCCCTCCTCTTTTCTTTCTCTTCCTTCTTCTTCCTTTCCTCTTCTTCTTCTTCCCTTCTTCTTCTTCTCTTCTTCTCTTCTTCTCCTTCTCTTTTTCTTTCTTTCTCTTCCTTTCTCTCTCTTCTTCTTTCTTTTCTTTTCCTTTCTTTTTCTCTCGTTCTCTCTCTTTTTTTTTTTCTTGTGAAGCTTCTACCGCCATCTTATTTTTTTTTATAAAAATTTGGCCATCGCGACCACTCCTCGCGACCTGTGGTCGCATTGCTCACTGGAGTGATTTTACTGCCTTCATCGCGATCAACCATCGCGGTGTCTGGTCGCGATGTTGGTCGCATTGCTCACTGCCCAAAATCAACATTTTCACCGCCAGCTGCTCACCGCGATCCCTGATCGCGGTGACTGGTCGCGGTAGTTACTGCCAACATTTTCCTTTTTCTTTCATACATTCTTTCTGGACCGCTCCACCTGGTCCAACTGGAAACCTTAAAAATATACATACATTTAATTACATTTTCCACCCCTCAATTCATAAATATCATATTCATATATTCAAATTAATTCAATCATACTTTTCATATTTATTTGAAATTAGAGATGTTACATAGCTCTAGCTATGAACTACTTGTGGAGGACCACATCATATATAATTAGCTATATCGATGCACTCTGAGATTTCAAACTTTGTAAAACATCTGTAGTTTCGAGAGTTCAGCCTTGGATTTTTAGTGGAATAACTCTGAGGTTAATAATCATAGAATATTAATTAAAGAATTTAATTAATATTTCTAAGTATTATTGGAGCTCAAAACTGTAGGTCCATTAGGTCCCTTGCTAGCCCTTAAGGTTGTTGGTAATGAAGTTCATGGTAAATTAATTGTATAGTCCAATTAGTAGTATTACGAAAGTAATGCGTTTTAATTAAAGATAATTGATTAAATAATATGATTATTTAATTAATATTTAATAATTAAATAAAGATTAATAATTCAGAATTATTAATTTAATTATTAAATAAGAGGTTACAATATTGAACCTTAACAAAATAAAAAGGGGAGATTAAATAATAAAATTATTTAATTATCCCTAGAAATTAATAGTTCAAACTCTAGTGGTGACCAAGTTAAATAGGATTTAGAATCTTATTTGAACTTGTCAAACCTAAACCCTAAAGACTGATATAAAAGAGTCGTTATATCAGAAAAAGCAAGCAAGTGAAAAAACTAAACCTTAGGCATAAATAGGGTTCGGCCAACACAGAAAAGAAAAGAAAAAGTTTTTTATTATTGCTTTCTTGCTGGGTGCGGCCAGTCATAGAAGAATAAGGTGTTGTCTTCTTTGCTTGTCTTTTCCTCCTTCATCTCTGTATCCGTGACTTGTCTACACACGCGTTGTCAGATCGCATGTCATAGCTCAGAAGATTTAGTGGTAACAAAAGGGATCAATCCAATCAAGAACGATACAAAGGTATTAAATCGTTTGAAATCACATATGAATAAATCGGTTGTTGAAAAGTGTTTTCAAAAGTAAAAAGACAAAAAATTTTAAAACCTCCGCTGCATACGTTTTTTCTTTTTCCCTACATATACTATGCTTGAGACAATGCTAACAGTTTATTCTTATGACCCCTTATTAATTGGATCCCCGGAACATAACTTGTCTCTCCCAAATCTTTAATTTGGAATTGGTTAGTAAGTCAACCCTTTACTTCTGATAACGTTCCTACGTCACTCTCAATTAGTAGGACGTCATCTATGTAAAGGACCAGAAATACTACTTTCGTATCAATGATGCACTTGTATACACAAGCCTCATTAATGTTTTGCTCAAAGCCATAGGTTTTGATAGCAGTATCAAACCTAATATTCCAAGATCTAGTGCTTGCTTAAGTCCATATATAGACCTTTGCAACTTGCAAACATTTTGCTCTTAATCTTGGGATATGAATCCCTCTAGTTGTATCATGTAAATGCTCTCATCAGTATTACCATTCAAAAATGCAGTCTTGACGTCCATTTACTAAATTTCATAATCGAAATAGGTAGCTATGGATAAGAGTATCCTAATAGACTTAAACATAGCTACTGGCAAGAAGGTCTCTTCATAATAGACCCCCTCTTTTTGGGTATAACCCTTTGCCGTAAACCTTGCCTTGAAGGCCTCTACCTTCTCGTCTACTTCTCTCTTTCTCTTGTAGATCCACTTACACTCCATAGGTTTTATCCCATCAGGTAAGTCAACAAGTTACCAGACTAAGTTGGAGTACATGGACTCCATCTCAAGATTCATAGCTTTCAGCCATTCCTCTTTGTCAGAATCTTCGATTACAGTCTAAATGACAATGGATTGTCCACATTATCATCAGAAACAACATCCTGTGATTCTCCAATACCTAAATAGCATTCAAGTTATCATACAACCCTCCCACTACATCTAAGTGACAGTGTATCCTAACTGGGAATTGTCTAACTATCAAATGTGGATGGAATAATAATTTTGTCGACAACTTTTTTTGAATGAGCACTGGTCGAACCAGGTTTTTAGATCTTTTAATACGATCTTCGATCGAGGTTTATGATTACTCATATAATCATCTTCAAGAAATGTTACGTTTGTCTATACAAACACTTTGTTTTCTTAAGGATTATAGAAGAATCCACCTCTAGTTTCTCGAGGGTATCCTACAAACAAGTATATCAGTGAACAAGGTTCTAGTTTTCCACTTATGTTCTTTAGTACATGTACCGGACATTCCCAAATGTAAAAATGTCGTAAACTAGCTTTACGACCATTCCATAACTCTTTAGGAGTCTTAGGAACAGACTTGGGTGGATCTAAGTTCAAGATGTATACTGTCGTTTATAGTACATATCCTCAAAAAAAAATATGGTAACGATGAGAAGTTAGCTAATCATAAATCTCATAATTTCCATTAGGGTCCTGTTTCTCTTCTCCGTAATATCATTCTACTGTGGTGTTCCTGCAGATGTGAGTTGGGATACTATCCCGTGCTCAACCATGTAGTCTTCAAACTCTTGGTCGATATACTCACCTCTACGGTTTGATCGTAGAGTTTTGATTGTTTTCCCTAATTGATTTTCAACTTCAGCTCAAAATTCTTTGAACATTTCAAATGTTTCTGAGTTACATTGCATTAGATAAACATAACCATATCTTGAGTAATCGTCAATAAATGTGACATAGTACTCACAACTACCTCTAGCTTTAACACTCATGGGTCCACAGACGTCTGACTGTATAAGCTTTAATGGTTGTTTAACTCTAATCCTTTTTCCAGTAAAAAGGTCTCTTGGTTATTTTACATTCTAGACATAATTCGCAGAGATGTAAAATGCTGATCTTTAACTTACTTAAATTCTGCATTTTACTAGTATGTCTATCATCTCAAGGTTAATATGGCCAAGTCTTAGATGCCACATATAGGTATCATTATTATGAGAAATTTTCTATCATTTTGTTTTAGGTTTTTCAACCTTAAACATCTCAATATTAAGCAATGTTATATGAATTAACAGTCTTAAAACATATAAGTTATTTTCATTTATTCCAAAACAAACATTCAATCCATTTCTTGAAATAATAACTGATTTATCATTAAAAGAAACTTCATAAAAAATTTCAAGTAATTTGGATACATAAATCAAATTCATTGTAAATCCTGGAATGAAATCGACATTGTTCAATAAAAAAAAAACTATTACCAATTTGTACTCTAACTACTCCTACTGCTCGTATTAAAACGACATCCCCTGTTCTAATGCGTATAGTGAATGACCCCTCCTCCTACTCAGTTTAGTCATCAGTCCACTGCAAAGAAGAACAAACATGGTTAATGGCCCCTGAAACTACTATCTAAGGTGAAGAATCATCTTCCACTAAACAAGATTCTATGACAAGTAAATCTGATTTACTTTTCACTTTCTTCTTGGTTGTGAGCTCCTCGAGGTACTTAGGACAATTCCTCTTCTAGTGACCAACCTTGTCGCAATGGAAAAATTTCCCCATTGACTTGTCAGTCTTGGTGCTATGCTTCTTCTTTTGCATGGGAGTTTGCTTCGGCTTTTCCTTGGCTTTCACAGTAAACCTCTTCCTCTTCTTGGAACCAAAAGAAGATGGCTCAGCAATATTTTCTTTGCCGATCTTACCTTTACTGTCTTTTCGCATGGATTGATAGGTAGAGAGCTCATTGAGCAACTGAGTCAGAGTAAACCTCAAATTGTTCATCTCATAGTTGCTCTTAAACTGATCAAAAATTTTCAGAAGAGTTATCAGCATGATGCTCACTTGGGTAGCCTCATCAATAGTCCCACCATTGACTTCGGCAATGTTGAAATAGGACATCATTGTCATAACATGTTCCCTAACTGATGCACCCTCCTTCATATGAGCAAGCATTGCAGAACGAACAGCTTCGTGTCGCTTTTGCTCTGAGGGTTGTCCAAACATAGCCTGCAATGAATCCATCATTTCAAATGCGATAGCCATTGACTCGTGCTTTGTAGTAAGTACCTCGATCATGCCGGCCAATAGAAAAGTGCGGGCCTTTTCATCTGCCAAAACCCATTTCTCGTGGGCTTCTTTAATGGCTCTTGGCACATTAGCAGCGGGCTGTGGAGGACATCCCTATGTAGGCACAAACTTAAAGTCTTTACAGACCATGATCACATTCATATTATATTTTCATTTAGTGTAGCTATCACCAGTTAATTTCTCATTTGTGAGGATTGATATTAGTGCAGAAGACATTGCTGAAATAAACATAAATAAAATTAAAATTCATTCATATCAGACATTCATACTATGTGCTAGAATTCGGCATAAAATTAAATATAATGCATGCTTAATGAACTTGAAATACCCCTAAAAGAGTTATTATGCCATGACAATCAAACATACCATAAGCAAGTGCCTACGTAAGGTAGGTCAAATAATTGCATGTTAGATTGAGACATTCTCCATCGAATAATACAACAGAATAACTCTTTATTCTTATATCATTCAATCCTCGTTAAATTCATTCGAGATTTTAATTAACTTGTTTAATTTAAATCCATGTGAGTATAACCCATCATTTCAGATTTCACAAACTTAACTTGAGAGTTGCCTACGTAGGGCAGGTTAATCCTAAAATACATTCATAAACCCTATCCGTTAAGAAGTCTGTTAGGAATATGCTTCATAGCAAGATTGTAATAGTGTATGTGACAATCTTTTTCATATGAATAAAGTGATTTCTAATTTAACAAATCTTATAGCAATTATATCAATTGTCAAAAAGTAAATAATCATAAGGTCAAGAGACTATAAGAAACAGAAGAATTATTCGTACATCTGGATATCTATAGACACAATTCTTTAGTTAGTCTCGAACAACATTCACAACTTAAGATAAAAGGTTAGGTGCATTTATCTTATTAAAGTTGTAGATTCTTTTATTAGTATTTGAGCGGGATCAAATGTGATATGATGAGTCTAAATCATCGAAGTGTCTTTGGACAAAAGAATCTAGTGCACTAGGTGCATTGAATAGGATCAATGAAGAAAATTTTATCCACAACCGTCAGTGGACAAAAGTATTCAATTGAGACAATCGAAGAGTCTATCTCAATCCTGAGATAAATGATGGACTTATGGTTGTAGCATTATCATTTGAGTTGTCAATGAGTATGATTATATCGCATAGTCTATCCTCAATGGTTTAGTGGTATTCACATGTATATCAATAGAGGACCTCATTTATATAAATGGACATCGTGACTACATCTAGCAAATGTTAGTAGGATATCATCATATGGATATTTTGAGGTATTGGATATTAAATCTTTACGTAAAGTTTTCAATAGTGACTATTGAAACATGGCTTCTGGACAAGTCAAAATATCCAAGTTCGAAAACATTGTCATATGAGTAAATATGGTAACTTGGAAAGTTATAGACGGTCTATGAGCTCTTGGCAATTACTGATATTTTTCATGAGGATATACTTTCTCCATTTAGGTTGTCTAGGGCACGAATTAGTACACTCACTTATTCTATCTTTATTTAAGAGTTCAATTTTAGTTCTTTAGTAGAATAAACTAAAATTAATAGATCGGACCTAAGTGAATCATTTGTTGATTATGATTAGATTGTGTCTATTGGAGCTTAAATTTAGATAGCCCGCCAAGATCCCCAATCCACACGAATTTGCATGGATCACTTGTTATATTATACGGGATCATTTATTTAGTCCATCTTAAGAATTGTTTTTTGGAATGTTTCCAAAAGATTTGAGAGGTGCGTTCTTGTGTTCAATCAAGACACGCGGTAACTCGTCAAAGCACGTAGAATAGGCGGCCAAGGGTGTGTGATCCCTTGGGCGGCCTATGGGATTTTTTTAACGTTCCTTAAATATATTAATAATGTAATTAGCATATTTAAATATAAATGGGCTGTTGAAATTATATTAATCTATTTATTTAAGGCATGTGGACTTGTTTCTTTTAGTAAGAATGGGTCTAGTTCACATGTGGACTTATTATGGAAGTCCAATGAGATTAATATAATGGAAAAATAAAGTCTGGCCCATGATGAATGGCTTAGGCGCCATTGGCTATTAATTTAGCTAATTACTTTATTTTATTTTATTATTTAATTAAATAAAAATTAATTAATTAATTGTTTAATTAAAAATCAAAAATACTTTTCTACTAGGAATTGGATTACTAGTTTCATACTATTGGTGATAGTATGATAAGTATCAAAGACCTTATTTGATAAGATGATAAATAATATGAATTATTTATCAAATCAAATTAGGAAGGTTTTTGATAGTTATCGAAACTCTAAAGTTGACTTTAAAGTCACTTTTTGAAAAGTTTTGATAAGTCACTCATTGATAATTATCCTTTAGTAATTATTGGATAATACATTTTAGAGATGGGATAGGATTGAACTCTAGCTTGATAGGTTTTATGGTGAAACACAAATCCTCCCACACTAGGGAGAATTTGGCCACCATAAAAGGATAAGCAAGGGAGTTCGACCAAGGCTAATGCAATTGTGTGAGTTTTTGTGAGTTTTTGATAGCCAAGAAAAAAACCGCCCATCTCTAAAGGAAAGTGTGAGAATTCGCCAGAGAGAAAAAAGAGAGAACAACTTAGTTTGAAAGTGTTCTTCGTTTTCTCAAGAGGGTTTTAACTAACAAAAAAAAGGAAAAGTTTTTTGTTTCTCATCCTTAGATACACAATTCAAAGAAAGGAAGCCTACACTCTAAGGTGATCCATGTTCGTGAAGGATTGGCAGATCTTGCGGTTCGATCTCAACACGACATCAAACTTCACGGTTCATAAAGGTACGATACCTTTGTTTTATATATGTTTAATTAATTGAAGGTTAAGATCTACTCGTTTTAGGAAAATTTTTAAAACGTACCACTACAAACCTTTTGCACTTCCGCCGCATGTTTTTCCTACAATTGGTATCAGAGCTTGGTTATACCCTTAGTTAATTAAACGTATATACGTGGATCGCTTCTTTTTATTGTGTTTGGAAATATGCATGCTTTAGAAAGAGATGGCACTCTAGGTATTCACATATATATATATATATATATATATATATATATATATATTTACATCGGAATATATAGATTATATATGTTTTATAAAGTGAACTGTTATTGCTCGATTTTGGTCATAGATTTTCAATGTATTTTTCGTTTGGAATTGTAACAAGAAGGGTGGTCTATTATCACCATAATTTCATTCTTGGTAGTTGTTAAGTTTTTTTTTTGTAAAAATTGCTGCAATTCGTTCGGGATTCGAAGACACGAAGGATTGAAGAATTCAAAGTAGAAAACGAAGCAACTCAAGACCTGGAACAGCCCGCGCGCACCAAAGCAACAACGCTTGCTGCGGTACGCAGCGCGTGGCCCTCTCTGGGCTGTGCACTGTAATACCCCCTATCTGATACAGTAATGAACCGGTTCGGGGATACTACGGTCGGATTCGGAATACAAATATCAAATCCAATTTATATTATCTATATAAATAAATAAAAAACATTTGTTGAGTTATCTCAAACTTTCAGTAGCACAACGGTTGTTTTGTGATATTACAAAAATAATTTTAAACGCCTGTAAATTTCATCATAAACACTTCAAAACTTATGCATTTTTCTTAATCACTTCCAATTAGATTTCTGGTCCGTCTCCAATCAATTCATAATATAGTATAAACATTTCAAAAGAAAACCATTTCTATAATTAGAAACATATACATTCATATATGAAATTTCATGAATATTAACACGGCAAAATAATTAGGAAAGTATTACTACAATCTCTTTGGTTCTTAACATATTATGCTAACATATAATATATACATATCTCAAAAGGATTCACAACATGGATGTCAAAAAAAAAAAAAAATTACAAGAAGGCTTCCAAAAATTTATGTGACTCTGATACCCAGCAGATCCAGTCTAATCACTATCTATCCCCTGCGCGCAGAAAACCAACGCGCTAAGCATAACGCTTAGTGGTACTTTACTTAACATAAGTTTAACTAAAAGTTTTAACATTCATATAAATCAAAAGTAACTCAATCAAGGATAAACATTTCATGGAAATAAGCATTTAACACATTTTATAATACTCTATCATGAATCAATTAATTCAAACAATCATATAATATGCATACATTCTAAAAATGTCACACCAATGTAAATTTTCTCAATTAAATCATTCCATTACACAATTATGAATTAAGTATTTTCTTGCCCTTAGCCAAATCTAACCCATTTTCGATAGAATGGATAATGGAATCAACCAATACTGTCCTCAACAGAGACTACAGATTGGTTATTTAATTACAACAATGTCACGAACCGGGCACCCAAAACCTCTCAAAGTCCAAAAAATCATCATCAAATCCAAGGACCGGGCACCCAAGCCTCTCAAAGTCCAATGATTAAACATAATAACAGTCGCAGTACTGCTAAATTCCCTATTGGCATGTCAACCTATCCAATCTCTCAAACAATGCGGTACGAATTTAACTAGGGCATTTAAGCATATAAAGTTTAAATTCAATTCATATCAATTCTTTCATTAATACTCAATTCCGTAAACAAGTTTACATACTATAATTCAAAACAATCAACTCATGAACATTTTGTTCTATCTTGACTCACAAAAATCAATATCAATTCGTTTTCGACTTGCCGATATGATATTATAAAATCTTGGGCAGCACGTGTACCATTTGGTACTCCAATCCCAACCATCATTTTCAACAAGAATTTGCTCTCAAACATTTAACATATTAGCATCATTCTAATTTTAATTTCGATTACAAACATAGACATTTAATCTTCGTCAAATTGCACATTATTTTCACACATCAAACACTTGTTATGAAATTAATAAATTTCATACATTTTATTTCTACTTTCTAACACTTCAAAACTCACAATTAAACATCCAACAACACATATAAAATTAAATTTCAAGTGTTAGTAAAGCACTAACCAAAATTATACTAAAATCACTCTCCATGCTTTGGGAATCACTCCTTCAAGCTTGCTCTTGATTTTCCACAGCCCCTAGACACCATGAATCCATAATCAACATAATTTCTAGAATTTCTAAGTACCAATGTTCAAGTTTACTATGGCCATTTTAGTTTCAATACAGAACAATGTCCAATATTAGATTTTTAGTAAATCAATCACAAGTTAGAAAATTTTAAAACTTTGTAGAAACCTTTTAAACAAACATATATTCATATATAAAAATTTCCAGAATTTGATAAAATTTTAAACTACCTTAAAATAATTTATTTATTGAAGTGTTCTGATCTGCCTGACAGGGGGAAATTCAGAACACTATACAATTCGGAATTTTTCTAAATTTTTACAAAACTCCATTTGTGACAAACGTTTGTAGAAAACATGACATAGACATATACAATACATATGAATATTTTTAAAATATTTCTTAATTTACGTTTCTGCCCTCTGTCTACTACTGGACAGATTGTAGTATCCCAATTACAAAATTCATATAGTTTTCAAATCAACTCTAAAAATTACAAAAAATTTTAGAACTCATAATAACATCTTGAAAACCCAACATATAAAATTTCGTAATTTTCTGAGCAGTATAACCTATTAAAACAAATGGTTCAAACCAAAACTATGTTTTAAACAAGAATTTTCCAGTAACTCTATTAGAGAATTAAAATTTCATAACAAATTCAACACTCAAAATTTTTAAGTGAAACTAATTTTCAAAGAACCATTTAAATGTCATAAAAAAGAAATATAAATTTTTAAATTAAGTTTACACCAATTCTAATATTTTATCATACTTTAATTGAAATTTCCACCCTAAAATCAATTTCAAACCCTAACTTTTACTTATTAATTTTCTTGGATTTCATTTCTTGATACTCCCTTGAAGTTTAACTCATAATTAAAGACAAATCTACTTGAATTCAAGCCAAAATTCAAGTCAATCCAAAAAGAAAACGAAAACCCAAATATAATTCCATGAATTCAAGCTTATTAGTGAATAAACTTACGAATTCCTCCAATTCTTGTTCTTGCTTAACTTCTTCTCCAATTAACTCACTTGATTATGGCTTAAATTAGCCTAGATCACTTCTCCTTCCTCTCTTCCCTTGCTTGGCTGAAACTTCCTCTTTCTTTCCTTCTCTCTTTCTTTTTTTGTTTCTTCTTTTCTTACTTATTTTGGTTTGGCCGAATTCTTCTTGTTTTGTTTTGTTTGTTTAGTTTTTATTTGTTTGTTTGACTTCACTCACCAATAAGGCTCCATCACTTGCCACCTATTTCTTACAATTGCTACTTGTCCCTAAATCTTTTAAAATCATAGAATGATCACAATTTAAAAATTAATCTCATGATATTGACCAAAAATCTATTAACTATCAAACTAATCCACCAATCACATTTCATCCTATTAATTATTTCATCCACTAATTATTGACTTGGTATTTCATGATTGGTTCATTTTATATCACATGGATTGTGCTTCTTTAGGGAAAATGTTTCATATAATAACTCATATCATTCCATAAAACTCCACCTAATTTACTTTTCCATCAACCAATCAAATTACACCACCGCATTTGAAACACCAATTTAAATTACACCATCTCATGTTTATTATTTGACTTCCAAAAATATCACTAATACTCCGAATTTATGGGAAATCCTTCCTAGGTCTTTCGAAACTTATAATAGGGATATCATATACGTTTTACGGAGCCTTACTAACCATCTAAAACTGTTCCGAACATTTCGTACCCATTATGAATATCATTCCAAGCTCATTTAATTATATCACAATGGCCCTAATATGGATCCGTTTAATTAATCCCCACTAGACTATCATTTAATAATAATAATATAATCTACCTCCCATTTCTATTCGATATAACTTGGACTCTTAAATATAATAATATTAATACTAATATGTAATTTATCAAACGATAATTAAAACACTAATTTTGAGGGCATTACATATTGTGACGTCCACCTCCAGGATTTGCCTAAACTGGTCTATGCCAGGTTTGCCCCGCGAGGTCCAATGGTCACTCACAAGGTACTGTCCGCTTTGGGTCGTCCGGGGTTGCCCTGCCACAATGCCCTCACGGTTTTGCTTCGCCTCCCCCAATCAGGATTTGAACCAGTTACTTATCCATAAGTACTAATCCTTATCAAGTTGGGTACCAATTGAGCTACTTGATAAGGATTAGTACTTATGGATAAGTAACTGGTTCAAATCCTGATTGAGGGAGGCGAAGCAAAACCGTGAGGGCGTTGTGGCGGGGCAACCCCGGACGACCCAAAGCGGACAGTACCTTGTGAGTAACCATTGGACCTTGCGGGGCAAACCTGGCATAGACCAGTTTAGGCAAATCCCGGAGGTGGACGTCACAATAAAAAGGTGCCTTTTTATTGTAACGTCCCGAGTTTGGCACAAGCCTACCCCCAGCTACAACGTTACTCACAAAGTACTGTCCGCTCTGGGTCACCCGAGGTCGCCCCGGTACAGTACCCTCACAGTTTTGCTTCGTCTCCCCCAATCAGGATTCGAACCTGGTACTTGTCGATAAGTACCAAGCCTTATCAAGTTGAGTACCAATTAGCTAATTAGCTCAATTGGTACTCAACTTGATAAGGCTTGGTACTTATGGACAAGTACCAGGTTCGAATCCTGATTGGGGGAGGCGAAGCAAAACCGTGAGGGCACTGTACCGGGGCGACCTCGGGTGACCCAGAGCGGACAGTACCTTGTGAGTAACGTTGTAGCTAGGGGTAGGCTTGTGCCAAACTCGGGACGTTACATGCACGCTGAAGGGAGTTTTAGAAAAGATTTTATTATCATATAACATGCGGAATTAGGTTTCAAAAATTTCTTTTGAAAAATAGTTTTTCAACCAGGAACGAGTTCCTGTATATATGCAGGAAAAAGAATTCATGAAACTACATACATTTTTCTTGATTTTTTTTTCTGAATCTTCGATCTACCACTAGATCTTCCGAGCTATGACCCGCGATCTGACAACGTGTGTGTGGGCACGTCACGGCAAGAGATGGAGGTCATATGAAAAATGTACGGAGAACTTCTTCTTCCGATGGCCGACCGCGCCTGCTAGGAAAAGAGTAAGAAAAAAAAAACTTTTCCTTTTCTTCTCTCTTTTGTGGTGGCCGAACCCTCTTTTATTTTTCACTTAATGTGTTGTCAATTTTTCTAGTATCATAACTCTTATATACTAGGTCTTTAGGGTTTTAATTTTCACCAAGTCAAAATAGAATTCCTAATTCTTTTTATTTTAATCTCCCTAAAAACTTTAATAATTGACTATTATGACTTTTAAAATAATCTAATTATTTTAATTCCCTTGTCCTAATCATCTTTTAATCACATGACCTTATATTTAATAAATATAATTATTAATTATTAATTATTAATTTCTATTATTTTATTAAATATTTAATTAATTAAATAATCACATTATTTAATTTATTCTCTTTAAATCGTATTACTTTCGTAACACTATTAATTGGATCATCCAATTAATCTACCGTGATCCTCGTTACCAATAACCATAAGGGCTAGCAAGGGGACCTAATGGACCCACAGTTTTAAGCTCCAATAACACTTAGTAATATTAATTAAAACTCTTTAATTAATATTTCATGATTATTAACTTCGGAGTTATTCCACTAAAAATCCGATGTTGCACTCTCAGAACTATAGACGTGTTTATACAATCTGAAGTCTTAGCATCCATTGATATAACTATTTACATATTGTGCGATCCTCCACAAGTAGTTCATAACTAGAGTTAGGTCATAAAGTCCATTATACCCCTCTAGAAATATCTTTTCCTTTAAGTACCATTGATTCTCTAATGAACAATTAAATCTTGTCTTCCTCATGGAAGCAAGAGAGATTTCATAATTGTTCAAGCCCTGAATCAACCCTTAAAGGAACTACACATCTACTTCAATCAAGAAGGAGTGGATTCCACTATTGTGTTCAAACTTTCTCAGCCACAAGCTAAACCGTAACCCCAAGATATGGAGATATTGGTCGAGATTCACATCAACCTCACTCATGGTAAATCAAAGGCCACGATCCAACTTGAAGGAGTCGATAAGACATCCAGGATTAAGATCACCTATAAATAGTCATCGTTTATCGATATATATATATATATATATATATATATATATATATATATATATATATGAATCTCATCAACTAACGGATCTTGGTAAGAGATTCATATAAATCGTGGCCCAGTCCTATATGATTTCATCATATAAGGTGCCTCCATTCTCATGTCAACTACAAGAGCGGCCCAGGATAAGACCACTGTACTAAACAGAATGGACCGCAGCAGTAGATCAATCACAAACAAAGTATCCAGCTTTGTTCGCTCTCTACGGACTCTTTAGATTACATATCTCAAAATGAATCCTCTCTGTATATTACCTTCATATACTCATTCTGAGATTACATCTTCCAATCTATGGTGTTTTTACACAAGATGAATGTATTACTGAATATAAAACACTTATAAACTGGAATGATAAACTGAATAATTCTTATTAAGTCTTTAACCGTTTACATTTACAAACTTTAGGGCATAAATCCCAACACGCGCGCGCTGCCCTTTAGGGGCTATGTGCGCTTGCGGCCTACCCAGGGCTGGGCAAGGCACGCACGGCGCGCTGCGCAACAAGGACTATGCACGCGCTCAGCCAGCCAAATGGTGGGCTATTTGGTGTCTTAGTAAGAATGGTGTTGATATCCTTCCTAATTGGCACGAGGATTTCATTTGGAAACTCAAGGTCCCTCATATGATTCTCTGTTTCTTATGGGTGCTCTTACATGGGAAAACCTTCACTAATGTGCAAGGGGAATCAGATGTCTAGATTTAGATACTAACTGTCATAGGTGTGCAACTTGTGAGGAAAACATTGATCACCTTTTTCGTGGTTCCAGAATATCGTTAGCTATTTGGGAAGATTACTGGAAGGGTATTATTTTTTCGCAGCATTTCAATAGTGATTGGGAAGATTGGCTCTACGTTAATCTGACTAGAAAAGCTATTATGCCAGCAGATGAACCTTCCCATATCCATTTATGTTTGTGTCGTGGTATATGGAAATGGAAGTGTAATGTCATGTTTGATGCTGGTTTTACTATTTCTTGTCCTTCTCATTTTATTATTTTTAGAACTGTTAAGGACTGGTTGCAGGCTATCTCTATAGGTTCTGATGTTGTTTCGAACTTGTGTAAATGGGTTTCTGGGAATCCTCCTAGTTATGAATGGGTTAAGTGGAATGTTGATAGTAGTAGAGATTCTAATGTGGGTAGCATTGCTGCTGGTGGAGTTCTGCATGATGATGCCAAAAGATGGATTGGTGGGTTTGCCTTGAATTGGGGATGTGGGAGTATGATGGAAGTTGAGCTTTGGGGGATGTTTGAAAGCCTTAAGTTCACCCGAAATTCTGGTTTTAGGAAAGTCATTGTGAAATCTGATGCCAAAGATTTTGTGGATTTGTTGTAGAACATCATTAGTAGTGATTGTCCCTATTTTAGGATTGCTCATAGTTAAGAGAGTTGTTAAATAAGGATTGGAATTTTCTCTTCGTTCATGTATTTAGGAAGGGGAATAAAGTGGCTGATGGCCTCACGAGATATGGTCACTCTCTCGGTCTGGGAACCTCTTTTTTCTAGGATCCACCTGCCTAAATTTGTTATGCTCTTAAGGATGACTCCGGGGGTGTTTGCTTTGGTAAACCTGTTTGATAAGTTGGTTTATTTCTGTTTATGGGCTTATAACCCTCCTTATTACCAAAAAAAAAAAAATAGCATAAACTACTATTTATAGGCTAACAGTTACATATGAGTTATTATTCTAATTTAAATTCAATTTAAATTTGAATGGTATTTAATACTTTAACCAACTGATCTGCTCACATATTTGAATTATCATAAATTTAAATGTTAGATAGTTATGTCATTATCACTAATTATTTTGATAGATATTTATCAATTATTAACCAGTAATTATCCAGCAATTATCTGATCTTTTTACTTAAGCATACAATCGCGCTTGATATGAACAATTATCTACAGTTTTTGAAATAAATGGCTTTCTAGTTTCAGGTGTTAAATGGACTAGATAGTAGCTATCCCGAGGGGTCCTTGATAAAGGAAAAAAAAAAAAGAATGTTCAATAAAATAGTGAAAAGTAATCTAAAAATTGAATAGACATATGACTGAAATCTGAAAGTTAAATTATATATTTATTTTTTTCTTCTAATTATGGAGTAAAATATTTGATTTTTTTTTTTAATATAGAATATCTGAATAAAGATAAATTTATAAATATATTAATATAAGAATAATAATTATATAAAAAAATATTTTAATTATAATTTAATAATTAAATATTAAATAATAAATTAAAATTTTTTATTTTTTATTTTAAATTAATTTTAAGTTATTTTAATTATTTAAAAAGATAAATAAAAATAATTTAACGTGTTCAATTCAAATTCATTAATTAAATAGTAAGTGAAGATTCCTAACCAACCATGGAGAGCTCAACATGAATTGAGTACTTATCCAGACAGTTGTAATTCCTTTAATTGTCATTCTTTCTCCCTAGGTGACCATGAAATGACCTGGGATGCGCTGGTGCAAATGAGATGATTTCGTCCACCTCCTCTTACGTGGCATTTACTTATTCAACTGGCACCTTCAAAATGAGGTCAGGTGGATGATTTTCATTGGTAGGGTAGCAAAAAGGGATAAAACTAACAGGTTCCTTCATTCTTGCTGATACGTTTCCATGTCAAGTCCTATCAAAGGGTTTGCGAGAGATCTTCTTCTGACTTCTTCTTTTTTTTTTCAGAAATTCTTTTTGATCACTCCATTGACTGACCACGTGCAAAAGATATCTTATCCGTCCAATCTCTTTGGTTCAAAGTTTTCCATATTGAGGAAGCCGAAAAGAAGTTGGTCATCTATCATGACATGTAATTCCAATCCAATTTGAGGAAATTCTGATTAAAACTTCGACTTTGACGACTAAGTCTTCATACGACGAAACCTACTTTAAATAACTTATGATACATTATTAAAATAATTAAATTAAACTAATTTTAACCATCCATTTATTAGCATATAGTAAATACTTATATATAAAAAAATTTCTTTTGTTCTCAATGTACATTGGCATAATAAAATCTTACTTTCTCTATGTACACCGGTATAATACAATCAGTTCTTCAACTATCAGCCGTTGTTTAATCTATTTCAGTTTAGCAACATCTTATTCTACTTAATATGTGGCTTACAAGCATTAATTTCACAAACTTTATTAAGTTTTTCAGTTATAAATATTATTAAAATCCCCCTCTAATTTGGTATATTAGTAAAAAAAAATTTAAAATTTTTTAATTATTTAATATTTTATATTTGATTTTTACCGTCCATCATATGATGGATGGTAGAGATTCATTGATATTTTAATTTAATATATATATATATATATATATATATATATATATATCTTTATAGCTTAGATGCCCTAAAGGTTTTTTATAAAAAACAATGGTTAAATGTATTTTGATAATTAAAACTGATGGTAGAAGAAAAATTAACTATAAAATGAAACTACATGAGGGATTTTAATCATAAATAAAACTAGGGGGATATTTTGACGAGGGGGATTTTAATAATATTCCTAACTGAAAAATTTATGGTCAATGGTATTTTGGTAATTAAAACTGGCGGTAGGGGGAATTTTGGCTATAAAATGAAATTATAGGGAAAATTTTGACCATAAATAAAACTAGAGGGGGGATTTTGACGAATACACCAAATCATAGGGGGAATTTTAATAATATCCCTAGTTTTTATGTTAGTCAATCGTCAGTTAAAGTTAATAATTTTAGAGATTTTTTTTTTACACACAAAAATAACAATTCAGGTTAAAAAGTTAAAGAAAAAATTAAAAAATTATTAAATAAAATTTAAATCTATAAATAAAATGATAACAACTCAAAAAAAAAAAGAAAAAAAGTATGAGAATTTTTATAAATTTTTCTACTTTAGTAATTTATTTTTTTTAATTTACAGTAATTTAATTTTCACATATCAAACTTATTTTTTATATTGATATTAATTTGAGTGTTATTTTGCCGGATTGAATTTTATAAATTAGTTATTTATTGTAATAAATTTTTTTATTTTTTATATTTAAGGGCTTTTCTTATAACTTTTGTGTATTTCATAATTTTATTTATTAAAAAAAAAAAAAGAAATTGGTGAATCGTTTTAAACTCTTATTAGATGTACAAGTTAAGGTTAATTTGTTAAATATTTAAAAAATAAAGAGAAAAATCATATTTTCAATCTAGTCAATTAAAGTTTAGGGTAAAATGATCAATGTGCTTACTCTATCATATTTCATTATCAAAAATTTGGTCAGGGAATCATCAAAATGATGTATTTTTAAAAAATTATGGACTATGCGAAATAAAAAAGAAAAAATCAATAAAAAAGTGATAATTCAAAATAAATAAAAAATAGGGACTAAAATAATTTTTGTCCATTTTTTTAAAACATATTTCATATTTCTTACAATCCATAAAAAAAATATAATATCATAAAATTATATTATTTTTAACTCAATAAAGAGGTCAAACTGAATCCAAATTCGGTCACATACCATTATTTCATATGGCTTGACTAACGGAAATGAATACCAATATTATATTCATGTAATATGTGCACGTTGTAATTGTAATATCAATGTTATTTGAAATATTTTCAGTTGTCTAGCAGATTACTGTTTCATTTTAGACTTGTTATAATGAATTCAAAATTATTAATAAATCTATTAGATAAGTATAGACTAGTCACATAACATAACATAAACTAGCTAGACGCTAGTACGCTAGTATATATTGCAATTTGCATGCAAGCCTCCATAGTTGAAAACATATATTTAAATTGAAGTCTCTTATAGTAGTTATGGCGATTGTTCTTGTAGCTGTAGTTATATCCATTTTAGCTCAAACCTAGTGTATCATTGCAAGTACTGATCCTGAACCTGAAATATTATCTTATAACTTCAATCATAGGTGTTTTCTGGATGATTTCAGCTTCCATTTTAGACAAAGCTATACATGCACTATAAAAAAAAAAAGTGATATATAGTGACACATTTTTTTTATACAAATTTTAAATGTTTTCAGTGTAAGATTTGATTATTTATCATTATATTTTTGAACCAAAATCTGCATCTTAAATTGTCCGTCAAAAACTGGTTCAATTGAGACTTTTTTTTAATAATTTGTTATAATTAAATAAAAACTAAGTTGTGATAACTAATATAATTAGTCAGAAAATTAACTTGTAAAAAAAGGAAATAAAAAATTATTTTGTGACTCATATAAATATGACATTAATAAAATTAATAGCTTTTTTCAGTTACAAATTATTGTCTTATATTTAATATTTTTTTATATTTTATTTTCATCATGATTCCTAAACCCTAATATTTTTTATATTTTATTTTTATTATGATTCCTAAATCCTATTAACCAATTGAGGGACATTCGCATATGTGGAGACGCTGTTGTTAACATAGTAATCTATGGACAATCTTGTTTTTTGAATAACAGGAAAAAGAAAAATAAAAAAATAATATTTATCAATTAATTGATCTAGAAACCTGGTCAATTAATAAAAATTAAATACTAAATTTTGTGATATATTTTATTATCATCAATATGTTTTTGGAGCGTAATGAAATTTTTCACCAAAAATTTTCAGTCAATTAACAAATTGGGGCATTCGCATATGTTTTTGGACCTAGAATGTTAGTTTGAAGAAAGTCACCGTGGAATCTGATTCCAAAGTTGTTGTGGATTTATTGCAGAACACATTAGTAGTAATTGTCCCTATTTTAGCATTTCTAGTTGATGCTGAGAGTTGTTAAATGGAGATTGGAATTGTCTCTTGGTTCATGTGTTCAGGGAGGGAAATGGAGTAGTGGTCTATGGCCTCGCGAGGATTTCTTCTTTTTTCTTGGATTCGTCTGCCTGCATTTCTACTGCTCTTGAGGATGACTTCAAGGGTCTTTGCTTTGCTAGACCTTTTTGTTAAGTGGGTTTGTTTCTATTTTGTGGGCTTATACCCCTCCTTATTACAAAAAAAAAAAAAAAATAGCATAAGCTACTATTTATAGGCTCAGAATCCCATCTGATATATTATTCTAATTTAAATCCAATTTAAATTTGAATGTGGTTTAATACTTTAACTAACTGATTTTATCAAATATTTAAATTATTATAAATTCAAATTTCAGATAGGAATGTCATTATCACTAATTATTCTGATAGATATTTATCAATTATTATTAAGTAATTATTAAGTAATTATCTGATCTTTCTATTTGAACGTACATGATATATGAAGAATTATCTAACCCATGAGGTCCTTGATAAAGGAAAAAAAAAAATAATGCTCAATAAATTAGTGAAAAGTGAGTGTGTGTGTGTTTGGATATTACCCTCAGATCATCTCTCACAATACTCTATTCTCTATATCCCTTTTAGAGAGCTAAATGAAAATATTTTCTCAATATTCTATCTCTAAAAGATTTTTACTCTAACAATACTCTCTATCTCTATTTCTATTTTAAAAAAGTATTATATTTTTATTGTTTTTCAATAAATTATTTTTTATATAACTTTATTTTTACACTAATTTTTTACAAATATTATTTTGATACCATTTTTAAATTTTTTTTAAAACTTTTTATTAAAATTGTAATATAATTTATTATTCAATTTTTATAGGAATAATAATTATTTGATTTTTTAAAAGAAATAAATATTAAATACTAATCACATTTTAAAGATCTAAATGGGACATTCGTAATGATATAATTTTTATAATAATAGAATATATAAATTACAATTTAAAGAAAATAATTTTTAATATATAATTTTTATAATAATAGAATACTAGTCACAATTAAAATGAGGTGGATGATTTTCTGTTGGCTTGCAAGTAGCAAAAAGGGATAAACTAACAGTTCCCTTCTTTCTTTCCATGTCTAGCTGGCTCCATTTGTTTATCTTCCTATCAAAGGGTTTGCTGGAGATCACTTTTTATAGAAATTCTTTTGGATTACTCCATTGACTGACCACAAAAGATATCTTATCCGTCCAATCTATTTGGTTCAATGTTTTCCTTATTGAGGAAGAAGTTGGTCATCTATATCATGACATGTAATTCTCAATAAAAGTTGGATTTTGACGACCAAGTCTTCATACGTACCTAATTTAAACCTCTTGTATCCATTTTAGTACTATAAATATACATTGCATGCATGCCTCTAAAGTTGAAAACTTATAATTAAATTGAAGTCTCTTATAGTTATGGCGATTGTTCTTGTACTCGTAGTTATATCCATTTTAGCTCAAACCCAGTTTATCATTGCAAGTAGTATTGATCCTGAACCTGAAATATTATCTTATAACTTCAATCGTAGGCGTTTTCCGGACGATTTCATTTTCGGGACAGCCTCCTCTTCTTACCAGGTAACTACTACGACACCAGGTTCAAAAATTTCAAGAAAATAATTGAATTGTTCATATGTTAAATAATTTATAAGAATTTCAGTATGAAGGTGCTGCAAATGAAGATGGCAGGGGCCCTAGTATATGGGATACCTTCACCCACAATTTCCCAGGTTTCTCTCGGACCCTAATTTCTAGTTATAATATATATATTATATAATATTGATGTGTTTTTTCTAACAAAATATATGCACCATCAAATCTCTTTCATTGAATGCAACTATAACAAATAAATATGCTTGATCGCACTGTAACACATCATTGTAGATATGTCCAACAAATAAATTTTGACACCGAACGGTGAAACTCACAATACTAGAGATAAATTTCTTCACACATATTTAGTAAATGCACACGGTGATGAAACTCACCACACAAACGTTAAAAAGAATATGCTCACTATGTGAGTTACGTAAAGATGCACAATAACAAATGGAAAGATGCACAATAAAATTCCATCACTTTTTCCATTTTTGTTTTTATTTTGTTTTGTTTGAAGGGTAGGTCCTTTTTTTCATCTTTTTTTAACATCTATTTAAATTTTCTTGTGGATGTTGCAGATAGAATAGCAGATGGAAAAAATGGAGATGTAGCTGTTGATCATTACCACCGTTATAAGGTTGGAAAAGTACCACACATTCAATTTTTTTTTTTTTTCCTTTGACCTTGAAAAAACTATTTTATCCAATTTTTGAAAAGTACCACATGTTTTGACCAACATCATGATTGTTTGTAATTGTGACAGGAAGATGTGCAGATAATGAAGGACATGAACATGGATGCTTTCAGATTCTCTATCTCCTGGTCAAGATTATTACCTCGTAAGATCATGAACATGCACGTAGAAATATAGAAATGAAAATAAAAAACAAAACCTAAGTGTTATTTATTTTGTAATAAATCAGGTGGGAAGCTAAGTGGTGGAGTGAACAGGAAAGGCATTGATTTCTACAACAATCTCATCAACGACCTCCTATCCAACGGTAATAGTTCTATCACATTCTCACTCATCTAATGGTTGAGATTTGAATAAACTCCATTTAATTTCACTGATAAAATTATATGAGCATGCAGGTCTGCAACCGTACGTGACTATATTTCACTGGGATCTTCCCCAAACACTAGAAGACGAGTATGGTGGCTTTTTAAGTCCTCATATTGTGTAAGTAAATATATATATATATATAACTTGGTTACCAACTTTATTTCCTTTTTTTTTTTTACAAATAATAAATTCATATCATATCATGCAGGGGTGATTTTCGAGACTTTGCACAACTTTGTTTCCAAGAATTTGGTGATCGAGTGAAGCATTGGATCACTATAAATGAGCCATTCACATATAGTAGCAGGGGCTATGCTGAGGGTCTCCATGCACCAGGTCGGTGTTCGAAATGGGTAAACGAGGCCTGCCAGGCAGGAAACTCCTCCACTGAGCCTTATATTGTCAGCCACCATATGCTTCTATCTCATGCAGCAGCAGTAGATGTATACAGGAAAAAGTACCAAGTAAGTACCAACACTCATCAATATTTTCAAGTAAAAAAAAAAGTTTACATTCTTTTAACTTACGTGTCTTTATTTGAACTTGTGTAGACGATTCAAAAGGGCAAGATTGGGATAACACTTGTATCCCACTGGGTGGTACCCTACTCCAAAACAAAACCTGACGTTGAGGCAGCAATGAGAGCCCTTGATTTCATGTTTGGATGGTGACTATATCTTAATTAATTGTTGTAAATTTACATTTTTTTACAAAAAGAAAATCTTTTACATACTTTTTTTTTTTTGGTTTCAATCATTTTGTTGTTAATAGGTTTATGGACCCGTTGACTTATGGTGACTATCCAATTAGCATGCGTGTCCTTGTTGGAGAAAGATTGCCAAAATTCACGAAAAAGCAATCTATGATGGTCAAAGGATCTTTTGATTTTATTGGATTAAATTATTACACTGCATATTACGCGGCTAATTGTCCTGTCGCCAATTCCATCAATATTACCTACTCTACAGATTCTCTTGCTAATTTGACCCGTAAGTTAAATAAACAAATTAAATTAAATAAATAATGAAAAATATATCTGTATTAATTTGTTTTCTTTTTCTTTCTTGCAGCTGATCGTGACGGGATCTTTATTGGTCCACAGGTACATATGCAAAATTTAATTTAAAAAATAAAATAAATAACTGAGGGACACTATTACATGTATAGTTAAGAAAATAATTTTTTAAAATTGAAAAAGAAGAATAATTATACTTTTAAGAATCAATTAATCTACAGTTCTAAGAACCAAAATTAATTAATTTACAGGCGGCTTCAAGTTGGCTCCATGTCTACCCAAAGGGCTTGAGAGATCTTCTCATTTACATGAAAGAATATTACAAGAATCCTACTATTTACATTACTGAAAATGGTAAGAAATCCTTCTTCGTCGATAAATCGATTTATTGATTGTTGATAAAAAAAAATTCAATGAAAATTAAATGTAATGTTTAATTTTCAGGGATGGATGAGTTCA
Organism: Xanthoceras sorbifolium; assembly: GCA_003430845.1. NCBI lineage: Eukaryota > Viridiplantae > Streptophyta > Magnoliopsida > Sapindales > Sapindaceae > Xanthoceras > Xanthoceras sorbifolium. The sequence continues at coordinate 20,081,584 of CM010622.1, read as the reverse complement.
ATAATAGTACATTACCACTTGAAGAAGCCTTAAAAGATCCCATGAGAATAGATTACTTTAATCGCCATCTTTGGTACCTCAACAAAGCCATTGGGTGAGTACAAAAATATTTATATCTCAATTTTATATGTCAATTTTATTTATTGTTATAATTAATGATTATTATTATTTTTTGTGAGAATTGCAGGGAAGGTGTGAATGTGAAAGGTTATTTTGCATGGTCACTTCTAGACAACTTTGAATGGTCTGAGGGCTACACATCGAGATTTGGTATCAACTTCGTAGACTATGAAGATGGCTTTAAAAGATATCCCAAACAATCAGCCATTTGGTTCAAGAATTTCCTAAACAATATTCACCACTACCAGAGCTAATTGAAGTTGATGGGCAAAGGAATGTACATAAAAACACTCTCATTTGGTTCAAGAATTTCCTAAACAAGCACTAGACCAAATAATTCTTTCATTATTGTATCACAATTTGCTCTAAACCAAATTAATAAAGAGCATATCAACTGTGTCTGTTGTTACATATTATGAATGATATTATATTGTTTTTTTTATTAAAGAATAAAATAAAAATAGTCTTTTTACTTCTTGTTGTTAATTTTCATTAAATTAGCTCACATGAGCCATAATACATTAATGCAGCCCAAAGGCTTATTATTAATTAATAATTCTCCAGAATACATTATGAAATCTGTTCATAATTGTCTCTCTATCAAATTTGTCGAAAACATCTTCTCCACATATACAAACAAGCTATCATCATTCAACCAGGAATCTCCTATTCGATTACGTAGTTCCGTCTTCACAATATTCATAACAGAAAACACTCTTTCCACAGTAGCAGTTGCAACTGGTAGTAGTAATGCTAATATCAAGAATAAGCAAACTAATGGAAGAACCATAATTATCTTCTTTTTTTTTTTTTTTCTCAACCATTTTTTGTGCCACATGATCAGTAAGGTCATATAATTCTAAATATTCAATGATACAGCGCATGACTGCAATGTAATTCTCAATCAGTTTTTGTTTGTTGAATGCATAAAAATTGATCCCTTGGAGTAAGACATGCAACACAATTAACTCAGTATTCGTATCTGGAAAACAATTATTTAGCTATTGAAGTTGCATATCTATCATAACAGAAAATAAGTCAACTCGATAATAACGCATATTTTGATCTCTTGAGTTTTATGTCTTGACCTCCCTCGGTGTATAAACATATCATTCCTGTTAACGACTTCGATTATTGCTTTACTCAAAATGAAGAAACATGACTTGGTAAATAATAGCACCCATTCTCTCTCATTGTCTGAAGTCGTTCTTTACATATGTTTACCAAGTTCATGGAATTCACAAAATCATGATCTTTCTTCTATAATGTTTGTGACAACTCATTTGTGACTCCTAATATTGTTTTCTCTCAACGTTGAAGTTGTTCTCTGAAAATTGAAGTGTTCACATTAGTAACGTGAAGTTGTTCCTCGGAACAACTTCGACGTGGTTTGTTTAAATTGTTGGAAAAGGAAGAATGCTGCACTGTTTTTCAATGAAAAGTAGATAAAAATATGCTGGAAAAGAACACTCACAAAATGAATGTTATTCTATGAACAATCATGTCTATTTATAGGCTTACAAAACAACTAACAATCAGAAAACATAGCAACTAAGTTGAGCAAAACTAGCTCAATCTTTAACCGATTACAACTAAACAGAAAACACTAAAAAATAGGAACATATTGATTCAAACTTGGACTTCACATCTTAGTCACTCAAAGTAATTTTGAGTCATTATTCAACACCCCCCCTTGATTCAAAATTACATACTCCAAGCTGTGACCGGAAGAAAATATATTTGCTGAGAGAGTGATTTGGTGAGAATGTCAGCGACTTGCTCATTTGTGCTGCAGAATTTAAATCAATTGTTCTGTTTGCCACCAAATCCCTGATGAAGTGATATCTCAGCTCTATGTGCTTTGTCCTTCCATGAAACACAGGATTTTTAGTCATTGCAATTGCAGATTTGTTGTCACAAAATATTTAAGTTGCTCCCTTTTGTTCTTGATGAAGATCAGTGAGTAATCTTCTTAGCCATACTGCTTGACAAGCCGAGAAAGTTGCGGCAATATACTCTACCTCTGATGAAGATAATGATGTTGTAGCTTGCTTCTTTGAGCTCCATGAAATGGCTCCGGAACTAAGACTGAAAATATTTCCAGTAGTGCTTTTTCTATCATCCAAAGAACTTGCCCAATCACTGTCAGTGAAGCCAAATAACTTGAAATCAGTCACTTGAGTATACCAAATCCAATAGCTTATTGTTCCTACAACATAACGTAGAATTCTTTTAGCTGTACCAAAGTGATGCTTTGTAGGAGATTGCATAAATCTAGACACAACTCCTACAGGGAATGCAATATCAGGTCGTGTATGTGTCAAATAAATCAAACCACCAACCAGACTTCTAAAACTTCTTGCATCAACCATTCCTATGTCATCTTCAACCTTCAGCTTTTCATTTACATTCATAGGTGTGGCTGCCACTGTGCAATTAAACATCTTAAATCTCTTGAGTATATTTGTTGCATATATCTTTTGTGAAATAAAAATTTCATCTTCACATTGTTTCACTTCTAATCCAAGAAAATAATGCAACAGTCCTAAATCTGTTATCTCAAAACTCTTTATCATACAATTTTTGTATTCTTCCACCAAGGACTGAGAGGACCCCATATAAATTATATCATCAACATAAAGGCATACCATAAGAAAATCATTTTTACCTTGCTTCTTAAGGTAAAGAGTGGGTTCATTCTCACTTCTTTCAAATCCATTTTGCTGAAAGTAAGAATCAATTTTGCTATATCATGCTCTTGGGGCCTGTTTCAGACCATAGAGTGCTTTCTTCCATTTCAACACCTTGTCTTCATTTTTTTTTCAACTACAAAACCTTCAGGCTACGAAACATAAACCTCTTCTTCCAACACACCATTTAGAAAGACAGATTTTATATCAAATTGAAAAACAAGCCAAGATAATTGTGCAGCTAAGGCAATAAACATTCTTACCATATCAAAGCGAGCAACCGGAGAGAAAGTTTCTGTAAAATCAATTCCTTGTTGCTAAGAATACCCCTTTGCGACAAGTCAAGCTTTATACTTTGGTATTGTTCCATCTGCATGGTATTTAGTTCTAAATACCCATTTGAGCCCAATGACATTTTTACCTTCCGGTAGGTCTATTAGCTCCCAAGTTTCATTTCTTTTCATTGCCGAGATCTCTTCCTTCATTGCTTTGCACCATTCTTCTTTCTCTACAGCCTCTTCAAAACAACTTAGATCGGGACAAATAAGGCATATGTGGAGGAATAAATGTCATCCATGTATCTGAAATTCCTTAGAGGAAATTCTTCAGACGAGTTGCTACTTCTTGAACTTGAAGGGGATGAGTTTGTTGAATTTGTGGGGATTGGAGCTTTTCTTTGTGGAGAAGCTACACTTTCTATTGGAATCTATACATGAGTTTCAGCTTCATTGCTAGACCAGTCTCATGTTGCAGTTTCATTAAAAACTACATTTCTACTAATGATCACCTTAGTATCAATAGCATTATATAGCCTATATGCTTTAAATTGTGGACAATAACCAATGAAAATACATTTTTTAGATTTTTCATCAAGCTTATGATGGCTTTGAGAATTTACTAAAGCATAGACAATACAACCAAAAACTTTCAAATGACTTACTCATAGTTTCTTACTCTTCCAAGCTTCATATGGAGTTTGATTCAATACTGCCTTCGTGGGAGAAATATTGAGTAAGTAAACTGCTGTAACCACTGTTTCTGCCCAAAACTGATTCGAAAGAGATTTTCCTTACAGTAGACTTCTAGCCATTTCAACAACTGTTCTATTCTTTCGCTCAGCAACTCCATTTTGCTCCGGAGTGTAAGGTATTGTTAGTTCCCTGTGAATACCATGTTCTTCACAAATAAAATTTAAATTCAATTGATAGGAACTCACCACCTCTATCTGTTCGAAGGGTTTTTACTAAGTAGCCACTTTGCTTCTCTACCAAAGCCTTGAATTTCTTGAAATTTTCAAAAGTTTCTGATTTAAATTTCAAGAAATATACCCAACTCATTTGACTATAATCATCAGTAATTATCAGAAAGTATCGACTCCCACCAAATGATTGAGTATTCATAGGCCCACACAAATCTGTATGTATTAACTCAAGACAACTAGAAGCCCTTCATGCATTTCCAATAGGAAATGATTTTTTTGTTTGTTTTCCATACACACATACTTCACACAAAGATTCAAGAGAATCAATTTTAGGTAGCCCAAGAACCATACTCTTACGATTCAACAATCTCAGACCATTGACATTCAAATGCCCATATCTCAAATGCCACAAACTATTGTAATTCTTTTTCTCAACAACTTGAGCATGGTTATCAGCATATGAAACTTCAAGAGGAAACATCCTATCTTCTGTCATGTAAACATTTACAATTGTCTCGCTTGATTTTTTTTCCTTAATAACACATGCAACATTATCAAACAAAACTGAATACCCAGTAGTAATTAATTGCTCAACACTCAATAAATTATGTGCTAGATTAGGAACAAAAAAGACATTGTGAAGGAACTTTACTTCATTATTACCAGTTTTAATAGCGACCATTTCTTTTCCCTCAACTTGAATTTGTTTATTATCCCCAAGCCTAACATGCACCTTGTATGACTCATCAAGTTCCTTAAAAGTTAATTTTATTCCAGACATATGGTTAGAACATTTACTGTCTAAAAACCAGATATCATTTTAAGCATCAACATCAAGATGAGTCATGAACAACTTACTTTCCTCTTGCCTTTCTTCTGTGTAATTTGCTTGTTTTTCTTTACTCCAGCTATTTACTTCAATATGCCTAATTTTTTTGCTATAATGACATTGAACACCATTCTTGTAGCTTCTAGTTACGTCAAATGACCGTCTTTGTTCATCATGACCAACAACTCTTCCTCTACCTCTGCCTCGGCCTCTACCACGAAATTCGCCTCTGCTATTTCTGGTTTCTCTTGCCATGTCTTTGGTTGACTCCACCTTCACTTGAAATGCCTTTTCTTCATTCTTTTCAAGTGATCGTTTTATTTTTACCTCATGAGCTTGTAAAGAACCCATTAGTTCATCAAATGAAAAAATAGATAAATCTTTTGATTTCTCAATTGCAGCCACCAGATGATCAAAATTTGGAGTCAAACTTCTCAAAACTTTAGAAACTACAATTTCATCAGTAAGCATTTCTCCATATGATTTCATTTGACCAATAATTGCAGTTATTCTAAACAAAAAAATCTTGAATTGATTCATTATTTTTCATGAACAATATTTCAAACTCACGACGAAGGGATTGAAGTTTGACTGTAATTACCTTCGACAAACCTTGGTACTCATTTTGTAGTATAATCCAAGCTTGTCTAGATGTAGTTGCAGCTGCAATTCTTAAAAATATTATGTCATGAACAGATTGTTGAATGAAAAACAATGTTTTTGAGTCCTTTTTATTTTCTCTCAGCCTTTGCTCCTCGTCTGGATCAGCATAACCATTCTCCACCAAGTCTTAAAGCTCTTGCGACTTAAATAAAGTATTCATTTTAATACTCCAAAACTCATATTTTTCCCCCTTGAAAATGGGAATGAGTGGCTGGGAAATGTTTACAGAATTTCTATTAGTTGCCATTGCCATACTTTTCTCTCAAGACATACCTCTTTTTGTTATTAAACTCACTCACTATGCCCAGTATGAAAGAACCAGTCTTTGATACCATAAATTGTTGGAAAAAGAAGAATGCTACTCTGTTTTTCAATGGAAAGTAGATAAAAATATGTTGGAAAAGAACACTCACAAGATGAATCTTATTCAGTGAACAATCATGCCTAATTATAGGCTTACAAAACAACTAACAATCACAAAACATAGCAACTAAGTTGAGCAAAACTAGCTCAATCTTTGACTGATTACAACTAAACAGAAAACACTAAAAAATACTGATTCAAACTTGGACTGCACATCTTAGCCACTCTAAATAATTTTAAGTCATTATTCAATAGGAACTTATTCCTACCAACGTCAAAGTTGTCTAGAACGTGAAATTATTCCCATAAACAATTGTTAGAAAATGACATTTTCAATAGGCTTTTTGAAGCACAAATTTGAGTAGGACCGACATCATGGAAATGATGGGTCAAGGTGGACTCGTGTTCTCCTCCATGAGAAAATCGAATTGTTATATTCATATGATGAGAAATTGTTACTCAAAGTGCATCCAATGAATTGGAAAACTTATAGCAAAATAAGTTAATCCCACATAGGATGAATCCCAATAATATTTGAGTTTATATATACTTGACTAGTATAGAGTTGTCAAGTAAGCATTGCATAGAGGCTCTCTCTCGCGTGTATGCGCACGGGGGGTGGGGTGACCTAGACCGGTTTGGCTGGTTGTGGTTTAATTTCTTCCAATAAAAAAAATTAAATTTTGAATAAATTGATTCTGAAATTAATTTTGACAATTGAATATCAGAATTATAGTAATTGAATTTGTAATTGCCATTTATCAATTCCCGAAATATGGCAATTGAATATGTAACTATCATATCAATTACCATAAATCCATCTTTGTAACAACTAATATCACCCGGTAGGGTACAAATATATTTTAAGGACATCGTGTGAAACACGAACATCAGCTTCATCTTAGATTTTTTCTGTCCTTTTTATTCAATTTTTATTTTGTATTGATGCGTTCAATTTATTGTAATTTATAGTATCTATATTTTCTATACCATGTGACTAATAATCTTAAAACATATTCGATTTCTTAGTTCTACTGGTACTAAAGATTTCGAACACTTTTGAACGTTTCAATTTCTACAGAAATTGTTCAACAAAAGACAATATATAAAAAAAAAAAAAAATTGAATACTTAACAGTTTTGGTTGCAAGGTACCTATACCTATTTTGGATTTTAGATTAAATAGTTTCTGAGAGCAAATTTTTACAATCAAACTAGAAATTTTGAGGCAGTCGCGACCTGTACGACTTGTGATCCGCGAGATTTGGTCACGAGATACAATTGAATTAGAAATTTTTTCCAGAGGCAATCATGACCTATAAGTGCGAGCCTTTCATCGCGACTTGTGATCGCGGGTGTTGGACCAGTGACCAAACGTGAGCTGGGATCGCGGGTCTTTGGTTGCGAGGCATACTGGAGTTTTTTTCCAGTAGTAAACCGCGGGCCTTTGATCGCTACTTGCCATCACAGGTCTTGGTTAGTAGCTCACCGCGAGCCTTTGTGAATATATGTAGTCCACAAAAATCGCTTGGGGACACGGGGCACTACAACCTGCAAAAATAGAATGCACGTAACCCACAGGACGTCTGGGACACCGGGGTGGTGCCGGCTAAAATCACTCCGACGGTCAAGTTAGCGAGTGCTAATAAATGTGTATGCTCGTAAATAGAGATGAGTATAGGATGTTTCCTGTAATCTTGGTGATCAAGGTCTCCTTGATCGGAGGAGATGCAAGGTCGGAGGGTAATCGGAGAAGATGAACAATGGCCGGAGGGTGTGGTTTTAGTATTGGTAGCCTTTTGGATCTCAGTTTTTCGGGCTCCCTTAATGAAAGATTATGCTCCCTTTTTATAGGGGAATGATGCTTCTGCCTTTTGAGGGATTTCATCATTACCCCTCCTTGCTATCCTCTACCAAGAAAGCATGTGGATGCTTATTTTGATATGGCCGCTACAGAGTGTCATTATGGTTTTGTAGGACCGGCTTTAAAGTAGATCATGATTTGGTCTCCCTCGGAACAAAAAGAGATTTTGTGTCGTATGACATGTTGATTGGACGTTGATCTGGGAGGAGTATGTTGTGTGACGTAGAGGCACTTCGCGGAAGCTGAGTTTTCCCATGATACTTGGATGTGTAGGGCATGGAATGCATGTCGTACTACACGGATGTATCTCGTCGAGCGTATGTCGTACTATATGGACGTCTCATGTCAAGTGTATGTTTTACTGTATGAAGATCTTATACTGATCCTGTATCGTACTACATGAAGATCTTATACTGAACCTGTGTCGTACTACATAGATGTTTTTCTACTTTTGGCTTTGGGCTTGATCTTTGAGACATACTCTGGGCCTCTGGGCTAGATTCTCGCTTATATTTTGGGTCTGACATATTTTGGCTACTACAGTTTGCCCCCAAACGCCTTGGATTTAAAAAGTCAAGGGGCTTGTGTCGTTCAACATGTAGACAAAGATCTATATTATAGATTTTTAACGGTGGTTCTTTATTGTCGTACGAATGTCACCTGTGAAGGAAAGCTCTAGGATTTCATAAGAAAGAAACAATCACTGTTGTTTTACCACTGTCGTACGACAATGTCGTAGGACTGTCACCTGTGAAGGAAAGCTCTAGGGTTTCATGAGAAGAAAACAACCACCATTGTTTTACCACTGTCGTACGACAATGTCGTAGTAAAGGCGGTGTGATTGGTCTTCCAATGACTCCTCGACAGTTGTGTCAAAGTAATTATGTCTTTTAGGAAACGCGCACACCTGGTTTTAATGATGACGGTTATAGGGGTGCGTGTCCAATAAGGAGCTGACATGTTAGCTCGTGCTTTCCCTTTTATTGCCGCCCTTTCCCTTTCTCTTTCATTTTCAATTTTTTTGCTTTCTCTCTCTCGTTTTCTCTCTCAAAAACCAGTCGCCTGTGCAAGCTTTTTCCTACGTCTTTGCTGCTCATTTTTTCCATTTCCGCGTTCATTCCGGCGAAGCTTTTGGTCACCCTTGCTCTTTTGGTAAGTTTTCCTAGTTCCTTTGCTATCTTTACTTTTTATATTCGTGTACTGGTTTCTGGGGTTTTTTGTGTTTTCTTCGAATAGGTTTTTAGGAAATTATGAAATTTTGGTGTTTGATCGAAAATAGCAATTTAGGATTTGGTAGAAACTGTTTGTGCTTCATACGTCGCACGACAACAACTAGGGAATGATTGTCGTACGACCTTTAGGTTTTATGCTTATCCGTCTATGAACCGATGTAGGGCATGTAGGACCTTAAGTAGGGTTTGACTACTAACCTTCCCTACTGTCGTACGACTTGTAGGTGAGATGTCGAGTAGAAGAGACGAGAACACTCGTAGTACGTCGGGGCGAGGATATGATGATCCTGTCGACCTATCATCCGACACGTGGGGTGAGTCAAGGGCCTACAGCGGTGAGGTGATACTGGCGTCGTACGACCCTGTAACTGTTTCCAGTCACGAGGTACGTTGAGTGTTATGGAGGGCGTAGGTAAGGGGATCCCTCTCGTCGAGCCACCTGAGGAGGCGGCCGGTTCTTGTCCCATGGGACCAAGTAGACCGCTGGGTTTACTTTTGTCGAACCCTGCTAGCGTGCTGAAGGAGGAAGATCTTACGCGCATAAGGTATAGCTATGGCATACCAGATGGCGTCGTGCTGAGGGTGCCCTTCAATGGGGAACAACCAGATTGGGATATCCCTGGATAGACCTGCTTCTATGAGCTCTCATTTCAGAGGGTTAGTTTCAGATTACCGATGGTCGAACTACCGAGGAAGGTACTGGACCACTTTGAGCTTGCCCCAGGGCAACTCATGCCCAACAGTTGGAGGATACTATTGGGTCTAGAACTGTTGTGCAGAATGGAAGGTACATTTTTCGAGCTGTCCGACCTATTCTACACGTACACTATGAGGGAGCACGACACCGAGAAGGGCCGCTATAACTTGAACCTCTGAGCCAACAGACAACATCTCATCACGGAGCTGACCACAAATGATAGGTCGTGGAAGGATAGGTATTTCTTTGCGAGAGGCTTTCTTGTTGAGTGGCCTGTAGGGGATACTGTTGTTCGTACGACTTGGTCTAAGGCTAGTGGGTCATTAATCTCGTAGTGTCGTGTCGTTCAACATTTTTTCTTTTGTCATGCTTGTACTAATTTGTTTTATCTTCTTGTTTTTGCAGTGAAAATAGGAGCTCCTCAAGCTGTAGTTGGCTTGACGTGCGTGACTCGTATAGCGAAGATTCTGTCGTACGACGCGAAGAAGAGAAGTTGGAAAAGGATCTTGGCTGAAGAGAACCTGAGACCGAGCCACTTGTGGGAGTTCTCTGTAATCAACGAGCCAGGTACACCTTACCTAGCTTTTAAAAATTTGTTGGAGTTTGCCAGAGTAAGATATTGTGTCGAGCGACTGTACGGCACAAGGTTTCTGACTCCTATATCCTATGTCGAGCGATGCTTTGTAGTTGACGTGATGGCTGGAGATTTTACTGCTCCCGATGCTGATGAAACTATGAGGAGACTTAAGGAGAAGAAGAAGGGAAAGAAAAAGGTCAAGTCGAGCGACCCTGTCGAGCCGTTGGCGACTCCACCACCACCTCCTCTGCCTAGTAAAGGAAAAAAGCCGCTCGACATAGGCTCTGTTGGAAGGAAAATAAGAATGGATGATTCGGCCGCAGCCAGTGAGGTGCCGGTCGACCTTGTGTTCCTATAGGACGCCTCCGCATACTCTGACTTTGGGTCAATTATGCCTCAAGTCGAGCGACTGTTGCTCCATGAGGACGAGAGCAGGTTCAAGGAAATGGGCTTGTCACAGGGGTTTGACTGGGCCCTCAGCCATCAATTTCAAGTAAGTCGTACGACTATAGTATTTTACTATTTTAATACTTAAACGTTGGGGCTTGAATGTGAGTTCATTTTTTGTAGGCCCTCCAATTTCAGATATATGCCAAGCAGGTGCTTGCTTCAGCTTTAGGGAAGGTGAGGGAGCTTAGGTCGAGCAACCAAGGCTTGAGGGTTGAAGTTGAGAAGCTGAGGGCTTCGAATGTAGAGGCAAAGAGAACAACTGAGGAAGCTTGTCGTCGTGCGACGGAAGCGACCCTTGAACTTCAGCTCCTGAAATCGGAAGTGGAGAAGCTCAGACCCTTGCAGCACAAGGTCGAGCAGCTGGGTGCTCAGCTTAAGGTCAAAGAATTGGAGTACGACACTATGTACGACCGTGATGACGTGCTCAACGCTGTAGTCAAGACCCGGGCTGATCTGATACGGCAATACAAGGATGGTCGTGCGGCCGAATGGGAGGTGGACAAATGGATCGCTGATCATGATGAGTTAACCCGCCCAGATGAGGAGGACGACGATGAAAACGAGGCTAAAGAGAAGAGCCAGCTGGTCGAGGCGAAGGTCAATGAAGAACTATATGTCGAACCGGCCCTTGAGGATGCGGCCATCATTGCTTTGCCTGCTCAGTCAAGCGATGGTCCGTCAACTGGAGTCAAGCATGAGCACGAAGATGTTGCCCCATAGGGGTTTTGTAGAACTTTGGAAATTTGTTTTTTTATTTTTCTAAGCGTCTAAATACTTTTTGCTTATTTGTGATTTCACACCTTTTTTTTTTAATAGAATGACTGGTTTGTTTAAACAATGTGTTATCGTATGATAGAGTAGAGATAACTTATCTTGTATATTGTGACCACTGATTGTTTTATAATAACCTCGAATGCAGGTCGTGGTCCTTGACCTTGAATGCAGGTCGTACGACTATTGGTCGTTTCATAATGACCTTGAATGCAAGTCGTGGTCTTCGACCTTGAATGCAAGTCGTGCGACTACTAGAGATGGCGACCTCGAATATGGGTCGTGGTCCTTGACCTTGAATGCAGGTCGTGCGACCACTGGTGATGGTGACCTCGAATGCGGGTCGTGGTCCTTAACCTTAAATGCAGGTCGTGCGACCACTGGAGATGGTGACCTTGAATGCAGGTCGTGGTCCTTGACCTTGAATGCAGGTCGTGCAACCACTGGAGATGGTGACCTTGAATGCAGGTCGTGGTCCTTGCCCTTGAATGCAGGTCGCGTCATTGACCTTACTTTTTATGATATTGATTTGCCCCAATTGGAGTGTATAAATTTATAGTTGCATGCTTCAACTTTTATTAATTGTGTCGTGCGACGTAATATCTCGACAGCAGGTTGTGTGGCATGAAAAAAGATACTTTCAGTGCGGGTTTGTCCAGCGATGCTGACCTGTATAAAAAAGTTAGGGTTGGTCGTTGGGTTTACCAACGGCCCTCCGAAGCCTAAGTGAGTTCCATGTCGTAGGGTGATAGAATTGAAAAATATAAAGTTCAGACTTTAGAAATGATACTGTTTTAGATGGCATGCGTTACAGCTGTTGCCGATCTCCATGCCATCTGTACATCATAGTTTGTAGGCTCCATGTCCAACTACTTTGGTGATTTGGTATGGTCCTTCCCACGTAGGACCGAGTTTACCTGCTCCTTTTTCCTTTATATTTTGGAAGACGCGACGAAGGACCTAATCTCCAATATTGAATGCTTTAAGATGAATGTTTCTGTTATAGTGTCGGACGACTCTTTGTTGGTATATGGCCAATCTGATTGCGGCCTTGTCGCGACGCTCGTCGATTGTGTCGAGTTCGTTTAGCAACTCTCTGTTGTTTGTTTCTTCGGTTGCGTGTCATATTCTGTAACCTACAAAGATAGAACGCACGTGACCCGCAGGACGTCTGGGACACCGGGGTAGTGCCGGCCAAAGTCACTCCGACGGTCAAGTTAGCGAGTGTTAATAAATGTGTATGCTCATAAATAGAGATGAGTAGAGGATGCTTCATGTTATCTTGGTGATCAAGGTCTCCTTGATCGGAGGAGATGCAAGGTCGGAGGGTAATCAGAGAAGATGAACAATGGACGGAGGGTGTGGTTTTAGTATTGGTAGCCTTTTGGATCTCAATTTTTCGGGTCTCCCTTAATGAAAGATTATCCTCCCTTTTTATAGGAAAATGATGCTTCTACCTTTTGAGGGATTTCATCATTACCCCTTCTTGCTGTCATCTACCAAGAAAGCATGTGAATGCTTCTTTTGATATGGCCGCTACAGAGTGTCATTATGGTTTTGTAGGACCGGCTTTAAAGTAGATCATGATTTGGTCTCCCTTGGAACAAAAAGAGATTCTGTGTCGTACGACATGCTGATTGGACGTTGATCTGGGATGAGTATGTCGTGTGACGTAGAGGCACTTCGCGAAAGCTGAGTTTTCCCATGATACTTGGATGTGTGGGGCATGGAATGCATGTCGTACTACACGGATGTATCTCGTCAAGCGTATGTCATACTATATGGACGTCCCATATCGAGCGCATGTCGTACTACATGGACGTCTCATGTCGAGTGTATGTTTTACTGCATGAAGATCTTATACTGATCCTGTGTCGTACTACATGAAGATCTTATACTGATCCTGTGTCGTACTACATGAAGATCTTATACTGAACCTGTGTCATACTACATAGATGTTTTTCTACTTTTGGCTTTGGGCTTGATCTTTGAGACATACTCTGGGCCTCTGGACTGGATCCTCTCTTATATTTTGGGCCTGACATATTTTGGCTACTACAATATATAATTTTATCAAGCTGTATATACATTCTGAATATATAATTTTGAACGGTTTACTAACAAACTTGTTTTGTTTTTAGAAATGGCTTCTGAATAAACCTTCGTTGGAAGGATTGGGGAGAACCCAATTATGCCTCAAGTGATTATCTCTGCTACCCATGTTACACCGGTTTCGATTTCAATGATGAGCCTAGGAGTACCAGTTTTTGTCCCTATGAACTATGTGAAAAAACTAGAGAAATTCAGTGGCTGAATTTCAAGAGCTGCAACAAAAGATGATGTTCTATTTGACCATTCTGAATTTTGTGATAATCTTAACTGAGGAAGCTTTAAAGCCGAACAATGACGAGCTAGATATGCAAGTTATCACAACCATTGATGTTTGGAAGCATTCTGACTTCATGTATATATCATGCATGGATTGTCGATTTCCCTTTACAATGTGTACACAACGAAGAAAACAACCTAGAAGTTATGGGAGTCCTTAGACTGAAAATATAAGACAAGGGATGCTGGAGCCAAGATATTTGTTGTGGGCCGCTACTTGGATTATAAGATGATGGATTCAAATATCGTTATCAGTCAAGTGCAAATGCTCTAGTTGATTTTGCATGAGATTCACTCTAAGGGGATGATCCTAAGTGCAACGTTTCAAGTAGCTGCTACAATTAAGAAGCTACCTTCTACATGAAAGGAGTTCAAGAACTACCTTAAGCATAAGTAAAATGAGATGAATATTGAAAAGTTGGCTGTCAGACTTCGTATTGAAGGAGCCAATAAGAAGCCTGAAAAGAACGGGTCACGTCAACATGAGGCAAAGATAAATGTTATGGAGCTTGGTAAGAACTCAAAATTTCAACTCAAACAAATCTGGCAAAGGCTCCAAGTTGGGACCTAAAGGAGGCAATTACAAGAAATAGAAGTTTCAAGGAAGTGCTTTAATTATGACAATATGGGTCACAAGCTTCTGAGTACAGGTTGCCAAAGAAGAAAAAGAACCGTGAAGCAAACATGGTGGAGGAAATCTTGAAAGTTGTTTATGAGACCATTCTCTTTGCAATGGTGTTTGAGGTAAACCTGGTCGAGTCTAACCAGAAGGAGTGATAGATTGACACAGGTGCCACTAGACACTTATGCTCAGACAATGAAGTTTTATCATCATTCGAAACAATTGAGAATCGGGAGAAGTTGTTTATAGGGAACTCGAAGATGACCTATGGGAAAGAGCTGATTCTGAACAACGTGTTGTATATGCTAGAAATTCATAAGAACTTGGTATCTAGTTTACTAGTAAATCAACATGCCTTCAAGATAGTGTTTGACTCGGACAAAGTTGTATTGTCCAAGAGTGGAATGTATGTGGGGAGGGGCTATGTAAGTGAGGATTTTTTAAGCTCAATGTAACTGTTGTTAAGCGTAATAATAATAAGATGAAGAATTCTTCTACTCACTTGCTTGAATCTTCCAATTTATGGCATGGTAGACTATGACATATTAATTATCATACTCTATGGAGATTAATTAACTTAAATCATGCATGCACAGTTAATATTGATTCTAAATACAAATGTGAAATTTGTGTAGAGGCAAAAATAACTAGGTCATCATTCCAAACAATTGAATAAAGCACGAAATTATACATCAAACCACAACACCTTATTCGCCTCAGCAAAATGGTATTGCTTAATGGAAAATCGCACCTTGAAAGAAATGATGAATGCAATACTGATAAGTTTTGGGTTGCCTCAGAACATGTAAGGAGACACTATTTTATCTACACTATAAGAAATTCAGTCTACGACAACATTCAATTAGCAGCGCGCATGAGGCAAATGTTGCCAAAACTCACCCACCGCAATGTGCAGAAATTTTGTGTTATGGAAGTGACTTACGACAACACACATATGTATGTTGCAAATAGTGAACACATATGACAATTTGCAATTTATGCACGTTGCGATATGTCACTTATTACTACGTATACTGCATGTTGATAAAAGAACATAATATATGACAACATACATTTTGTGCATGTTGTTAAAAGACATGTGATTCGCAACACACAAATCGTATTTTGTGAAAAAATTGAGATTCAACAATACATAAATTCGTACGTTGTTGAAAAGCTAGGATTTAAGCAACGTGCAAATTGGTACGTTGTTAGTTGTTACAAAGATAGGATTTAGCAAAATGCAAATTCGTCTGTTGTTAAAGAGGAGGATTTAAATGCACAACTTTGCACGTTGCTAAAACGTTAGGATTTAGCAATATACAACTTTGCATGTTGTTAAAAGTCACACATTCTACTACACGTCTGTATGCTCGTTGTCATTGAGGTGTCATTAGCAACGTGTATTTTTTTATGTTGTCAAAGTTCCTATTTTTGACGACATACATTAATAAACGTTGTGAAAGCATAACCTTTAACAACATAGTTTCCACACTGTCAAAGGTTTATTAAATTATTAAAATTAATTTCAATGTTATTTTTTAAATATATTGGTGTTATTATTATCAACCATAAAATTCTACATTAATTAATTAAATCTACCCACTTTTAAAAATTGAAAATTCAATATTTATACACTTATTTATAGTAATAGACAACTATGTGTGTATTTACAATTTAGAGATGTATAGCAATAACATAATATCTATTTAATCATTAAATTTATTTCTAATTGTTTATTTATATAATTTTTATTACCTATAAAATTCATCTTTATACTAATAAATTAATAATAATAATAATAAATACTATGAATCACAACAATTTCATGCACGTTGTTATAAAGATTTATGGAAACGCACATTGTATGTTGTTTTAGAATGAATAACAACGTAGGTAGTATGTTGTCATAAAGTTGTTACAGAAACGCACACAGGACGTAAATGTTTACGAAAATGTATATAAAGCGTTGCTATTAGTAACGACAACATGCGCTACACATTGTCATTATATCTACGACAACACGCGTCATACGTTGTAAAATACTTCTATGTTTTTGGCGACATTCACGTCAACAACAGGCAAGCACACGTGCTATATGTTTTCACAACACACATTGCACGTTGCGGTACACCACATTTGTTGTAGTCCTAGAAATTATCTTTTAAATAAGGTACCACAAAAGAAATAAGATAGAACTCCATATGAATTATAGAAAGGAATAAAGCTTTCTACAAATACCTAAGAATATGGGGTTGTCTTGGTAAAGTGGTCGTAACTACACCAAAAAATGTGAAGATAGGTCCGAAAATAATTGATTGTGTTTTCATTGGCTATGCACATAATAATAGTGTTTATCGGCTCCGGTGTATGAGTATGATACCATACACACATAAAAACACAATAATAGTGTTATGTGTCAAATTACATCAGGCCCAAAAAGGGCTGAAATATCGAAGAAAGCCCAACAGACGAAGGGAGCAAATGAATCACTACAAAATGGGCCCTTACCCAATAAACACGAAGGAAGTAGTTCTATGTAAGCGACTTGCGCGGGAAACACAAAGGAGTTAAGTACCACTTCTTGCCAACTGTTTGGTCACAGGTGAAACAGCACTCAGCTCGCAGATCCTGTAGCTCGAAGCCCCAATCAGAAGAAGAATCCCGAAGATATAGGGAATGCATTCAGTCAACTAGTAGACTCCTAATTAATCTCAAATTCCTTAATCTCAGTAATTGTATTCAATTAAAATCACGACTGTTAGGGATAGAATTCGTCCCTAATTTGTGTAATTAGATTCCATGTAAAACAGGATGACTCCAGCCCCTTCACACTATAAAAAAGTGATAGATTACCACTGTTACAGGGGTTACGGATTTTTTTCCAAAAAAACATACGTAAGCGAGCTACGCAGTTACATTCAATGAGCTCGACTAGAATACCAAAAACAGTGGATGTAGGCATTCTTATAAGCCGAACCACTTTAAAAATCTCTAAGTTTATCTTTTAATCTCTTTTAATCCCTCAAATCACATATAATCACCTTTAATTTTCGTTGACCAAATTTGCATGTCAACAGTTTGGTGCTAGAAAGAAGGCCTCGTTTGAGAATTCAAATCTCCGTTTCCGGTAAGAAACAACCCTCATTTAGTTTTTAAAGTTTTTTGTTATTTCCTGTAAAACTTTTCAGATCAATAGCGAGAGGCGTAGGAACCCGCTCCAAGATCGCACGAAGCAGAGATGAGCCCCCGGAGGCTTTTCATCAACCTCCAGTTCCGCCGGCCGTACCAAACGCATCTGTAGCGTCTGGCAAACCTGTCATGGCAAATGTGGCACCTATCACACCGATGGTTCAACCGTCTATCACCAATCTGTCGGTAAATCAACTCTACCCTCGGATGGAGCCCCAGAACCACGATCAAGCTAGCCTGTCCATTCCCTCAGATCTTAGCAAGATGCTGGAGAGATAGGTCGAACTAGAGATGATGATGGCGGAGATGTCCCGCGGGTACCATCTCTTGCTGCAGAATCACCTTTCTCGCGAGCAGATCATGGAAAATACCTCACGACCGCATCCTATTAGGGACAACACAAACCGTCCCGTCCATCACACCCATGGGCAGAATCCCCAGCGAAATGATGTCCTGTGGGGTGGAATCTCTTTTCACTTGGTCAACGCAGCCAGACGAGCTAGAACGGGACATGACTAGCAGCGAGAACGACCTCCTCGCACCGGCCCCGTGATCCATGTAAATGTCAGCGAGGAAAGGTACGTAGAACTTAACAGGGACCGATGAGAAGCCACTGCCCACAGTACGTCTCAATAACGCAGGCAACGCCCAGAAGCACGGGGCCAATGACTTGACAGGAACAACCACGGGAATACCCATCACGCGGTACTAAAGAAATTTTTCTGGTATACACAAGTTGTCTACTATTCGTTGTGAAAAGACTTATCGACACGTTGTAGACGTCCAGGTGGTCGAAGGGATCACTTGTCACCTAATATAGGGGAATGCTAGGCATCTTGAAGCGATCTTGCAATGGCTCACTCTTTATATCCTAGCAAAACGAGCTCCGCTTTATATACCTGTCTGTAGGTTCCACCCTTCTACCTTGCTACTCTAGCTACTCCAGCATTTGTATTAACGTCTAATATTCGGGGGCAAGACAAGTTGCCACCGATGCTGTGGAGGTCACACTATCTTCTCTACAATCTGCCATATTGCCTCGGGGCTGATTTTGCAGGTTGGGTGACCTTTGAGGGCTCTTGTTTGACGACCTGCCTCTCCTATCTGGTTGCTCCATAGCAACCTAGTTTCTGGGAATCCTAGCGGCTAGTGTCGCATAATAGGTGTCTCTGTTATTTCCCCTACCAAGCTGTTGATCGTGGGTATCACGTTAATGGTGTGGCGACCTGGTTCGGTGGGTCAAGCTGTGGGCTAGGTCACTTTGATAATCCTTGTTGAGCTCTACATACCTCTCACTATTAGCGTTCGTGTGGATCACCGATCCAGTGCGATGGGATCCTTCACGCTGCTCACGTTGTTCTTGCGCAGCTCTCCTCGCTGCACTAGTTAAGTGGAAAGAAACTCCACCTCACTAAACATCACGCCGATAGGGATCTTGTCTGGTGGAATGACGGGCGGTATGGACCGAGTCTACTCGTGCTGGAGGTGGGGGTAAGGTGCTCTCAACGACCTGCTCACGCTGGGTTGGTTCTGCATCAGGAATTGGTAGCCGCATATCATTTCTGCCATCATTCTCTCCATCTCGACCTGCCTCTCTATCAACATGTTGAAATCTGGTAACCTAAAGAGGCCAGCCTCATCGTTTCCTTGTAGGTCGACCTGCGGAGGGAATGGACCAACAAGTGGATTTGAGATAGGTGGCGGGATCGCAGGGATCACAAGGATCATGCTTGGAACAAGTGATGGAAGTTAAGGCTGGTGAGATGCCTCTAAATGTCCTCCAGTTGGTGGTACATTCCAGCTTCTCGTTGTCCTAGAATGGGTTCCTACGCCTTTCGTCATTGTAAGAAAACTATTTGAATGTAGGACAAAAACTAGTTTTTCTAAAAAAAAAATAGAGGTTCGAATCGTCAAACTGGGGCCCTCCTTCTAGCGCCAAAATGTTGACGTGCGAATTTAGTCAACACAATTAACAGTAAATTTGACGATTAATCAATAAAAATAAGATTGAAGACACAAATATTTTTAAAGTGGTTTCAGCTGAAAATTAAAGCCTACATCTACTATTTATGATATTGCTCTTTAGCTCTCACTAAGTGTTTTTCTCTCAAAATTTGTAACCCTTGTATCAGTAATGATCCTTCCCTTTTATAGTGTTTAAGGGATGGTGTCATTACTAATTTACATTAATCAAATCACTAGAAATCAGGGAAATAATAATATCCCTAATTATTGTAATTAAATCTGGAATATAATCACCAAAAATCAGGAAGTAAATAAAAATTTGAATGTGGTCAATTGATGTGATCAAATAAATTATAGGATTCTCTCTTATCTGGAAAATACGCTTCGAGCTGAGTGATTGCAAGTTGGAGCTAAACTGTCAGTGAGACGAGAGGTGGCGGTTTTTATAGCTCACTGGGAGGTTGTAGCTCGTTCTGAACTTATGGAGTTTGATCTCTTCTTCACCTCTTATAGTTGGAACTTGTCTGCTACCTCAATTTCATCATCTTTCCCAACCCGTTGGGCTTCATTGACTTCTCCAGGTCCGTTAGGCTTTGTTGACTTTTCTAGGCCCATTGGACTTAATGAAATTGTACGCATAACAGCAACTATATAAATTACAAGCAAATAGTTGTTTTAGAACGGAAGCAAACCAATGGAAGTTAAAAACCTAATAGGGTCAACACGCAAAATGCAAATTATTTCATTTTTTTCTCAATAGTGAAATTCCGATTTATCTCAGTTATTGACCATGTTTTAAAAATAAAAATGTTTTGGCCTTAATCAATGTAGTAAATTGGGTTCAAACTACTCTTACAAGCACTTTTGATTTTTTAAAAACGCTTCTTAACAACATATAAAGCATTTTCAGACCCCTAATATTCAAACACATAAAAAAAATTTAATAAAATATCTTAATAAAAATATGTTTTGGCCTTAATGTTGTAAATTGGGTTCGACTTTTGCGGAAAAATGCAGTTACCTAGAGGTTATACATGTGATTACAACAAAGCATACCTTTTGATAACATCTTTTATGTGTTTTTGTGTTTAAACAATTCTCTTTCTCTTTCCATTAGAGTTGTAAAGAGCTTTTAGATTGTGGAAATCAGATAGATCAACCCAGTATATCCCTTACACTTCTGCCAGTCTCAAATCCTCAAACCACAAAATCTAATAAAATTTCATCAATAAATTGTTAGAATGCAATTGTTGATATTTTGTGACCACAACATTCATCAATAACTATTACCAAAAATAGTAATAATAATATTGTACATGATTACTTTAGGAGATGGTTACAATCAACAAGACTGACAAGTTTTCCATCTACTATATATTGAAGAAACCTCAGCCAAATTACCCAACTACACATATCAAAAGCATTACACACAACCTGTCGAACCCCTTCATACTACCACCAGCAAATACAATATTAACAAAAATGTAACAACAACAACAACAACAATTTATGCTATCTGATTCTTGCCCTCTTTGAGCTTTGTTGGCAGCCAAGTTTATTGTCCAGCCACCTCCTTTCAAAAGCTATGAGGGTTATATTACCAACAGAATACAATCCAACCTCCCAATTGCACCACTTTTATGGATATGTTGTCTATAATTTCAAGAACACAAACTCTTCAACTGCAGGTACTTCTCCTATTTTCTTGAGGGCATCCTTGTTTGGTTCTTCGTCGACTCCAATAGCCATGATAGCCTTGTTCCTCCTGACAGTCCTCCCTACACTCATGAAGCTGACATTTACATTCTCCTGACCAAGTATATTCCCAACCTTGCCAATCATGCCAGGTTGATCCACCTGCCTACACAGAATCAGGTTGCCTTCCAGGCTCACATCCACGCCAAAAGACCCCAAACATGTCAAGTGAGGTTTCCCAAATTTTACTTTCCCTTCAATGCTTACCTCTCCATTCTCTGAAACAGCACTGGCAAACTTGGAATCAACATTGGAGATTTGCACCTGGATTGAGTCAACAGGGTATTCCGGGTTGGCGTCAACTACCACGCGTTCTTCACTGATACGGAGGCCCTTTTGTTTGGCTGTGAAATCCGCATTGACAAGATTGACAAATGAGGATGAAATTGGTTCAATGATGCCTTTTGTGATCATGGCTCGGAGAAGTCTTGTGTCCAAATCATCTGGGTCACGAGCTGATCGATAAGTCACCTTAACAGACTTGATTCCACTCCCTCCAGCCACCAACTGCACAGCTAGCCTTCCAAGTTTCTCAGCTAACACAACATAAGGAGCCAATTCAGACAAGACCTCAGCAGGAACCATGGGAGCATTCACAGCAGTAGCAGAAAGCTCCCCCTTCAATGCCCCAACTACAGCTTCTGCTATTTCAATGGCTACACCTTCCTGATAAATACAATGTTTTAAAAAGTTGACATCTTAACAAACAATAGCTGGTCTGATAGCAGAATTTTTATATGGGAAAAATGAAAAAAATCAAACCTGTGCTTCCTTTGTGCTAGCTCCAAGATGAGGTGTGACAGTGACATTTTCATGTAGAATTAATTTGCTGTCTGTGGGTGGGGGTTCTTCAGTGAACACATCAAGCGCTGCCTGAGCAACAATGCCAGTATCAAGGGCTCTAACCAAAGCATCTTCATCAATGACTCCACCTCTAGCAACATTAACAATTCTGACACCTTTCTTCATCATAGCAAAAGTATCATCATTGAATACTTTTGAAGTGGTGGGGGTGAGTGGCATGTGAAGAGAAATGAAATCAGCTGTGGAAATGGCCTGTTCAAAGGACACCAACTCTACACCAATGGCACGTGCCCTGTCTGCTGGTGCATATGGGTCATGTGCAATTACATTCATGCCCAAACCTTTTGCTCTTCTTGCAACTTCTGATCCAACTTTTCCAAAACCCATTACTGCCAGTGTCTTCCCCACCATTGAAACTCCCACATACTTGTTCCTCTGCCATTTTCCTGGAAAACCATTTTCCATCAATCTCTTATTACAATAAAAGGTAGCATTTCTCTTAAATCAAAAGGGTAATAAGAAAACAACACTAATGATTAAGCAAAACAAAATAACACCATTTTTTTTATAACTTTACTCATGAATTGAAGAAAAAATTAAATTAAATTCTTAATACAATTTTGAGTTTTGAAATTGATTTGGATATATTCCAGAAAACAAATTATTAAAAAATTAATAAGAAAGAAAACAATGTATATACACATATTAATTACAAACTATAAAATGTTCAACCTTCCAAACTATAATATTAATTACATAAATTCACATCAAATCTTATATATATACACATATTCAAATTTACACACTATAAAATTTTGTACACTATATAAGTCTCTTCAATATACTCAACTTTGTAAAATATTATGTCACATAGCATAAATTTTAATCATAAGTAATTTTCACATCATATAATATTCATATAATTTTAGTGACTCGACAAATTATGTTTAACTTACGGAATACTTTATACACGAGTTTAACTTAATATTCGTGTCACCATTCTTATTATTAATATGAGTAAATAACAGTTAAACCTTCTAAGATTTGTCCATCTACAATCGGAACCGACTTTTGGGTTTATTGACAAAGACTTCCCCTATCGCTAGTCAAACTTCATTCCAATTTAACAGTTGATCATGTTTGACTATTAAAAAAATCAAAATACACTCAAATAATATATAAAATTACTAATATTCACTAAATGAAAAAATTATAAAAAAAAACAGTAAAAATGATGAGATGGACGGTGGAAATTTTAACTTTTTTTAGTTTTTATTTAATAAATATTAGTAATTAGAGCTAATTGCATGGACCTCTCCTAAGGTTTTGTCAACTATAAGCGGAGTCAACTTTGTCATTTATTGACAAACACCTCCCCTACCGTTAGTAAAATTTGGTCAAATGTAATAGTTGATCAGGGGAGGTCTTTGTCAAAAAACTGAAGAGTTGGCTAAAAGTTGATTCCGCCTGTAATTGAGCAAACTCAAAAGAGGTGAGGTCTTTGTCAATAAACCCAAAAGTTGAATCCGCCTATAATTGAGTAAACCTCAGGGGAGGTAGGCATTATTTACTTTAGTAATTATATATATATTATTTAGGGATATTTTGGTCTTTTTAACTGTCAAACATGATTAACCGTTAAATTGAATAGAATTTGACTAACGGTAGGAGAGACTTTACTAATAAATTTAAATATTAATTACATTTGTTTGTAGATAAATAAATCTCGGAAATTTTAGGTATTATTTGCTATATTAATATATGTTGGCCTATATATATAAGTTGGCCGCTGCAAACCCACCCCAACACTGCCTATATCTAGAAAGCAAATTACTTCTAATCACTAATCAGTGTTATTCTTTTCTTGGAAAAAATAAACATAAAAAAAAAAGCATATTTTACATGTTTTGGTTTTGGGGATGGACCCACCACAAATCAAGCATCGCTAAGTGCCAAATCCACTTGGAATCTTATAGGGGAAAAGCAATCTACGATATTTCTTTTTCGAAAGCAACATTTCACTTTTAAATTCAATCCACCAACAACCACAATAATGAAACTTTGC
Organism: Xanthoceras sorbifolium; assembly: GCA_003430845.1. Classification (NCBI taxonomy): domain Eukaryota; kingdom Viridiplantae; phylum Streptophyta; class Magnoliopsida; order Sapindales; family Sapindaceae; genus Xanthoceras; species Xanthoceras sorbifolium. Next base: position 20,057,337 of record CM010622.1, on the reverse strand, counting down.
ACAGAAAAAATAAAAACAAAACTTAAAATTAAATTTTTTTAAAAAATACAGAAAAGTTGAAATAAAAAAAAGCGGAAAATCGACCCCGCACTACCCAAAACTTTGAGAAAAACGGTCGCTTTTCAATTAAAAGTGTTTATTGGGTAGGTGTCGATTGAAGTGCTAAAAAATTGGTTTAGAACTCAGTAGTTTCTTTTTTATGATAAAAGTGCAATGAAAGAACATGTTCAAAATGACTAATTAGGAAGTCCAAATCATATATTTGAACTCTCAGTATGACATAATATATTGGTGATGTAGTAATTATAAATTAATTTATAACTATCTAAATTTTTAATTTGTAAAAAAAGTAGGACTTTGTCGAAAATTATTATTTTACTCTTAAATTACTATTGATTTTATATATACACCTCTAAATTAAAATCTTTATAATTAAATCTTAATCAAAGTTATTAAAAAAAAAATCAAAGTTAATCAATTGCTAAGTCTTATTTAGAATATGTCAAAAGAAAAAAAATTCTTAATTAGAAGAATATTTCAAAAAGAAAAAATTAATTAAAGGAAAAAATAAGTGCTTCCACACTTTCTGGAGAACCAAACAGAAACAATTAACGAACAAACAATAACAGAAAAAAAAAAAAAAAAAAAATACCCGATTTCATGGAAGCGTCGGCCTGAGCAACGTTCCTGGCCATGGCAGCGAGCAGAGCGATTCCGTGCTCTGCCGCCGCCACGGTGTTTGCCGTGGGGGCGTTAACGACGAGGCAGCCATACTCAGTGGCGGCCTGAAGATCCACATTGTCGATCCCAACGCCGGCCCTGCCGACCACCTTCAACCGCCCCTTGGCGGCCTCGAAGACCTCCCTGGTGACCTTGGTGCCACTCCTCACGATCAAGGCGTCGCATTTCGAGATTCTTTCGCATAGCTGCTCGGGGGAGAGGTCGTACGAGCAGTCCACATCGCCGAACCCTTTCAGGAGCTCGATCCCGGCGCTTCCCAGCTTCTCGGAGACCAAAATTGTCGGTTTGGATTCGTTAGAGACCAAATCTACATCTGGGTACTTCGAAAATGAAGTCTCAGACGATTCTGTGGCGGTTTTAAGAACGTTTTTTATGGGTGATACAGAGTTGTGGCGGGAGTTGTGAGAATGGGAGAGTTTTTGGGAGATGGGTATGGTGGATGTGGAGCGGAGGAAGGAGAATAGGGAGGCTTTCGTGGTGGAGGATTCAGATGATTTGGAGGTGGGGAAGGTAGAGGAGAAAAGGAATTTGGTGGTGGAAGAAGAAGCCATGAAGCTTGTTTGCTCTGTTTTTGTTTTTGCTTTTTTGGGTTGCTCTGTTTTTTGTTTTATTTTTATTTCTTGGGTGTGTTTGTGTATGCAAAGTGTTTTGTGATGAGATCTTATAATAGAAAATTTTTTCTACTTTGTTTTTTCAATTTGTTAATAGCTTTTTTTTTTATGGAAAATTTGTTAATAGTTAAATGAAGGATGACCAGTAACTAAGAATAGAAACTTGTTATTTGGATGGATAGGTAATAAATGAAAAGTAAAAGAAATACACCCACAAGCTTTCACTCATTTTCTTTTATTTATTTTTTCTTTCGTTAATGCTTTTTATTTTTTGAAATCTAATACCGATGGAATCTATCAAGATCGGTTCGAATATATACTCTTATATTATTTGGATATTGAGGTTCCGTTTGAAGGAATTTCTCCAAGAAAAACTTTTACAAGTAGATCTTTTAGATATAAAGTTTCTATAAATATAACTTTAAAGGAAAAATCATTAGTTGTTTGGTTATTAATTAAAAATATTCTTTTAAATGATAGAATTATAAGAAATGATATGATTTTAAGTTAAAATTAATAAAATATAAAGGGGGTTATTAGAGATGTTAATATTTTTAAAAGCTTAAAAATATCTGTTTAAAAAAACCTAAAATTTGAACTTTTCTCAGTAAATATAAAACAGTTTTTGTAATCATCTAAAAACTCTATTAGAGTGGTAATTAAAGAAAAAGGAAAAAAAAATATGAAAATACACTTATTCCTACAATACTTTATTATTTACAATGCCAAAGGTGAGACTCAAACTTTCTACCACAAATGTTTAAGGAGATAGTATTACCGCTTAAGTTAAGAATAGTGTCTCACCTTCTGTTATGCATAAGGAGAATTTTAAAATCGAAGAATAACTTTATTATAGTTTTGATGTTGATTTTATCTCTTTATGAATTCCCTCTCAAATAACTTGTTTATATTTGTCGTTTTATTTTTAGAAAATATATTATGAATTAAAAAGTTGAATAAAAGAGTTATAGTTATTAATTTTTTAACTATCATATATAATTTGAGGTTCGGAAGATGGTACACAACTCGAACTAAAAACCTTAATAATATAGTTATGAGTGTATACCGCTAGACTAACCTCGTCTCACCTATTATAATTATTATTTCCAGGCATAAAAAGTTGTAAATTGATGTATTAAAAGAATAAATATGAATTGCTTATATAAATTTTTAATTTTTTATTATATATAGGAATAATATTTTTCAAAAATGTTTATTTTTATTCTTTTTATTTTTGATGTAACGAAACAAGTCCGTGTACAACTTATCTTTTCTAAAAGTTGTTTTGATAGATGTTGGCAAATTACTTCTCATAAGTCAAAGTCGTAACTTAAATAATTAATTTTTAATTTTACGAATTGAAGGACTTTTCGAGTCCTAAAGATTCATTTCATGATCTCGATAACAAGTTCAATAACTTGAATAATCCGTACTTTGAAAATTTATGTGTCATTTGTATCTGCATTAAAATAAAAGTCATTTACACGATCCGGTGATACAATACAATATATACTACGAAATTAATAAATTTGTATTACTATTAGGTCAACACGTAAAACTCATTAAATAAATGAGTTGTGTTTTGATTGAGCTCTTTCCAACATTTTAGTCCGTTTAACATGATTATTTTTAATATAGGAAATTTTATTTAGAAACATTGTGTTACTTTTATGAGATTTTTATTTTAACTTTATTTTGAATGAGAATTGGATTATAATTGAATATTTTTACTTGTTGAATGTATTTAGTGAATTTAAATAGTGTAATTAAGTTAAAAGTGTTTTAATTATTTTAACAAATAAAATTGATAAATTTAAAAATTAATGAATTAATTGAGTTGTAATGAATAATCCGTTAAAATTATTTATTTAAGGTTGTACTAAAATTTTATAAAATATTTTTAACTTTAAGTCTAAATATTTATAATTTTTAAATTTTTAATAGAATATTCATCAATATCACAAAATATTTATAAATTTAGAAGTTGGATACCAATACCTATACCCATATAATTTTTCGTTAAAAATTTATTTTCATAAAAGTGAAGGTATCTATACCTATAATATTTTCGTATCACGTTGATTTAATATTAAATTTTAATTTGGGAAACATCATGTGAAATTTGGAATATGCTGCGATTAGTGCGATAAGACAATTTATCTTTATTCCATTATTTTTTACTATTTAATGGTGATAGATACTTTAGTTTAACAAGCTTACAGTGCCAATGAAAGACAAGTTAGCTTTCACCCAATCATCTTTTGCTTCAATAGTTTTAGTAGATAATATCATCCTCAACAATAAGATAAGCATTTCACATACTAATTACAAATTCTAATGCGGGAATGTAACTTAATTTTTAATTTTAATATTTATTAATAAAAATTAAATTACCTGAATTTCACATTAAATTCTTGTTAGAAAGGGAATTTAATTCCCGCTTTCACCTAAGAAATTAAGATTTTTTTTTCCAATTAAACTTAAATTCTCTATTTTCATTTTCTATTAATAAAAGGTGTCCAAAGTTTTTCGTACTATAAATTAGGAAACTGTCTCAATCCTCTTTGAAGTCATACTTTAAAAGTATAAATAATGTCCATAGACTTTATCATACAATTTTTGACTTTTGAGTCATCTTTAATATATAACTCCAACACTTCACCAATTATGACTAAAGTTACAAAAGTTGTCCAAGAAGTATATCAAATATTTTTCATTACAATAATAATTAATAATAAGATCTCTAAAAATTGTGATTATTATACAAAGTTAAGATTCAAATTGAAATATTTAGCATCACTTTTTATCTATAATTAATAATATTATATATATATATATATACACACATAACAATACTTAGATTCTCCTAAGGTTTGTTTATCTACAAACAGAATCAATTTTTGAGTTTATTGACAAAGACCCCACTGTCATTAAGGAAACTCCATTCAATTTAACGGTTGACCATGTTTGACTACTAAAAAATAAAAATACCCCCAAATTAATATATAAAATTATCAAAATTTATTAAATAAAAAAAAAAAAAAAAAAACACTTAAGATCTCTATCGTCCATCTCATATATATCTTAATTTAATTATTTTTTTTAACATTTTATATATTAATTTGGAGGTATTTTGGTATTTTTATAGATTAAAAATATGGTCAACCATTAAATTGGATAAAATTTGACTAACGAGTAACGATAGAGGAGATCTTTACCAATAAATTCAAATGTTGATTCCGCTTATAGATAAATACACTTTAGTAGAGCGAAGTATTATTTGCTATATATATATATATATATATATATAAATTAAATAATATGTTGGTGGGAAGAAAAATTTATCCCAAAATTTGGTAAAAGTAGCATTGTACCTAATCTCGTAAAATAAATAAAAACATGTGTCCATGTCTAGAATTATTTCCGAACCAAATTTATTACAATCACATTTTGTTGGTGAATGGTTAACATTAACATCCCATTTTGTGTGAGGTAAATTAGACGAAACTCTTCAACAAAGCAGACGTCACCATCAACTAGTTTTCTCCGGCATTATATAAAATAGGATAATTATAAATTTGATTTCTAACTTTTAAAAAATTATTAATTTTTTAAAATAATTTCATTTATTAGTATTTTTGGATTCTAACTTTTTAAAATGTATCATTTTGGTCCTTCTGTAAGTCAACTGTTAGTCAAACTTAACAGTTCCAGGGATATTTTTATCTTTAAACCTATTAATCGGTCAACAATAATTTTTTTTGATAAAATGACATATCCTCCTAGTTAAAAATTTAAAATAAATTAAATTAAAAAATAAAAAAATTTAGTTGGATATCCGTTCATTAAGATTGTTGGACGGTGGATATTATATTAGAATTTTTTTAAAAAAAATAAAAAATTGAAAATAAAATTTTATTTTTAATTTCTTTTTTCTATTCTGGATCTCCACTAAGAAAAAAAAAATTTAGAACCCAGATCTGAGTTCTTCAACATGAAGAACCCATCTTGGTTCTTCATCAATTTTTTTTTGTTTTGGAATTTTTTTTTTAATGTTAGTGGAGATCCAAATTGGATCTCCACTAAGAACAGTTTCAATTTATTTATTTATTTTTGTTCTTGGTGGGATCCAGATTGGATCCAAGAACAATTTCAATTTTTTTTTGTTGAACACAAAAAACATTTTAAAAAAAATATATATTAATTTTCACTTTTTATTTGTTTTAAAAAAATTTCAATATAATCTCCACAGTCCATCAAGATTGATGGACGGTGGAGATCAATTTAAAAAAATATTTAATTTTCACTTTTTTTTAATTCCAATATAATCTTCACTGTCCATCAATTTTTGATGGATGATGAAGATCCATTTAAAAAATTTTAAATTTTATTTTTTAAATATTAATATTAAATGACCATATTGCCCTTCTAAATATTAATAATCTTTTTAAAAATTTGATATTGAAATTGTAATTTTAACTCATTTAAATAGAATCAATGGCAAATCAGTCTTTTTGCCAATTATGTGAGATTCGACCGTTAGAAAATTAATCAAAGGGACCAAAATAATACATCCAAAAAGTTAGTATCAAAGTATATCAATAAATAAATTTGCTTTAAAATGTTGATAATTCTCCAAAAATTAGGGACTACATTGATAATTACCCTATAAAATATAAAATAAAACAAACTATTTAACCAACTTCACATAAAATATACCAAACTTTTTTAAGAGAAGTCTCAAACTCGTTCAAACCATTAAGGTTTAACACCTAGATAGTATATATGTTATTTTTATCATTGTGTGATTAGATCTCTCACGTTATTAAAAATATATAATTTTTAAAATAAAAGTAGATATTCGAATCATATTAATATAATTTAATTTTGTTAGGTCCTATAATTTTGTGTTCCGGATGACATCAGATTTTTTTTTCAAAAAGACTTCACAAAAATATTATTGCAATAATGGATGATGGATCCAACAACTCATACTTAAATTATATACCCAAAAACTACTAGAATATTTAATAAATCAATCTAAGGCCTGTGACTTTTCCCATGTCCCATGTGCATGTTGGACCTTTGATTTTCTTCTGCACCATCCACTAGCCCTCCCTGTCTTTTTCTTGGGTCCCTGCATCATTCATTGGTATTATTTTCTATTTAAAAATTAAATAAAATAATAAGAGTAATATTATATTATTTAAAAAATTATATAAATTTATTATCTTAATAATGTGATAAATAATTTATAATTACAGGTGGGCATCGATTAGTTCAATTCGATTTTAATATGAATTGATAAAAATTAATAATTAATCAGTTTTTAAAAAAGTGAACTAAACTAATTGAAAATTTTTAAGTAAATCGAGCCAAATCGAATTGGACCAATGTAGTTTGGTTCGGTTTAATTGGTTTGCGGATGGAAAATAATATATTTAAAAAACAGTAATGTTCACCCAATATAACAAAAAAAAAACATGAATTTTGAGATATCTTTTTTTTTGTTGAAAAAAAAGTAACCATTCATACAAAAAGAGTAAGCACAATTTTTTATATCTTTAAATAATATAAAGTTAATTTGCACCAATGTATAAACATAAAGCATAATTTGTACCCATGTATAAGTTGAGTGGGAGGGAAAAGTGAGGAAAAAAAATATGTTTTTTTTTAATAATATATATTGGTTTTCTGATTCGATTTTCGGTTTGGATTTTTGAACCGAAAACCAAATCGACTTTTATCAGTTTTTTAAAAATCAAACCGAATGCAACCAATCGAAAGGTACGAACCGATCTAAAATTGGTTGGATCGATTTGATTTATCAGTTCGGTTCGATTTTTTTAGTTTTTTCTTATTTATAACTACTACATTATTAATTTATTAATTTATAATTGATATAATTATTATAAAATAGTTTGTCACTACCACATTATTAAATAGTTTATCATATCATTTAGGTAATAGATGATAAAAGTAAGACTTGACATAATGTACCACTATTCAAATAATAATAGGCATAAGTCGTCATTTTTTTTGCACTATTAAAGGACAATGATTCCACGAATAATTAATTATTCTGTCTTTTGCATTGTAAGATTCGAAGAAGGTGCCACTGATCAATGAAGAATATATAGGGTTTTTTTTTTTTTGGGTACAGATATATAGGGTATTATTATTATTGTTTTCTCCTATAATTTGAGATATTTTTCATTTTTTACCCATTAATTTTATTTTTCTCTCTTTCTTCTTATATTAACTTTCTTTAGGATTTTAGTTAAAATGACTATCTTATCCTTAAACCTTTTATAAAATAATAATAAATAGAGTTAATTACACTTAACCTTCCTGAAGTTTAGCTAATTACACTCAAAATCAAAGTTTGCATTAATTGACACTAACCTCCCCTCACGTTAACTTTGACCGTTAAAATAAACGTTGACTTTTACCAAATTTATTAAATGACCAAAATACCCCTGTTAATTAATATTATCAATTTTTTTTTACTCTTTATTAAAAAACATTGATGGTGGAATCCAAATTGGATCTTCACCGTCCATCATTGTCCAATCTGGATCTCCACCAAGAACAAAAAAAAAAAAAAATTTTGAAGCTTGAATGTCTGGGTTCGTTCGAACCCAGACTTCGAACCCTTTGTGGGTTTGATTCGAACTCACAAGGGTTCGAAGACTAACCCTTATGGGTTCGTATTCGAACCCAGAAGGGTTCGAAAAATGAACCCTTTTGGGTTCGAGATCGAACCCAGAAGGGTTCGTCTTCGAACCATTCTGGGTTCGTAGAACCCAGATCTGGGTTCGAATCGAACCCACAAAGGGTTCGAAGTCTAGGTTCGAACAAACCTAGACATTCAAGCTTTAAATTTTTTTTTTTTTTTGTTCTTGGTGGAGATCCAGATTGGATCTTAACCGTCTATCATTGTTAATGGACGGTGGAGACCAATCTGGATTCCACCATCAATATTTTTTAATAAAGAGTAAAAAAAAAATTGATAATATTAATTAATAGGGGTATTTTGATAATTTAATAAAATTGGCAAAAGTCAACGTTTATTCTAACGGTCAAAATTAACGTGAGGGGAGGTTAATGTCAATTAATGCAAACTTTGATTTTGAGTGTAATTAGCCAAACCTCAGGGAGGTTGAGTGTAATTAACTTAAAAAATTGATAATATTAATTAACAGGGGTATTTTGGTTATTTAATAAATTTGACAAAAGTCAACGTTTATTCTAACGGTCAAAGTTAACGTAAGGGGAGGTTAGTGTCAATTAATGCAAACTTTAATTCCGAGTGTAATTAGCTAAACCTCAGGGACTTGAGTGTAATTAACTCTAATAAATATTTTTAAATAAATAAAGGGATAGCTTCAATTTTATACCTAAAGTTTAATAAAACATTACTTTTTTTACTTACCTTTCCTTTTTTGGTTTCCGTGGTCCCTAATATTTCCTAAATAGATCAAATTCGTCCTTCTAATTAACTATTTAGCGGTCAACCATTATAAATTTTTTTAAAAGATAGCTTTGCCATTGAATAATTATTAGAATTACCATTTACCTTTTAATTAAAATATAATAAAAATAAATAAAGTCATATTAAACTAAATTATAAAAACTTAAAAAACATAAAACTTGTAAAAAAAGATTACAATTAAATTATTTTATTAAAAAAATTAACATTTAAAAAATAAAAAAGTTAAAAATTGCTAAAAAAATAAAATAAATAAATTTGAGAATTAAAAAAATTACAAAAAATGTCTTTAAAAAAGTGATGTTTCATCAAACTTTAGGGACTAAATTGAAGTTACTATAAAAATAAATAATAAATAATTTTTGAAAATAAAAAGATGGATCCTTACTATTCGTTAAATGGATGACTGAGATAAAACTAAAAATAGAAATTTCATATTTTTTAAATTCTAGTGATGTCGTAAAACTATTTTTCTTTTTTTTTTTTAAAAAAAAAATCTAGTGGGAATCCAGATTTATCCATATATTTTAATATATCTAGTAGTTTCAAATATATATATATATATATATATATATATATATATATATATATATATTAAAAATATCTGGTTGTTACTTCTCCTGAGTGTTTAAATATTCAATATATTCTTCTCACATCTTTGAGAGCTTCTGGTCAAACAGTGAATTTCCAGAAATCTTTTGTTTGTAAAGTAAACATGTTCTTGATTTGTTAATTGAAGAATTAATTCAAATTTTGGGTGTTCAGTTGGTGGCTAGTCATAAAAGATGTTTGGGGTTATCAAGTTTTATATCTCGGGACAAACGTAGTGTCTTCAACAGATTAAAGATCGTATTTGGTAGAAAACAAAATATTGGCAGAGTCATTTATTTTCTGCAGGAGGTAGGGAAACTCTTATTAAATCTGTGCTTTAGGCAATTTCTACTTATTCTATAAGTTTATTTCGCTTACCAAATATATTATTGATGATATTCATAAATACTGTGCTAGATTTTGGTGGGGTTGTGTTGATGATTCTAAAAAAATGCATTAGGTATATTGGTCTAAATTGTATAAAGGTAAAGATTGTGGTGGCATGAGTATTCATGACTTACATGTTTTTAACCTGGCTTTTCTAGCTAAACAGGCTTGGAGAATTATTTCTTTTCCTAACTCTTTGGCCTCTAAAGTGTTAAAGCAGTGTTATTTCCCTACATCTACTTTTCTAAGAGCTAAACATCATATCTCTGGTTCTTTTTTATGGAAGAGTCTGCTTTGGGGGAGAAATATTATTGATTTGGGCTCTCGATGGCGTGTGGGTGATGGTAATTCTGTTATTGTCTACTCTGATAAATGGATTCCTAGGCCCTCCACTTTTAAGGTTGTAAGTCCTCCGCTTTTCAGTTCTTCTATGGTGGTTAGTCAATTGCGGAATTCTTCAGGTTCTTGGAATGTGCCTTTGATTAATCAATTTTTTGTTAGGGATGATGTTGATTTTATCCTAAGTATTCCTACCAGCAGGTTTCAGCATGATGATGTGTTAATGTGGCATTATGATTTTAATGAGATTTATTCAGTTCGCAGTGGGTATAATCTGATATTTGCATCTCTTTATCCTACTTTTATTTCAGATCCTAGTAATCTTTCTCATTGGCGGAAAGCACTTTGGCAAACATAGCTTCCTGCTAAAATCAAAATTTTTTTATGGAAGGCATATCATGATTGGTTACCATCTTGATTTAATTTGTTCTCTTGCAAAGTTCCAGTGGCTGAATTGTGTCCAATTTGTTTGAAGGTTCTTGAATCTACTTTTCATGCTTTATGCGGGTATAAGAAATTAAATTATATTCGAACAACTTTTGGTTTATTGGATGACAGAACTTTTCCTTCAACTATTAGCTTTTTGGATTTTTTGATTTCTATACGTGCTTGTCTTTCATGTGCAGAATTTAAGTTGTTTTGTGTTCTTTTCTGGCAGATTTGGTTTAGAAGAAATAGGTGGGTGCACTCTTCTCTTATGTTATCTATTGATGAAGTTATGGTCTGGTCCTCCTCAATTCTTGAGTGATTTCCACACAACACATGAGCAGCCTCCTTCTGCTGTTGATTCTAGTCTTCTTCCTGCTCCCCTTGCGCGCTGGTTGCCACTTTTTCCTGGAGTGTTTTCTATTAATACTGATGCTACAATGCGGAACAGATTGGTAAGGTGGGTTTGGGCGAGATAATTCGTAATTTTCATCGTAAGGTCATGACTTTGTAACATCCCAAATTTCAAGTAATTAATTTTGACTATGTGGATAAAATATGTATGAGTTGAGGGGTATAAAATATAATTAAATGTATGTTTATTTTTATGGTTTCCAGATGGACCAGATGGAACGGTCTCCTCATGGCGAAAAATAAAATTTTCAGGCAGTGAGCAACGCGACCTGGTCACCGCGACCACAGATCGCGCTGACTGGCTCGCGATGAAAAAGTGAAATTCTGGCAGTGAGCAACGCGACCACCATCGCGACCAGGGTACCGCGATGGGTGATCACGATGAAGGCGGTGGAGTTGCTCCAGAGAGCAAAGCGACCTGGTGGCGCGACCACAGGTTTATAAAAAAAATAAGTCATTGCAGAACTCACCAGAACAACAGAAAAGAGAGAAAACAGAGAGGAAGAGAGACCGAGAGAGAAAGAAAAGAAAGAAGAAGAAGAAGAAGAAGAAGAAGAAGAAGAAGAGGAAGAGAAGAAGAGAAGAGAAAGAAGGAGAAAAGAAGAAAGGAAAAGAAAAGAGAAAAAGGAAAGAGAAAGGAAAAAGAAAATTCAGAAGAAAAACTGTGTGAAAAACGGAAACCAGGTAGGTGTACACTCCTTTTCGAAACCGTTGTGATTTTATTTTGTGTTTTTGAGTTGAATCTGAGATTTGCTTTGAGTATTTGATAAATATATGTTCATACGTTTATTGATTCGTATTTTGATTACCTTGAAATGAATTATTACAGAATATCGTACGAAACAAATTGTATCAGTGTTAAGAAATCAAATATAGATGTTATACGAATATTGTCTGAAATTGTCTTTGTTGTCTTAAATTAAGATGTGAGCGTAATAATTGTTGATTTCGAAAGAAACAGAAGGATTTGATAGGAAATTTATGAATTATGTAGTACGAATACTGTTTGCAAATTTTGATGCTTGAATTTCATTTTGATTCGTGAATTATTGTTGATCAATTTGAAAAAGAATATAATGAGCCAGGATTGTTGCATCTCGCGGGGCAAACCTGGCTGAGTCCAGTTTTGGCGAATCCCGGAGATAGATATTGCATTGTATCCATGATTGCTGCATCTCGCGGGGCAAACCTGGCAAGGTCCAGTTTAGGCGAATCTCGGAGATAGCCATTGTACTGATAGTGATGACTGCTGCATCTCGCGGGGCAAACCTGGCTGAGTCCAGTTTAGGCGAATCCCGGAGATAGCCAGTGCACTGTATCTATGACAGTTACATCTCGCGGGGCAAAACTGGTATAGTCCAGTTTAGGCGAATCCCGGAGATAGATATTGTACTGGTATTTCTGACAGTTACATCTCGCGGGGCAAACCTGGCTTAGTCCAGTTTAGGCAAATCCCGGAGGTGAACGTTATACTGATATAAATATATAATGAGTGTATGGTTAGATGGAGAATGAAAGTGAACAAAATGTGTGTACGAATAAAATGTTATAGAATTAATAAAATGATTAGAAACGAATTGAAAAAGAAATGTTTGTATGTTTTATTGATTGAATTTATATACTTTTATTAAACTGTTTTTATATGACTTATTTCAGTGAGAAAGTTGAAACTTAAAATGTTTTTATACGATAATATTGGTATATTGTTATTATGAAATGATTATTGATTTTGATACTTGAGTTGAGTGTACACCCACTAGGCATTATTGCTTAGCGCGTTGATTTTATCACGCGCATGTATCAGAGACACAGGGGGAAACAAAGAATAGAGAAGAAGTAACAGCAGATTGAAGGTCCAGAGTCACAGTTTCTTTTGAGTAGTTATAATTGAAATTCACAGTTTCTTTTGAGTAGTTATAATTGAAATTGAAACTGTTTATTGTATTTCGTTAAGCATGCATATGCAGAAATCTGTAATTTGATATGTATAGATATGTTTTGTAATACGTGTTTTATGATTTATCTTTTGTTCAAGTGTTTATAAATACTAATGATATATGTTTTATTTGAAAATGTTTGGAAATCGCACTAAACGGCAGAGTGCGCGTTGATTTGATCATTGATTTAGAAGTGTTGAAAATGTTATAAACAGGTTTTGGGTAAATCAGAAAAACAGAGGAAACTCTGCCGAAATTTTTGAAAATAACTTTTGATGGGCTCACTAGAAAACATATTTTTAAATTACAAATTGATATGATTTTCAATGGTTTGAAATATATAAAATGAATTTAGAAAGTTTTGAAAACCCGGTAGCGCTTCCTGGGTCGATCTAGGCGGGTCGGGTCAGGGGGGTGTTAGGCGTTTCTGGACTAAAAGAGTCTGTATATGCATGCATTGAAGAAAGATACTCATAGGAATGTGTGACTCTAATCTGCAGACCTCTGTTCTGTCTTATATAGGATAAAAGAAATGGAAGGAATTGGTGATAGACCTGAGAGTCCCGCCAGCGTGGCTGGGGGAGTATATGGAGAATCAGTAAGTCCTAGAGTGGTTGGACCAGAAGTTCAAGGTCAGCCAGTATTTATGCAGCAGATGGCTGAGTTCCTTCAGAATATGGCCAGAGCAGCGCTACGAAGATCAGCTATAGAACGACTGGTTAGATACAGACCGACTGATTTTCATGGTAGAAAAGATGAGGATGCATCTGCAGCAGAATATTGGTTTGAGAGAACTGATAGAATTTTAGAGCAGATGCATTGTATACCTGAAGAAAGATTGGAGTGTGCAGTATCCTTATTACAGGAGGATGCCTACCAATGGTGGACCTCTGTAATACAGTCAGTGCGACCAGAAGACAGGACTTGGGAATTGTTTCAGAAGGAATTTCGAAGGAAGTATGTCGGTCGCATTTATTTGGATAATATGAAGCGAAAATGTACTAATCTGAGGCAGAGACAAATGACAGTGACTGAATATGAAAGAGAATTTGTCAGGTTGAGTAAATATGCGAGAGATATGGTAACTACCGAGGCGGACAAGTGCAGAAGATTTGAAGATGGGTTGAATGATTATATCCGCCTACAGGTTGCTGCATTTGAGTTTGAAGATTTCACCAGATTTGTCTCTGCAGATCTGAATGTAGAAAGAATTAAGGAAGAAGAACAGGCCAGACGAAACAGAGGACAACAGAGAATGGGAGCAGGGCCATCAAAGGCATGTCAACCACAGAGTAAGAAATTTAAGGAACCCCAGTCTAGTGATTCGACACAGGTACAGAGGTCCATACCCACAGTTAAGCCGGGACAGTCTGCAACCCCAATAGTCAGTACCCCTGGGAGTATAGATAGGGAATCAGCCCCGGCATTGTGTGAACAATATGGAAGAAGACATCCTGGAGAATGCCGGAGGATCACAGGAGCCTGTTTTAAATGTGGATCCTATGATCATTTTCAGAAAGAATGCCCACAGGTTAAACCTATTCCTGTTCAGCAATCAGAGAGACCAGCTCCTACAACTTCCAGAAGTAGGAGGCCAAGTCAAACAGGAACTGAAGAAGGTAGCCATAGAGGGGTGTCAAAATCAATGGCAAAATCAGATAATTGAGCTCCTGTATAAGCTCAGAAAGACAAGGAATTAGGATGTTTATCTTTGAGATTAATGTTATTGTATTGAAACATATCGGTATTAATACATTTGTCCTATTTATCTTTTGAAGTTGAACCAACTGAATATGAAGTAGTAGTTAGTCATGTTTTCAATTACAATATGATTGTAAAGAGAGTATATAATATATATATATATATATATATATATATATATATATATATATTAAGATTGTCTAATTAAGATTAGGAATAGGAATTGTCAAATGAGTTGATGGTAATGATAAATATGAGAATTGAAATGAAGTGATGTATAACTGTAGATGAGTGAGATAACGGATTAGAATTGATTGTTACATAAGAATAGGTCGTTCTGCTTATGTGCAGACTACGAATAACTGAATAAATTTTACGATCGAGAATAAGCTAAGGGAAACTAAAGTCTGAGAATGATTTTGTGAGTAATATGAAGAATGATCTCTCCAATGTTGTTTCAGCCACTGTTGCTCAGACATTGATCATAAAAGGTTGTGAAACATATCTGGCATATGTGGTTGATTTACGGAGAATTGATTTTAGTTGCAGAATACTTCCACTGTATGTGATTTTTCTGGACGTGTTTCCGAAAGAACTCTCTGAAGTACTATCAGAAAGAGAGAGAAATGGAAATTGTGATTGATGTGATACCAAGTGCCATCCCCGTATCGATTAGAGTTGAATAAAGACAAGTTTATTTGAAAACTGCATCTGAACATCTGAAGTCATATGTAGATTGAAAAAAAAAATAAAGACATTATATATGAGCTTAGTAATACAGATACAGTCAATTTTGAAAGTATCTCTATGAAAGAAAGTAAGGAGATTTGAAAATTGAAATTAGAAAAGATCCATAATATATGTCATGAACTCATGTAGAGGATATACAGATATGATTTCTCTCATAGAGTTCAGACTGAAATTCTGGAAAAATAGAGATAAGGAAGAACCAGTGAAAATTCTGGACTGAGAGAGTAAGGAACTCCGATCTAAAACAGTACCATTAGTAAATATTCTCTAGAGGAACCTTAGGAAAATGAAGAGCTAATAAGGCAGTAATCTCTATAGTTGTTTGAATACGGTAAATTTCGAGAACGAAATTTCTTAAGAGGGGAAGAATTGTAACATCCCAAATTTCGAGTAATTAATTTTGACTATGTGGATAAAATATGTATGAGTTGAGGGGTGTAAAATGTAATTAAATGTATGTTTATTTTTATAGTTTCCAGATGGACCAGATGAAACGGTCTCCTTGTGGCGAAAAATAAAATTCTGGCAGTGAGCAACGCGACCACCATCCCGACCAGGGTACCGCGATGGGTGATCGCGATGAAGGCGGTGGAGTTGCTTCAGAGAGCAAAGCGACCTGGTGGCGCGACCACAGGTTTATAAAAAAATAAGTCATCGCAGAACTTACCAGAAAAACAGAAAAGAGAGAAAACAGAGAGGAAGAGAGACCGAGAGAGAAAGAAAAGAAAGAAGAAGAAGAAGAAGAAGAAGAAGAAGAAGAAGAAGAAGAAGAAGAAGAAGAAGAAGAGAAGAGAAGAGAAAGAAGAAGAAAAGAAGAAAGGAAAAGAAAAGAGAAAAAGAAAAGAGAAAGGAAAAAGGAAACCCAGAAGAAAAACTGTGCGAAAAACGGAAACCAGGTAGGTGTACACTCCTTTTCGAAACCGTTGTGATTTTATTTTGTATTTTTGAGTTGAATCTGAGATTTGCTTTGAGTATTTGATAAATATATGTTCATACGTTTATTGATTCAAATATTTTGATTCAATTGTATTTTGATTACCTTGAAATGAATTATTACAAAATATCGTACGAAACAAATTGTATCAGTGTTAAGAAATCAAATATATATGTTATACGAATATTGTCTGAAATTGTCTTTGTTGTCTTAAATTAAGATGTGAGCGTAATAATTGTTGATTTCGAAAGAAACAGAAGGATTTGATAGGAAATTTATGAATTATATAGTACGAATACTGTTTGCAAATTTTGATGCTTGAATTTCATTTTGATTCGTGAATTATTGTTGATCAATTTGAAAAAGAATATAACGAGCCAGGATTGTTGCATCTCGCGGGGCAAACCTGGCTGAGTCCAGTTTAGGCGAATCCCGGAGATAGATATTGCATTGTATCCATGATTGCTGCATCTCGCGGGGCAAACCTGGCAAGGTCCAGTTTAGGCGAATCCCGGAGATAGCCATTGTACTGATAGTGATGACTGCTGCATCTCACGGGGCAAACCTGGCTAAGTCCAGTTTAGGCGAATCCCGGAGATAGCCAGTGCACTGTATCCATGACAGTTACATCTCGCGGGGCAAACCTGGTATAGTCCAGTTTAGGCGAATCCCGGAGATAGATATTGTACTGATATTTCTGACAGTTACATCTCGCGGGGCAAACCTGGCTTAGTCCAGTTTAGGCGAATCCCGGAGGTGAACGTTATACTGATATAAATATATGATGAGTGTATGGTTAGATGGAGAATGAAAGTGAACAAAATGTGTGTATGAATAAAATGTTATAGAATTAATAAAATGATTAGAAATGAATTGAAAAAGAAATGTTTGTATGTTTTATTGATTGAATTTATATACTTTTATTAAACTGTTTTTATATGACTTATTTCAGTGAGAAAGTTGAAACTTAAAATGTTTTTATATGATAATATTGGTATATTGTTATTATGAAATGATTATTGATTTTGATACTTGAGTTGAGTGTACACCCACTAGGCATTATTGCTTAGCGCGTTGATTTTATCACGCGCAGGTATCAGAGACACAGGGGGAAACAAAGAATAGAGAAGAAGTAACAGCAGATTGAATGTCCAGAGTCACAGTTTCTTTTGAGTAGTTATAATTGAAATTGAAACTGTTTATTGTATTTAGTTAAGCATGCATATGCAGAAATCTGTAATTTGATATGTATAGATATGTTTTGTAATACGTGTTTTATGATTTATCTTTTGTTCAAGTGTTTGTAAATACTAATGATATATGTTTTATTTGAAAATGTTTGGAAGTCGCACTAAACGGCAGAGTGTGCGTTGATTTGATCATTGATTTAGAAGTGTTAAAAATGTTATAAACAGGTTTTGGGTAGATCAGAAAAATAGAGGAAACTCTGCCGAAAGTTTTGAAAATAACTTTTGATGGGCTCACTAGAAAATATATTTTTAAATTACAAATTGATATGATTTTCAATGGTTTGAAATATATAAAATGAATTTAGAAAGTTTTGAAAACCCGGTAGCGCTTCCTGGGTCGATCCAGGCGGGTCGGGTCAGGGGGGTGTTACAGACTTATTGCTGCTCTTGTTTTTCTATCCGATGCTCAGCTCAATTTGTTAAAGCTTTAGCGATACTAAGAGGATTGCGATTGGCAGAAGAGTTGCTTCTCCTCCCTGCTAGTCTGCATTTGGATGCGCTTTCTGTTGTCAATTTGATCTCTTCTTCTCAAATTCATGTCTCAGAGTTGGGGTTATTGATTTCAGATATTGTGGAACTTTTGCATAATCCTTTATTTGTTGGTGTTAGTTTCATTCCTAAAAGTGCAAATTTTGTTGCACATGATTTAGCTAGTTTAGCTTTTTCTTTCAATGTTGAAAATGTGTGGTTTGGTTGTAGTCCTCCTTTTGTGGAGCGATGAATTCTGGAGGGTCTCCAATTGTCTTGTAACTTTGTTTTGAATTATATGTCTATTTTTTCAGAAAAAAAAAAAAAATGGTGGAGATCCATCTATACCATCTATCTTTGAATATATTGGAGATCTAGATATCCACTAGATCCATAATTTTTTTTTTTTTATAAACCAAAAATTCAGTGGAGATCCATTTCCACCAAATCTCCATCAAATCTCAAAAAATTAAAAATTAAAAAGCTGGTGAAGATCCATCTCCACCGTTCACTACCAACGGGGTTGTCGCTAACGGTGAGCCTCTAGACTTCCCTACAAAAACACTACACCACTGCACCTTTCCACAAAAATATATAGCCAAAGAGAGAATGAGAGATGTGAGGAAAAGACAGAGGAAAGAGAAGAGAGACGTGAGGAAGAGTATAAGTTTTTACTTTCTTAATATTAATTGTTTTATTATTTGAATTTTTAAATATTAAATAAATTTTTATTTCTTCTAAAATTATTTGTCAACTTTATTATAGTTCATTTATTATTTTACCCTTATAACCTTAGCTGTCAAACCATTTGTTAATAGGTCACTAATGGGAGGGGGGATTTGTGTATTTTCCTAAACTATAGGGTGAATGTTGGTGAAAAAAGAAACTAGAGTGAAAAAGAAAGAATATCCTAAACTACAGGGTAGAAATAATAACATCCGTACAAATGTGCAAGCACGTATAGGCCATTTCTATTTCAAAGCATATAATTAGTTTATTTTTTAATTTAAATAATCAGTTGATCTAGATAGGATATATATCTTTTCAAAAGGTAAATATAGTTCAAAATACAATTTGAACAACACATGTAGGCATGGCCCCGGTTCGGTTCGAATCGGGCGGTTCGAACCGAACCGGTGGTTTTAAACCGGAACCTTAGGTTCCGGTTCAAAACCGGTTTCGAAACCGGGACAGTCAGTCCCGGTTCCGATTTTTCTAAAAAAATAATCGGAACCGCCGGTTTGGAACCGGCGGTTCACGGAACCGCCCGGTTCGGGCGGTTCCGGTTTTTAATTTTTTAAAAATTTGGCAGTTGGCCACACTGTGGCCAACGGCCATCTGCTGCCACCTGGCAGCAATGTAGCCGTTAGGGAGCCGTTGAACAACGGCTCCCTTGAAAAATTACCAAAATAGCCCCTAGAAAATTACAATTTAACCCCAAAAGTTTTAAAAATATTAATTTTTTCTCAATCCAAAAAACTATATAAACCCCATCAATTCTCCAATTCATTCACACAAATTCTCCCATTCTCTCAATATTTCTCTCATCTCTAATTCTCTCAATATTTTTCTCATTCTCTCATTCTCTCAATCTTGCTATTATTTTTCACTACTTCAATTGTTTTCATTATTTGTTTAAACACTTTATTTTATAAATTTATAATGACATCACCATCAAGACCATCTATTTCCGGAGGTCGAAAATCTATTTCCGGAGGCTGAAGGTCCGTTTCCAACAGAAACGCTGAGCAAAATGAGCAGGTACCGGATTTAAATGTTCAAGAAGTGCAAAGTCGCCCTTTCCCAGAATACAACAACAATCGAAATTTTGCTGAATACCTGCAAGAAAGAGAATTTGATGAGGTAATTTTTGGTAGTGAAACTCCTATTAATTTTAATCCTGATCATTCTCATCCCTCTTCTGGCGGTGGTCCCTCATCTGCTCCAAACCTCTCAATCCCAAGTGAAACCGTACAATTGCCGCAGGGGCAGCCAGATTTGTCAAAGTACAAATCTGAACTTTTTAAAGTTCATATGAAGAGGGTGGAGAATGATGGTTTAGTTATAGTAGTTTGCAATTATTGTTCTAAAGATTTTAAATGGAACAAATCCGGAGGGTATGAGACGTATTGGAAGCATATCAACAGCAAACATCCAGCCGAAGCTCACCATCAGCGAAGACAACACCAAATTGCAAGGTACACATCCCCTAACCATCCTTTATTTAAATATATTGATCAAAATAATAGGGACCAATTAGCAAGAATGGTAGCGACCGAACATCTCCCCTTTAGTTTTGGGGAAAAAACTGGTTTTTTAAAATACTGTCATAATGCTTTAAATCCCGCTACATGTAGAGTACCTAGGACCACATTAAAACGTACTATGTGTGATATTTATAAAAAGGAAAAAAAAGCTTTAGTAAAATATTTTTAAAATTATCCGGGTCGTGTGTCTGTTTGTGCCGATATCTGGAGTGATCATTGGCAAAAACATTCATACTTAGGACTCACTTGCCATTTCGTTGACCAATTATGGGATTTGCAAAAAAGAATATTGGCATTTAGAGTTTTTGACGACACCCATACTGCTGATAATATTTATAAATTAATGAAAATTATTTTTGAAGAATATTGTATTGAGAGTAAAATTTTTACAATTGGTTTTGATAATGCTGCAAATAATACTGCCGCCGTTCCACAATTAATTTAATTGTGTCAACCCTATTTTGGCGGCAGATTTTTTCATCAAAGATGTGTTTGCCATGTTTTAAATATATGTGTACAACATGGTTTGCAAACACTATATGAGTGGATTACACCAATTAGGGATGCTCTATACTATTTGTGGAAACATCCTAGCACTATGAAACAATGGGCTAGGTATTGTAAAGCTAACGAGAAACATCCAATTAGGTTTTCCCGTGATGTTCCAACTCGTTGGAACTCCACATATAAGTTGCTTTGTGAAAGCTACGAGTATAGAGAGTTATTAGTTAGATTTATGCAGCATAATGTTAATACCATTAATTTATATGAACACCATTGGGATGTTTGTACAAAAATTTGCATGCTTTTAAAAGTTTTTCATGATGCAACAAATTCTTTATCCGGTATATATTATCCAACTTCACATTTATTTTTATTTGAAGCCCTTAATATTGTAGGTGCACTTAATGAATGTGCACAAATAAATGAATTAGTTTCGTGTGTTTATGCAATGCGAGAAAGATGGATAAACTATTATAGGGATATTCCTGTAATTTATACTATTGCATCAGTTTTTGACCCTAGGAATAAATTTAATAGTTTATATGAATTTTTTACACTTTATTACCAATCTCTAGGGATAATGGACATAGATGTTAGTGGTTTATATAATAATGTTAGGAATTTATTTTATTCAACATATGACGAATATCGTTCTGTTTACGGTCCCTTGCTGAACATTAATGTTCAACAATCGGAACCAAGCGGAAGCGGTAGTACTAGTCATTCACGCTTTCCCTCCACATTAAGGAAGTTAGGGGCAAGCATGTTTACCAAAAAAGCAAGGACGTCGGGGAGTTCGTCTTCATCAACCTATGTTTCAGAGGTTGATGTTTACATAAACACCTCCTTTGAGTTTTTGGACACCCCAGACTTTAACGTCCTACAGTGGTGGAAGGAGCATGCAACTAACTTTCCAATTTTGGCCATCATTGCCAAACAAATTTTTGGAACCCCTGTCTCGACCGTCGCCGTCGAACAGGAATTTAGTGCAGGTGGCAATGTTCTGGACGAGAGACGAGCATTGCTCAGTCCTGACTCAATACAGATCCAGGTTTGTGTTGACGACTGGACCAAGGCCACATACCAGCAGCAAGAATTGGATCTGGTGTCCGACGACAATGACTTTTTCGACACCAACGAGGATACAACGGCAACCGAAGGAACAAGCGACGATTGATCACATTCGAAACATAACAGGTAAAAGAACTACGTGGGCTTTGATTCCTCCTAGAGGATACGTAGGCAGCTTAATTGAGGTAAAATTAAGTGCAAGCCTTAATTATTTATTTATTTATTTAATTTTATAGTTTTATAATATTATCAAAATTTTATTTCAATTTTATCGTTATTTATATATTTAATTTTTTTATTAATTTATTTATTTTTTTTAATTTTTAATTTTTTTTATTTTGGCCGGTTCCGGCGGTTTGGAACAGGCGGTTCAACCGGTGGTTGAACCGCCGGTTCCAAAAAAATCAGGAAGGAACCGAACTGGGCGGTTCCCCCCGGTTCCAACCGGAAATGGGACCGGGACCTCCCTAGTCCCGGTTCCGGTTGATAAAAATTTGGAACCGGAACCGCCGGTTCGGAACTGGAACCGCCGGTTCGGTTCCAATGGCCATGTCTAAACACATGGTACGAGAAAATACTTTACGTTAATTTTTTTAAAAAGTATAACTTTTAAAAAATTATCAATTTTTTAATACAGTTTTGTTTATTGATACTCTTAGTCCTTTAGTTTTCGTAAATATATTAATTTGGTTCCTCTGACCAATTTTTTAACAGTCAAACTAACTGCAAATATTAAAAAGACTATTTTACCCTTAACTTTATTTAAATGAGTTAAAATTATAATTTTACCATCAAATATTTAAAAATATTATTACTAATTAGAAGAGTAATATAATCATTTTATATTAATTTTTTAAAAATAAAATTTAAAAATTTTGAAATTTTTTTAAAAAAATTAATGAGAAATTATGAAAAAAACTTAAATTTTTTTTAAAAAATATTTTTTAAAATTGTTTTTTAAAAATTAATATAAATGACCATATTACCCTTATAATTTTTAATAATATTTTTAAAAATTTGAGGGTAAAATTATAATTTTCACTCATTTAAATAGAGTCAAAAACAAAATATCTTTTTAACATTTTTAATTACTTTGACTGTTAAAAAATTGGTCAAAAGGCCAAAGTGATATATTTATGATAACTTAGGGTCCAAGGATACCAATAAACGAAACTGCTTTAAAAAATTAATAATTCTTCAAAATTTAGGACCAAATTGGTAATTGTCCTTTTAAAAAAGAATAATTACAACCTATTTATATGGAGTTTGTCCTTTTACGAAATAAACTTATTAAAAAATTAACAGTTAACTCATGTTGTTTGTCAATATTGGTCAAAGTAAACTATTCTAAGGGTATTTTGGTTATTTTATTTTATTTTTTATAAAAAAAACTTAAGATCTCTAGCGTCCATCTCATCTGCGATGGATGGTGGAAATCTATTTTTAGAAAAATTAAAAAAAGTAAAAATTAAGATCTCCACCATCCATTTAAAGATGAACGGTGGAGATTATTTAAAATAGAAAAAGAAAATAAATAAAGAAAAAAGTGGAAATCCATATTAGATCTCTAGAATGGATTGTTGATTCCATATGAATTTCTATGGAGATACATGAGGGCTAACCAGAGGAAGTGAAGAGTCTCCCCTGGTTGCGAACCAATTATTGCCTCCTCTGGTTTGCAATCGGCCTCCTCTTATTTGCAATCAGGGGAGGCTCTTTGCCTTCCCTTGTTCGCCACAATAGGCCTTGTAGCCCTATATGGAGATCTATGTATATGGTGGAGATCCAATCACTTTTTTTTTTTTCTATATAAATAAAATCTCTACCGTCTTTTAGTTTTATCGTTCATCTCATCTGAGATGGACATCAGATGGACAATGGAGACCTTAAGTTTTATTCATTTATATTTATTTTAAAATTATACCTGAAAGGTGGAAATCTAAATTTCTTTTATTTCAGCTTTTATATTTTTTAATTAGGGGTATTTTAGACTTTTTACATTTTTTAAATTGTCAATAGTTATATTTGACGGTCAATGTTAACAGTAGAGGAGTTAACTGCTAGTTTTTAATAAGTTGACTTCGTCTGTAAAGAGGTAAACTCCAAATGAAATAGTTTTAATTTGTCCTTTGAAAAATTTAGGGATTAAAATTAAACCTTATGTTTGATATTTTTCGGACCAATTCTATCAATATTGCAACCCTTATAAGTAAAATATTATAAACACATAAAGATAGGTTCGGGAACTGCCGGTTCCGATTCCTTTTTTTCTCTAACCGGAACCGAACCGGGACCATCTCTACATTGATGCATACAAATTAGATCTATTCAAATGATAAACTTCCTTAGAGTGAAACAAAATACTTGTCAAAAATTGATTACTTGCCAATTATATAAAAGTGTAATGAGAATAATACATTTTCTAAAAATAGGGGCGGAGCCTAACGATTTTGTTTAGAAGGATCAATGTACTAAAATACAATATTTAGGGGTGTCAAAATAATTTGTTGATGGAAGCTAAAAAATTTTGTTTTTTTTTTGAGATAAATTAATCATATTCAATGGAAAAGGGAAACCAATTACAAAGATAATTGAACATCTTCAGTCAAGACATCAAATAGAAAAGAGGGGAAATCCTTCACCCAAACTTGCCAACTAATACTATCAAAAGAAAACTTAGCTAACACATGTGTTACCCTATTAGCACTTCTTGTAATATGAGAAAAACTGAACACAGCCCCAAATGATTCAAGCAACAAGAGAATATCCTCTAAAACAACACCAATCTCCGAAGAAGGCAAGATACCACTAATCAAATAATTAATAATTAAAGCTGCATCAGATTCGATTGAAAAAGAAGAGAAACCACCTTCCAACGCCATAGAAACTCCAAATAAAAGAGCATTCGCTTAAGCAATATCAGGTTTCAGGATACCATCGAAAGAAAACATGCCTGAAAGCAAAACCTCCCCCATATGATTTCGAAGCACAGCACCAAGACCTGTTTTATAACGCGAAGAATTCAGAGCAGCGTCCGTATTTAACTTCAGCTGACCATAAATAGGAGGGATCCATCGCAAATATTTCTCTACTCGAGCAGCAGGTAAAACGACATAAGCAGCAGCAAAATCAGCTAAGAAAGCCCTGCACCAAGGTACTAAATCTGCAGTAATAATACAAGGTCGATGGTGAAGAATGCAATTTCGAAGATTCCACACTTTCAACAACACAATGCCAAGCAACAACAAATTAGAAGAGGATAGAACAGTCCTACAATAAATCAAAAAATCCAGCACCAAATTAAGGATAACATTTGGAAGCTTGCTAATAAAACTACTGTCGTCACAGATTGATTGCAGCAATTCACAATTCCATAGAGCATGGCCAATGGTTTCCATTTCCATGTTATAGTAGCAACATAGAGGAGAAATATGGACTTTGCGATCCAAGAGATTCATCGAAGTAGGGAGTGCATTGTGACAAGCTCGCCAAAGAAAAATCTTCACTTTAGATGGGAGTTGCATTTTCCAGAAACAATGCCACCATTCTTACAGCACCGATGGGTTCGAACAACCAGCAGACTCGTGTTCCTCAGCTAGCCAATAACCTGATTTCACAATGAACAAACCATCCTTATTATAATGCCAAATGAGTTTATCATGAACTCGACCTAAAGGCGAAGGAAGAGCTAAGATGGCCTCAGCATCTATAGGAGCAAAATTCAATCGAATCAAATCGACATTCCATTCTCCATTCACCATCGTCAAATCAGATACCAGTGTAGAAACAGGTAGAGAAGATGGAGCCAAGATCTTGAACAAAGCTGGACGTGGTATCCATTTATCCATAAGAGCCGAAATTGACAAACCATTCCCCACCCGCCAACGAAGACCTTTAATCAAAAGTTCCTTCCCCCAAATGATGCTTCGCCAAATTAAAGAAGATCCATGTTTAACCTTTGCCTGAAGGAAAGAGATGTGAGGGAAATAGAAGCCTTTAAGGACCCTGGCAGCAAGTGAATTCGGAGATTGAATGATTCGCCATCCTTGCTTAGCCAATAATGCTTGATTAAAGGATTCGAGATTTCGAAAACCCATACCACCATGAAGTTTATTATTACATAGGAATTTCCAAGACTTCCAATGAATTTTACGAGTTGAGTCACTTCCAGCCCACCAAAAACGGGCACTCAATCTATGAAGGTCTTTAATAAAACCTTTAGGAAGTGTAAATAGCTGCATAGTATATTGAGGGAAGGACTGTATAACCGCCTTAAGGAGAACCTCGTGACCACTAACTGAAAAGAAACGGTGCTGCCACCCTTTCAGCCGTTGCCATACACGCTTCTTAAGAGAATAAAATAAACAACTTCGTCCGGATCCTGAAAAACTAGGGAGACCCAAATACTTAGTATGACAATTAACAATTGAAACTCCAAGTACCCCAGTCAACAAATGCTGCTCATTTTGATTAACTTGAGGACTGAATGAAATAGCTGATTTATTAAAATTAATAAGCTGGCCCGAAGCCTGAGAGTAAATAAATAAGAGAGCTTTGATAGTTTCACAATCTGATAAACGAGCTCTGGAAAAAAGAAGGCTGTCATCCGCAAAAAATAAGTGAGAAATCCGCGGACTTGTTCTACCACAACGAATGCCAGAAATCGATCCGTTCCTTTTAGCGCATCTTAATAAAGCAGATAGCCCCTCCGCACAAACAAGGAACAAATACGGAGATAGAGGATCCCCTTGACGAAGTCTCCGAGAAAGAATTACACAACCCGTAGGCAGACCATTAACCAAAAAAGAAAAAGCAACAGAAGATATACAGTCCATGATTTTGGTCATCCAGGAAAAAGAAAAACCCAACTTGATTAACATACCCAGAAGAAAAAACCATTCAACTCTGTCATACGCTTTAGACATGTCAAGTTTCAGAGCAAAGTGACCAACCCTTCCTTTCGAATGCCTACGAATAGATTGGGTACATTCATATCCAATGATTGCATTATCAGTGATTAATTTCCCTGGCAAAAAAACGCTTTGAGTCTCTGAAATGGCATTACCAAGAACACAACGAAACCGATTGGCAAGGGTCTTCACAATGATTTTGTAAATCACATTACAGGGGCTAATTGGTCGGAAATCAACAACAGGAGAAGGGTTAGGAACCTTAGGAATCAACACCAGTAAAGTAAAATTAAAAGCTTTAACTGAACAACCATCATTCAAACATCGAAGACAAGCCGTAGTCACCAATCCACCAACCCGATCCCAATATTTTTGATAAAAAAGTGCCGGCATACCATCAATCCCAAGAGCTTTTGTTGGATACATATCAAAGAGAGCGGTCTTGATTTCATCTGGGGTAAAAGCTCTATCTATTATATGATTAATACTAGGAGAAATACAAGAATCAACACAGTCCAAAACCGCTGCCAATTGCTCACTAGTTGGTGAAGAGGTAGAGAAAATATATATGTAATACTGCTCGATAACATTCTCTATACATTCAGGTGACTCTTGCCAATTTCCATGCACATCAAACAACCCCTCTATTTTATTTTTCACCTTTCTAGCAGTGGCTTGAACATGAAAAAATTTAGAATTGTGATCACCTTCTTTTAACCATTGAACACAATATCGTTGTTTTCAGTACACCTCATCGACTAGCAATAACTCTTCCAATTCCTGCTCAGTTTGCCGAAAATGACGCCAATCAGCAGGTCCAAAGATGGCATTAGCTTGCTGCAAAGCTTGTCTTTAAAAAATTTTATTTAGAAGGGCCAATAAACTAAATTAAAATATTTAGGGGACCCAAAAGTAATTTGTTAATGGAAGCTTAGTCCCCTTAGATCCAACACTTGTCCAGAGAAAAACCCTAACAACAAATGCTATTAAATAAGATGATAACAAAGATAACTTAGAGGAAAAGTTTAAAGAAATAATGTAAGAATTTTTATATTTTGTGTGTGTGTGTAGAAATAATTTTTAAATTTTGTGTGTGTGTGAGTTTATGGGCAGAAATAATGTAAGAATTTTTATATTTTTATATGTTGGATCAACTGTTGGATTTAAGCTCCAATTAAATGAGATTGTATTTGAATTCAAATAAACAACTGCATAAACAGTTATATGAGAAAACTGACCATGTCGTTATATCAGGCAACACCCACCTACAAAGGGGGGCGTAGATGTCCTATGCAGAAGTTAATCGTGAATTCAATGTATGAGTGTAAAAAAAAAAAAAAACAGAGAAAGAGTTACATAATAAAAAAAACAGAGAAAAAAGAAACATACTTCTTTTTTTTCTTTTTTTTTCTATTTTTTCTTAATCAAAACAAAAAACCATAAAAGAATCCAGAGTAGGACTCCTGCACTGTGAACATAGACAATTTTCTAGTAGTGACTATCTTCCGACCAATAACATTTCTTACCTACCGATTCTGTTTCCAAAATTTGTCTTTAACCGGTGAAAGTACGTAGTATTTTAATATTTTACAAAATTATTATAAGATTATGCTTCCAATAACAAAGATAACTTAAAAGGAAAAGGTTAAAGAAACAATCTAAGAATTTATATTTTGTGTGTGTGTAGAAATAATGTAAGAATTTTTATATTTTTATATTTTTTGTGTGTTTGGGCGTGTACATGTCAGGTGTGTGGGCATGTGCGTGCGTACATGGGGTCGGTCACGCGCGCATGTGTCACGTATGTGTGCGTGCAAGTATGAGTGTGTTCATATGTGTGTGTGGGGGCATGCACTTGGGCGTGTGTATCACTTGTGTGTGTGCATGCGTGCGCGGGCATGCGCGTGTATGAGTGGGCTTGGGTTGGTTACTTGTTAATCAAAGACTCTCAAGGCACGTTTGACATATTAGATAATGATATAATTGGACTAAAATTAATCCAATCTGATATCTAGGACAAGTTGAAATTAGATATGATCAATCCCAATAGTTCCTTTTTATGTCATTCTAACTCTGCTATGGCGGGGACTAATAGTCCTGCCTTGAGAGGCTCATTTCTTTTTTTTTTCCTTTTTTTTATTTAATTAAATTGTTTTTTATAAATTATTTTTTAAAATATTATATATCTTTAATATCAATACAAAATAAATTTAAATAGTTATATTTTTTTTAAAAATAATTTAAATAATTTATTTTATTTAAAAAATATATTTTTTACCATATCTAATTTAAATAATTTTATTTTTTATTTAATTTAAAATAATTTAATTTACTTTAAAATAATTTTATTGTATGTGAAAATTAATTTAATCAAATTTGATTTTATCTAGTTTCATATTATATTAAATAAGAGACAATTATATTTTTAGTTCAATTCATATTGCACCAAATATATCATATTATTAATTTAATTCAGCTCAATCTAATCCCAAAAAATAATAAAATTTAATTATGTACACCAAACTTATAAATGAAGTCGGTTTGCTTGAGATCGGTTACCTATTAATCAAAGATTTGTGCGCTTGTGTGTGTGTACGGTGAAGTTGGTTTGCCTGAGGTCAGTCATCTATTAATCAAAGATTGCGTGTGCGCGCGTATACGTGCGTGCATATGCTTGTGTTAAGAAAAAAGTAGGACAATGAAAAACTTCTCTCTTTCTCATACACTTCTCTGGCGCGCGCGTGTTAAAAAGGAGGACAATGAAAAATTTCTCCTTTTCTCATGTACTCTCATTCTCAGTTAAATTCATTTATCTTTATTATCTGCTTTTAAATTCTCAGCTCCTTTATGTTGATGGGCTAATTACACTGACACCTAATAGTTTGACATAATTATATGAATAAATAAGATTTAGATATATCAACAAAAACTTACCCTGACATTTTATTGTTGTTACATAAACGTCCCTTACCGTTATCTTCAATCCGTTAACGGTAGTCTGACAATGTAAAAGTAGGGTTAAAATTATAATCTTAGCAGAAACATCAGCTACAATTAATGAAGAAGAGGTATTGTGAATATATTATTTAATTAATTAACCGATTAAAAATTAATATTATATTAAAAAAATTAAACAATAAAATATAATGGACCATATTAGATGTGGTTCATTAAATGGAGATAAAAATCTCCATCTAATGACCAGATGATCTGGTCCATTATTATTGTTTTTAAAAAAATATTTTAAGCAATAAAAATTTGATGGATCAGATCAGATCTGGTCTATTATTATTTTTAAAAAAAAAACTTAAGAGGGAGATGAAGAGCTCCATCTCCAAAGGTGTCCAGAAATCTCTGGAGCTGGCTCCATCTCCCATAAGAATTCACCCAAGCATGAATTATTGCAAACGGGTAACAACCATATATAAAATGTATGGAGCAATTTCTCTAGCCTGAATGAAGAAATAGCCAACCATATGTGAAGTGAGAGAGTTTCTTTTTTAGCTTCTTGTTTCAGTTTTATGTTTTGGGGTTATATTTGTTTACTTTTGTTTTTGTTTATTATGGGTTCAGAGGTGGAACTGTGGAAGGAGTGTTGAAAAGGGAGAGGAGAGATGTGGGAGGTAAGAGAAAAGAGTTGTTGTTGTACAATTCTTGTATACAAAAATACTGTACAACTAGTTGGTTTGGTTTTAGACATGGCACTTGTGTTTATAACTAAAAATAAGCTCTTGCTCTAAATAAATTTCAAAAAAAAAAAAAAAAAAGACTTAAAAAAGAAGAAGAAGAAGAGGAGAGCTTCTGTCTGGTTCCAAAATCGTCGAGCTCGGTGGAAAACGAAACAATTAAAGAGAGATTATGGCACATCAAATTATTTTTTCAATATTTTATTGTCATTTTTCAAATAGTGAAGGGGTGAAATAGGAAAATAATATAGTTTTAAGAAGCAAAAAAAATGTCTTGTGAGAGTGGGAGTTGAGTGGCAGTTTGATCATTTACTTTTAGGGCATTTTACTTTTTTATCACTTTTTTACACTGTCAGACTAACGTTAACTAACAGATGACGGCGGTAGGGAATGTTCGTGTAATAATAATGAAATGTCAGGATAAGTTTCTATTGATAAGTTCAAACTTTGTTTATGTATGTTAGGGGTAATTGCAATAACTTCTCGTATATATAAGCATAATTGCACAAAAATCTAAGAATAATTGATAATAACAATAACTCCCCTTTGACCGGTTGACTAACCGTTGACCACAGTTAGTCACTAACGATTAAATGGGTAAAATCGTCTTTTTTAGAAATTTTTTTTTAAAAAAGAA
This sequence comes from Xanthoceras sorbifolium, assembly GCA_003430845.1. Lineage (NCBI taxonomy): Eukaryota > Viridiplantae > Streptophyta > Magnoliopsida > Sapindales > Sapindaceae > Xanthoceras > Xanthoceras sorbifolium. The sequence continues at coordinate 20,026,221 of CM010622.1, read as the reverse complement.
AATTTAAAAAATGGACCAAATAAGATCTGGTCCATTAGATGAGATAAAAATATCTTAATCCAATGGACCAGATCATTGCCCAAAAAAAAAAAAAATTCAATTTTTTTTTCAAATTTTTTTTTCATCATCAGATCTGCTTCTTCTTCTTCCAATTTTTTTTTTCTTTTTTCAATTTCTTTCTTCATCATTTTTTTCCCTTTTCCTCCATCTTCTTCTTCTTCCAAATTTTTTTTTTCGGATTCTTCTTCTTCTCTTATTTTTTTTGTTCTTTCTCTTCTTTCTTCTTTTTTTTTTCTCCAGATTTTTCTCTTCCTTCTTCTTTTTCTTCTTCTTCTTTACTTTTTTTTTTCCAGATTTCTTTATTCTTCTTCTTCTTTTTCTTCTTGTTCTTTTTTTTTCCAGATTTTTTAATTTTTGTTCTTCCTCCTCCTCTTCTTCTTCTTTATTTTTTTTTTCCAAATTTCTTTATTCTTCTTCTTCTTCTTTTTTTTTTCCAGAAATTTTTTTAAATTTTTTTTTCTAAAAAGACTATTTTACCCCTTTGACCGTTAGTGACTAACTGTGGTCAACGGTTAGTTAACCGGTCAAAGGGGAGTTATTGTTATTATTAATTATTTTAAGATTTTTATACAATTATGCCTATATACACGGATAGTTATTGCAATTACCCCTATATGTTATTATGCCAAACCACAAGGTTGTCAGTGTAATTAGCCTTATATTCTTTGTTCTTCGGTTTTCTTCATAAGATATATTTAGTTGTTATGTTTTACTTCATTTAACTAAAAATAAAGTTGTTAATAGATCTGTTGATTATCAAGAATATTTATCGTAACAGAAGTAGGATACTCGAGATTATATTAATTGTTGGAAAGCAATTAAAATAAAAGCAATCTCAACTCACCATACAAGTACCGGAACTGGAAAAGAACTTCAAAAGAGAAATAGTAAAACAAAACACTCTTTTTCTTTAACACTGTTTTTAGTACGATATGATATTTGTCATTGAATGAATTAAATGAATAGTACAAGTTGCTATTTATAGACCTAGAGTTACATTTGATCTATTATTCTAACTTAAATCCAATTTAAATTTGAATGCCATTTAATCCTTTAACTATTTGATTTGATCACTTATTTAAATTTGTTGGGAAAAATGTGTTTGTAAAATAATAAATTTTACGGCCCCAGGATAATTTCCCAAACCAAATAGAGTAAAAATAACTCCAACAATTTTAGCGTGGAAAACCCTCCAGAAAATGAAGGTAAAAACCACGGGACCCGTAGGCCGCTTAAAAAACTCCACTATAATAATAATGGGATTACAAACTTCACCCTTGGGTGGATCTCTCACAAATTACAATAACAATGTAACTTCAATTTGTGGATAGAACCTCACAAATTGGCTCACAATTTCTCTCTCAGAAAACTCTCTCTATTTTTCTCTGAGGATCTCTCAACACACACACTCTCTCAATTGTTGTGTTTTTGCTTGATTTGCTTGATTGATTGTTCTAAGAGCTCACCTATTTATAAGTGAGGATTTGTAGAAAGAATCAAACACAATTATGTTGATCCACCATGAAAGAAGCATTTACACCTAGAGTTCATGTGCTTCATTCTTTATTTCACATGAGATGAGCATCTCATGCTTTATTCCACATGAGGTGGACCAACAAATCTCCCCCTCCACTTCATGTGAAGCAGGGTTCCTCCATACCAGCAATCTCTCTACATATAGCAAGCTTTTCTCTAGGCAGATTTTTCGTCATCATATCTGCGCCGTTGTCATTGGTATGAATCTTCTCAACTTGTAACAGTTTATTTTCCAACACATCACGAATCCAGTGATACCTTACGTCGATGTGCTTGGACCTTGAGTGAAAGGTTTGGTTCTTACTGAGGTGAATTGCGCTCTGACTGTCGCAATAGAGAACATAGCTTTCCTGTTTCTGATCCAACTCTTGTAGGAACTTTTCCATCCACAGCATCTCCTTACAACCCTCAGTAATTGCGATGTACTCTGCTTCTGTGGTGCTTAAGGCAATACATTTTTGTAACCGTGATTGCCATGAGACAGCTCCCCCTGCAAATGTTATTAGGTACCCGGATATAGACTTTCTCGTATCCATGTCACCAGCCATATCTGAATCTGTATATCCTTCTAATACAGGTTTACAATTACCAAAACATAAACAATGACTGGAAGTACCTCTGAGATACCTGAGTATCCATTTGACTGCTGTCCAATGTTCCTTTCCAGGATTAGATAGGAATCGACTCACAACACCAACAGCATGAGCAATGTCTGGTCTAGTGCATACCATAGCGTACATTAGACTGCCAACCACCGATGCATAAGGCACTTTGCTCATTTCTGATTTCTCTTCCTTGCTAGAAGGACACTGACTTGCATTAAGCTTGAAGTGGCTTGCAAGTGGAGAACTAACAGATTTGGCTTTGCTCATGTTGAATCTTTCAAGAACCTTTTCAACATACCGTTCTTGAGATAGCCAGATTCTTCGATTTTGTCTGTTGCGGGTAATCCTCATGCCAAGAATCTGCTTAGCGGGTCCTAAATCCTTCATTGCAAAGGACTTGCTCAACTCTTTCTTCAACCTGTTAATTTTGCCGATATCTTGGCCAACAATTAACATATCATCAACATAAAGCAAAAGAATGATAAAATCACCATCAGAGAATTTCTTGATGAAGACGCAGTGATCAGCCGTCGTTCTGTTGTACTCATTTTTCTCCATGAACGAGTCAAACTTTTTGTACCATTGCCTTGGTGCCTGTTTCAGACCGTACAAACTCTTCTTTAGTCTGCATACTGATTTCTCCTTCCCTTTGACTTGGAAACCTTCAGGCTGCTCCATGTAGATCTCCTCGTCAAGATCACCATGTAAGAATGCGGTTTTTACGTCAAGTTGTTCAACCTCCAGATTGAGACTAGCTGCCAAGCCAAGAACAACTCGGATTGAAGACATTTTTACCACTGGTGAGAATATTTCTTCAAAATCAACACCCTTCTTCTGCCCGAATCCTTTCACAACCAGTCTTGCTTTGTAACGTGGTTGTGAGTTGCCTTCTTCACTTTTGATTTTGTACACCCATTTGTTCTTGAGAGCTTTCCTTCCCTGTGGTAATTTCACCAAGTCAAATGTGTGGTTCTCATGTAGGGATTTCATTTCTTCCTGCATGGCTTTTAACCACTCCGTCTTGTGCTGGTCAGTAATAGCTTCATCATAGCTTTCTGGTTCTCCCCCGTCAGTGAGCATCACATACTCGTTAGGAGAATATTTACGACTTGGTTGTCGCTCTCTAGTGGACCTCCTCAACTGTACTTCTGGCTGGACTTGTTCTGGTTCTGGACTGCGAGCTGGTGGATGAACATCATCAGTATCTGGTGTTGCTCCCCCTTCATCAGAATTTGTTGGTAGAGAGACTGGTTCCAGATTAACTGGAATTTCATCTGACTGTGGCTTCTCGGGTTTCTCGAAATCCTCGATCGTCTGATCTTCAAGAAACACCACGTCTCTACTTCTGATGATCCTTTTGTTAACAGGATCCCAAAGTCTGTAGCCGAATTCTTCATGGGCATGTCCCACAAAGATACACTGTTTTGCTTTTCCATCCAGCTTGGACCTCTCGTCTTTTGGGATGTGGACAAATGCTCTGCACCCAAATACTTTCAAGTGTTTGTAAGAAACGTCTTTCCCCGTCCAAACTCTTTCTGGTACGTCATAGTTCAACGGAACTGATGGAGAAAGGTTGATTAAGTCGACTGCGGTTCTCATTGCCTCCCCCCAAAAAGAGTTTGGCAGTTTTGCATTTGAGAGCATACATCTGACCCTTTCACAAATGGTTCTGTTCATTCTCTCTGCAACACCATTATGTTGAGGTGTCTTTGGTACTGATTTTTCCAGCCTGATGCCGAAACTTCTGCAGTACTCCTCGAATGGTCCGCGGTACTCACCGCCATTGTCTGCACGTACACACTTCAAACGTCTGCCAGTTTCTCGTTCAACTTTTACATGAAAGTGCTTGAAAACTTCCTGCACTTGATCTTTAGTTTTCAAAGCAAAAGTCCATACTTTTCTAGAATGGTCATCAATGAAAGTCACAAAATAAGTAGCACCTCCTAGTGACTTACAACTCATTGAACAGACATCTGTGTGTATCAAATCTAGAATATTCGCCTTTCTAGATGGTGGGGAACTACGAAATGCAACTCTATGTTGTTTTCCCATAATACAATCAACACAAGTAGGCAATGATGTACCTTTCATCCCTGGCAAAAGCGCCTTCTTGGAAAGAATACTGAGACCTTTTTCACTCATGTGGCCGAGCCGCTTATGCCATAGCTCGGTGGGAACTTCTTTCCTGGTGGTGTTTACTTCTCCTCTACATAGCTTGGCTTCTGTGTGGTAGAGGGATGTATCTTTCTTGCCTTTTGCTATTACCAAATTGCCTTTGGTAAGCTTCCATTTTCCTTCACCAAAATAATTGCTGTAACCATCGTCATCAAGTATTCCGGTGGAGATCAGATTGAGGCGGATATCAGGAACATGCCTCACATCTTTCAAAACTAGCCTGCATCCAAGGTTAGTTTCTAAATGGATATTTCCGATGCCGATAATTTTGGAGACATCATCATTTCCCATCCTCACTCGTCCGAAATCACCTTGAGTGTAGGTTGAGAAGAACTCCAGTCGTGAAGTGACATGGTATGATGCACCTGAGTCAACTACCCATGTAGAATCTTGACTTGCAAGATTGATATAATCCTCAGCTTGAACAACGACAACTTCTTCGGTGACTGTTGCGGTGTCATTTGTTCGGGTTTGTGCATCCTGATTTCTGGTTCGCTCCGCCTTTAACTTTCGACATTCTCGAATGAAATGTCCGAGCTTACCACAGTGGTGACACTTCTTGTCATGCCTTGATCGGGACTTTGACCGTCCTCTTTGCTGACTTTGGTTATGGGGATTTTTACTCCTTCCCCTCCATTCTTGCTTGCCTTGTTTCTCCGTAACAAGTGCTTCATTTTCAGGGGTATGCCCTTCGTCTTTTCGTCGAGACTCTTCGTTGAGCATTCTGTCTTTTACCATATCCATGGTAAGTTTGCCGTCAGGAGCAGAGTTACTAACTGACACAACCAGAGTGTCCCAGCTTTTTGGTAGAGAACTCAGCATCAACAATGCTTGCAACTCGTCATCTACAGTCATTTTCATAGAGTTGAGTTGATCTACGATGCCTTGGAACTCGCTCATGTGTTCTGACACGCTGTTTCCATCTTTATACTTCAAGTTGACTAATCGTCGCATCAGATTAGCTTTATTCTGTGCGGTTGTCCTTGCATACATTTTCTCCAACTTTTGCCAAAGAACGTAAGCATCGTGTTCATTAGCAAAGTTTTGGAAAATGCTTCTGTCGATCCATTGTCTGATTTGAGCAGCACATTTTCGGTTTAGCACAGTCCACTCAACGTCTGATGTGGACGTCGAAGTGCTGGATGTCTTGGCATCCGTCGAAGCTGTAGTCACTGCTTCCTCCTTCGGCATTACAATCGGCTTCCACAGATCTTTAATGTATAAAAGATCCTCCATCTTTGGCTTCCATACTGCATAATTAAATGCACTTAACTTGATCATGTTGCCTGTGCTCTCCTCCATTTGGATCGTTAGTCAACAAGTTTCGCCGAGTTTGATATTTTTCAGCGATGAATAGTACTTCGTGAATAGTACTTCGTATGCGTGAATAGTGCACGTGGTCGTGAACAGTACACCAGGTAAGTTCCCAGGAAAGAGAGGTGGGTCACAACGGACACACTTAAATACCAAATCTTTCCTAGCCAGAATCTTTCCTAGACATGCACTTTCCGCACCACCACACTTCCAGCAATCACAAAAATCAGTAAACTCAAGAATAATTCTTTTCTGATGTGGAAGATCAGATAATACTGCAACCACAGAGCATACTAAGAATTTTCTAGAGAATCTGATACAGGCTCTGATACCACTTTGTTGGGAAAAATGTGTTTGTAAAATAATAAATTTTACGGCCCCAGGATAATTTCCCAAACCAAATAGAGTAAAAATAACTCCAACAATTTTAGCGTGGAAAACCCTCCAGAAAATGAAGGTAAAAACCACGGGACCCGTAGGCCGCTTAAAAAACTCCACTATAATAATAATGGGATTACAAACTTCACCCTTGGGTGGATCTCTCACAAATTACAATAACAATGTAACTTCAATTTGTGGATAGAACCTCACAAATTGGCTCACAATTTCTCTCTCAGAAAACTCTCTCTATTTTTCTCTGAGGATCTCTCAACACACACACTCTCTCAATTGTTGTGTTTTTGCTTGATTTGCTTGATTGATTGTTCTAAGAGCTCACCTATTTATAAGTGAGGATTTGTAGAAAGAATCAAACACAATTATGTTGATCCACCATGAAAGAAGCATTTACACCTAGAGTTCATGTGCTTCATTCTTTATTTCACATGAGATGAGCATCTCATGCTTTATTCCACATGAGGTGGACCAACAAAATTATCATAAATTCAAATGTCAGATTGAGTGATTATTATATATTAGTAATTACCCAATAATTATCTGATTTATTTAAACAATTTAATTGTACTTTTCATATTAGTTGAACACGATCAATATTTAACCCCAGTTAGGAATGATTGGGGTTGGATCTACTAGCCCAAATCCGAAATCTCGTTTGTATGAGTTTTCCCAAACTCAACCCCTACCCTTAATGGGGTTTTATTTTTCGCCCCAAACTCGTCCCGAAATGACCAGTTTTATTAAAAAAAAAAAAAAAAAAAAATTCAAACCACTAAGGTGGATGAGAACGTGTAATAACGATTTGAGTTATGAATGAATATGTGGTTGATTGGCTGGTTTGTCAACTCTAATATGCAGTCATCTTTGTCTATCTCATAATTTTACAAGTATAGTATTCTTTAAAAGTAATTTTCATGATTCAAATTATGCTTAATTAAAATTTAACTATAAATTAAGGAAAAATGATTGACTGACTTTGCAATCTTATATTCCGAACCCTGTAGGACCAAAATGGGTCCAATATAAATAGAGTGATATAACTTATATTACTGGGTGCATGAACCTAGACACAATCTTAGCACTCAAGACACCCATGAAAAATATGATCAACACTCACTCAATGTCACCAACTCATGTATTATATGATTATACATGCTATTTTTAAAATAACTAAATAAAATAATGAAGAAATCAGACTCGCCCGCGCCTAGAGAACATGCTATGCTTCATAAAAATATGACCACTTTATTGCTTTGTTTTGGCTTTTTGTTTTTCTCTTTAGTTATTTATTTAATCATTGCTTTGATTCGTTGGATGATCATTTTTTTTAATTGTATTTGTTAATGTATGATACTCAACTAGACCAATATTTTTTATATAAATTATCAAAGAATCTCTTCGGTAGTTCGAAACAAAAAAAAAAAAAAAAACTTAGGTGTGACGATGTTATTGCTCATCTGGTAAAATTATTTCACCTAAAAAACCACATCTTTTCATAGTTCAAGTGGTTAGTATTTTTCCCTTCCATTTTTGTGGTGAGCAAAAACGAAATCAGGATTTAAGTTATAAGGGGCCAAGAAAAAAATAAATATTCAAATTTACACCATCATAATATACTAATATTTAAAAATTAAACTATCAATAAATTAAATTTAATACTGTGTAGTCTTATATGTAACAATATAAAAAATGAATTAATAAATAATATAGATACAAGTTTTATGTATAAAATGGAACTAGCTGCTCTTTCATATCTTAAAAGTCATCTATAATCGAATCTGTATTAAATTTCTATACAATTTTCTTTTCAATATACATGATCAAAGATTTTATAATATAATCATTTTAGTTTTTATAAAATAAAAAAAATCACGTTATTCATAATATTATAACAAATATAATAACAATAGTTTTAAAAAATAAAATAAAATGTTTATTATATTAGGATCTCAAGCCTAAAAATTTAGGAATTGATAAAAATAAACTGAAATAATAGGAGCAAAGAATTCTAAGAATGTAGAATAAAAGTAATTATATCAATTATTTTAACTTTTGTCAGTGAATATATATATATATATATATATATATATATATATATATAAATAATATATGCTAGATTAGTCAATAATTTATAGAAAACTAAATCCTAACTCAAATGAGTTTTCCTTCTATAGTAAATAGGAACGGATAAAATTAATCTATTAAAGTATATTAAATAGGAATAACTGAAATTAATTTATTAAAAAATATTATTAAAATAATGAGATAAGCTAGAGTTTTTCCTTACTACAATTTTTTATTGAATAATTATGGTGTTCAATCAGGTGGCATAATTTTACTAGGTTAAAAGCAATTAGACCAACAACCCACCTAGAAGGTTATAATTTTAAAACTGTATTTGATTTTGTTATTTAAATTAAACGGTATTATCTAAGTTGGTGGGATTCATATGATTGTTCCAACTAAATTTATCTCTTAGATGCGATGTTCGAGTTTTTTTTTTTGCTTAGGAGAAATATATAATTATGCAATCAATTGTTAGCAATGTATTTTAATTCTATTTGATTTTCTATAATTAGTATTTCAAATCTTATATTTCAACTTTTATATATATATATATATATGAGGTCGCCTTTAGTGACCCATTACTTCTATATACTATTAAAATTTTACCTTATTTTATCATAATCACATGAAGCTCACATGCACTATATCACCTGTGGTGCATGATCATGCCAAGAAGGTTCCAGGGGTCATCCTAGTGCACTAGTGCACTTTTAATTAATTACCTTGTCACATGCATTGTACATGCTCACTTACCTTATTCATCCTTTACTAGCATTTCACCTTGCGTCTTTTTTAATTTGCAGTTTCAAAGTTGAAATTGGGTGTGGAAAACGAAGAGATATCCTAATTGCTCATGATGATTGTAAGGTTATTATTTTGGTAGTTTTGATTCCGTAAGCAAAACATGTTTGTTTATAAGTCTTAGATAGCTTAATTAGAGTATTAATTAAGCGTGTTGAAAATTCGAAGAAATTATGCAAAGACGACGAACTTCTAAGATCACTCAAGAGAGTACGTAAAGGTAAGTTTTAAGGAATCGAAAACTCTCTTAAACCTTGAGATCGGATAAGATTGACACACACATAAACATAACATATTTATGCATTTGCATTTGAGTGCTAACATGTTGATTTTAATGTTTTAAAAGTGTAGAGTCGTAATTATTTTATTTAGTCTAGTTTTAGAATTTATTTTCAAACATTTCGTGCTTTTGAAATCCAGCCTTTGAATGCTTGGACTAACATAACCTTTTATCTACACATGTAAATGGTGTTTTGTTTTTTTGGAGATGAAATTAGACACCCAGATCTTTCCATCGATATAAAGAACTAAAAATTCCGATGTCGTTTGATTAGATTTTGAAGGGTTTAGAGTTGAATCTGGTCAACGAGATTAAACGATGAATATGTAAGATTTGAGGGATGAAACAAAGGGTTGACACGAGATTTTTAAAGTGGTTCGGCTTAAGAGAATGCATACATCTACTGTTCTTGGTATTCAAGTCGAGCTCACTAGGTGTATTGCAGAGCTCGCTTATGTATGTATTTTTTGAAAAAATTGGTAACCTTTTTAACAGTGATGATCCGCTCCTTTTATAATGTGAAGGGGCGGGAGTCATCCTGTTTTACATGGATTATGATTACATAAATTAAGGGCGAAATTCTATCCTTTAATGGGCATAGTTTAATTTAAATACAATTGCTGATTATGAGGAATTTGTGATTGATTGGGAGTCTGCTAGTTGACCGGGTGAGATCTCTATATTCTTGGGATTCTTCCTTTAATTGAGGCTCTGGGCTGCATGGCTTGCAAGCTGCGGGGTTGCCTCATCCGCGAGCAATTAGTTCGGCAAGGTGCAGTACTTGAGATTTCTTAGCTGTTTGTTTAGAGCTTCTTCCTTCGTGGTACGTTGGTCAGGGCCCATTTTACTTTGTAGCAACTTCTTGGTCCTTTTCTGTGCGTTGGACCTCCTTTTGTGGTTTAAGCATTTTTGGGTCTGTTTGGGCTTGGTGTAATTTAACACACAACAGTTCCTAAATTGTTTTGGCTAATTTTATTGGAAGTAAGAAAACTTCTTGGATTTCAAGTTTTATTCTTTTAGGAAGTTTCTTTTTAAGTGTTTTATTTCTTTGCTAACTCTCTTTCCCTAAATTTTTTTTGAAAGTCCTTTTGGTAGAATATTTTTTATTCCTATTAGAACTACGGGTTTTCATAAGAGTCTATAAACAGTTAACTAAAATTCATTATTCAAAAGACTCTAAAGTCTTTTTTTATTTTCTCTCACTTGTTTTTATTGGTTTATTGCTTTTATTCTTTATGAGAGGTTTGAGATAGTTCTAAGCTAGATTATTCTTGTGCTTCATTGTTTCTCGACTATATATAATATGTTTTGATCGTGCATATTATTTGTTTGTTCATTTTGATTGAGCACCTAGATCTGAAGTCAATAACTTGAGGGATTTTGTTTTTTTGACCTGACGAAAAATGAAGAAGTCTTGCAGCACGGGGAGTTTGTGAGCAACATCGATAAGGTTCGCTAGTAAAAGGCCCGCGGTAGGTAGGATTGGGTTATAGTAAGAGTCATGTGATTAAATGGTCAATCAAGTTGTAAATAATTTACCAACTAGTAAAATTTGTGTGGTGTGTTAAGTGACCTACGAGTTGGTCATGTGGTTTGTACCCGTTGGCCTACGAGTTGGTCATGTGGTTTGTACCCGTTGGATGTTTTCCATGTAAAAATCTTTATGTTGAATTTTAAAATACGTTTAATTTTTAATTCCGCAATATTTGTTGCGCCCCCCCCCCCCAAGTTTGCGGTTTGTACCCGTTGGATGTTTTCCATGTAAAAATCTTTATGTTGAATTTTAAAATACGTTTAATTTTTATAATTTTTAACACCCCCCCCCCCCCCCCCCCCCCCCCCAAGTTTGCTATAACTACAAATCCACATTTTTTAACGATACAGTTATATATTTTCAATTTACAATCACATGCAAGCTTATCCGATAGCATACAATTTTTTTCAATCTTACCATAAATGAGCCAGAATCGAATCGAACATTCGATATCTTTAATTATTGTAAAGTTACTTGGTATGTTTCTTTGAATCGGAAAAAAAAAAATAGTGTAAATGAGCTTGGGTTTTCAATCTACTGAAATATCTATTAAGCTCATTACCGTGGTGTTTCATGGAGATTGCAGTTTGATTTTGTCTTTATGTTACTTATATTTTCTGATTTCATTTACTTAAACATAAAATACTCTTACTACGTTAGTGTGTGTAAGGTCATTATTTTAGTTGGTTTTGATTCCATGAGTAAAATGTTTTTTGTTTATAAATCTTAATTAGCTCAGCTAGAGTATGAGGTGTGCATATTGAAGCTTTGAAGATTTCATAGAAATGTGACAAGCTTATGATATTACCCTAGAGGGTAATTCAAGGTAAAATAGAAGATTGCAACTCTCTATCTCTTGAGATTCATTAGGATTCACACACGCACACAAACACATTATAACATGTTCATTTATTGCCACATGCTTAAATGTTGGTCTTAACATTTTATAAGTATTGAGTCTTAATTTAATGATTTGGTCTAGTTTTGAAATTTATTTTGAAATATCTCTATGTTTTTTAAAACTGACATTTGGTATTGTGGTGCCTAAATTTTTATCTACATAATCAAATGGTAATTTATAAAACGGAGTAGAAACTAGACATCCATACATTTTCAACAGCATAAAGAATAAAAAATTCCAAGTTCGTTTGGATAAAATATGAAGGGGTCAAACACAGGTCAAGAGCAGATGAAATCAGATGAAAAACTGATCAGAGGCATACTGCTGGCATCACCTTACCGCCTTAGGTGTGGTAGCATGCTATTGCCTAAGGTGGTAGATTTCCACCCAAGCGGTGCACTACTGCTAGGACATGCACCTTCTCCTCTTTCTGCTGATGACTTCCTGTTTTGACAACCGATTAACTTCCAACTGTGTTTTCATTGAATCCTAAAATATTTTGGGATAGTTTTTATGGTTTTGGAAGTAGGAACACTTTCCTAAGCTTCAAGTTTTATCTTTTTGTGTTTTATTTCTTTTCAAAAATTAACTCTATTTCCTTTAAGAGACATAAAGTTAACTCTTTCCCTTAATTTTTATCTTTTAGTGTTTCATTTGATCTTGAGTAGATGGAATCAGTTGAAAAACTGATCAAAGACAGGGTGCTGGCGCTTAAGGTGGTAGATTTTCGCCCATGGTGGCGCACTGCTGCCAAGCTGTGCACCTTTTTCTCATTCTACTTCTGACTTCCTGTTTTGACATTCAATTAACTTCCAAATGTGTTTTCAATGAATCCTAAAATTTGGGATATTGGAAGTAGGAACACTTTCCTGAACTTCAAGTTTGATTTTTTAGTGTTTTATTTTTTTTCGGAAATTAACTCTCTTTCCCTTAAGTGTTTTTGAAAAACCTACTTGTGGACTATTTTCTAATTCTTTTAGGATTAGGTTTTCAGCTGAAGCTTATAAATAGTAGACTAATAATTCATTATTTTTTTAAGCATTCAAGCTCTATTCTTTTATTGTTTTCTCATTGTGTTTTAGTATTTTATTTTTCTATTCTATTGAGAGAACTGTTGAGAGTTCTAGGCTATGTTATATTTATTGATTGAATGCTTCATTGTTTATAGTCTATGCGTAGTATGTTTTGATCTTTCATACTATTTGTCTATTCATGCATAACTGAGAATCATAGATCGGATCTCAATAGATTGAGGGGTTTTGATTCTTTGATTTGACAAAAGAATCGTGAAGTCTTGCAGCGTGTGGAGTCTGTAAATAGCATCAACAAGGTTCTCTAGTAAAAGACGCGCGTGTAGATAGTATTGAGTTATAACAAGAGTCGTGTGATTGAGTGGTCATCCTGAGTAGTACACGATATACCAATTAGTGAAATCGGTATTAGATGTGTTAAGTGGCCTACGTGTTGGTCCCGTGGTTTCAATGTAAAACTCCTCGTGTTGATTTTTAATTCCGTAATATTTTTTGTTAAACTTATTCACCCCCTCTCCCCCAGTGGGTTTGCCATAACTACAAATCCACATTTTTCACTTGGTATCAAGAGCCAAAGTCTAGAGGTGCATAGGCTAGCGTCCGAGGGTTTTTATTGGATTTTTGTTTGTTTGTTAATCTATGACAGGTATGATTTAAGAAGTTGCTTCGAGTACTTGTCCTCCATTATTGGATGGTTCGAAATATTCATTTTTTTGAAGGCATGCGTGAAAGCCTATTTGAAGGTTAGTGATGAGTGTGTCTGAATGCTTGTGGAGAATGATTATTCCCCTCCTACCGTTACTAATGCCAAAGGATTCGAATCCATGAAGCCAAGAGCAGAGTAGAGCATAACAAAACAATTAACGGCAACGTGGAACTCCAAGGTTTGAGTGCAATTTTGAATGTTATTGATGAACATCAATGTATGCATATTCAAAATTGTAAGACGTGCAAGAAGGCGTGGGAGATATAGCAAACCACGCATGAAGGTACATCGGCAATCAAGAAATCGAAGATTAAGTTTTTGACGTCGAAATTTAAAGCCTTGCAAATGGAAGAAGATAAGAGTTTTCTCAACTTCCAAACAAATCTCATGGACATCACAAACTTGAGCTATGTACATGGTAAGAAATATTCTAACTTTGACATTTTAGAAAGATCTTACACTCTTTGCCTACCAAGTTGCAAGACAAGGTCACTGCAATTGATAAAAGCAAAGATGTAGATAATTTGAAAGTAGATAAATTGATGGGATCACTATAAATATTTGAATTGAATCTCAAACCAGTTAAAAAGTAAAAAGGGATTACTTTGAAGTCTACAGCATGCGAATCACAAGCAATTGATGTCGAGAGTAATAATGATAATGAAGGGACGATGATGGTGAGAAAATTCAGAAGATTCCTAAAAGGCAAGGAACCCAATGGTGGGTTCAAAGGTGCCAACGTCAAGGGAAATTTTGTGCTCAGAAAATTCAATGATGATAAGGGCAAAGGCAAGGGTGTTCAATGCTACGAGTGTCATGGAAATAGTTGTAGGAAAAACACGTGATAGAAGCGAAAAGTTTATTGGTATATTTTTAAAATTTTCCTTTAAAAGAGAGAACCTTAACCCTTGATTAATTAACATATAAATAAAAGGTATCGTACATTTTTAAATGTGACTATTGATGTTGCGTCGAATTGAAACTGTAAGATCTTCCAATCCGATCACGAACGTGAATCACCTAGGAGTGTGGGCTCCCTTTATTTGAATTGGGTACCTGAGGATGGAAAACAAAAACCTTTTTCTTTTTGTTAGTTACAATAACCCTCCTAGAGAAAATAAAGAACGTTTGGTCACTTGTGAATTCTCAATCTTTCGATTGAAACTCGCGTGAACCAAATTTGATGTTGTGCAAAAAACCTTTTGATGTAAAAGTTATTAGTGCACTATCGAAACTAAACGCTTTTTTTCTCTTCTCTCTTGGCCGAATTTTCACACACTTTTTTTATGAGTTGGATGAATTTTCTTAAGCCAAATGAAGCTCAAAATTCTCCCAAAAACATTAGCCTTGGAAGAACTCCCTTGATGGGAATTTATTGGTGGCCGAATGTTTCACCAATATTTCTATCAACTTTAGAGTTTAACCCTATCCCAACTCATAAGTGTATTATCCAATGATAAGTTATTGAATATCAATTGTATTATGACTTTATCAAAAACTTTCTAATTTGACCAATAGTCAATTAGAGTTCTGATAGTTATAAAAAATTTCCTAATTTAACTAGATAAATAAATCATTTTGTTTATCTATTTATCAAATAAAGTTTTTGATATTTATCATACTACCAACAATAGTATGGCATTAAGAGACCTTCTCCTAGTTAGAAAAGATTTTGACTTTTAATTAAATAATTAATTTTTATTTAATTAAATAATAAAATAAAACATAATAATAAGCTAATTAAATTAGCTATTGCCGCTCAAGCCAAAGACCATGGGCTATATTTTATTTTTCCATTTTATTAAATCCATTGGACTATAATAAAAAGTTTACATTTGAACTAGACCCATTCTTACTGAAAAAGAAACAAGTCCACATGCCTAAATTAATACATTAATATAATTTAACAGCCCATTTAATTAAAATGTGCAAATTATATTCTTAATGTATTAATGGAATGCTAATCGCACCCCATTAGGGCTGCCCAAGGATTCCCATATCCTTAGCCGCCCATTCCAGGCATTTGAAGAGTTACCGCGTGTCTTGCTCATACATGACCGCACCTCTCCAAAACTTTTGAATTTCATAATCCAAAAATAATTCTTAGATGGACCTAGAAATTGGTCCGGTAGAATATATCAAGTTATCCATGCAAGTTTGTGTAGATTGGGGATCTTAGCGGACTATCTAAATTTAAGCTTCAATAGACAACCTAATCACAATCAATAAATGATTCAATAAGGTCCGATCTTTTAATTTTAGTTCATTGCACTAAAGAACTAAAATTGAACTATTAAATAAAGATAGAATAATACAGTGTTTCTCATTCGTACCCTAGACAACCTTATTGGAGATAGTGTATTCTCGTGAAAAATACCAGTAATCGCCCAGAGCTCATAGACCGCCTATAGCTCTCATAGTTACCATATTTACTCATATGACCATATTTTAAAATTGGATATTTTGACTTGTCCAGAAGTCATGTTTCAATAGATACTATTGAAAACTTAACGTTAATATTTAATATCCAATACCTCAAAATATTCATATGATAGTATTCTATTCACATTTAATAAATGGAGCCACGATGTCCATATTTATATATGAAGTCCTCTATCGATTAATAAATGAATACCACAAATCATTGAGAATAGACTATGCTATATAATCGTACTCATTGACAGCTCAAATGATAACACTTGTAACCATAAGTCCATCATTTATCTTAGGATTGAGATAGACTCTCCGATTATCCTCAAGTGAAAACTTTTATCCAATGACGGTTCTGGATAAATTATTTCACTGTGATCCTATTCAATGCACCTAGTGCACTAGATCTTTTTGCCCAAAGACGCTACGCTTTGATGATTTTAGACTCATCATAACACATTTGATCCCACTCAAATGCTAGCAAAATAATCTACAATTTTAACAAGGTAAAGGTGCCTAACCTTTATCTTAAGTTGTGAATATTATTCAAGGCTAACTAAAGAATTGTGTCTACCTCATACATATCCAGATGTACGAACAATTCTTTATTTCTCATAATCTTTTGACCTTATGATTATTTACTTTTGACAATTATAATAATTAAACTATAAATGCTATAAGATTTGTTAAACCAAAAATCACTTTATTAATATGAAAAGATTGTCAAATACACTATTACACTCTTGCTATTGAGCATAATTCTAACAATTTCCCACTTGCGCTATAGCAAATGTGTCATATATCTCATTCCCATGTTCTCTAGGTGCTCATCAAAACTCTTCTGTGGTAGAGCCTTTGTGAAGGGATCCGATAGATTTTCTACTGACGTGATCTTGGTAATCGTCACATAACCCCCATGCACAATCTCCTTCAGAAGGTGATACTTCCTTTCAATGTGTTTCCTTCTCTTATGACTTCTTGATTCTTTCGAATTAGCCACTGCTCCACTGTTGTCACAGTAGATAGTGATATGCTTATTCGTATTAGGAACCACTTCCAAGTCAATTAAGAATTGGCAGAGCCAGACAACCTCTTTAGCAGCTTCGCATGCGGCAACATACTTAGCCTCCTGTTAGGATTATGCTCAATAGTAAGAGTATAATAGTGTATTTGACAATATTTTTTGTATTAATAAAGTGATTTCTATTTTAACAAATCTTATAGCATTTATAGTAATTATCAAAAGTAAATAATCATAAGGTCAAAAGACTATTAGAAATAAAGAATTGTTCCTATATCTGAATATATATGATGTAGACACAATTCTTTAGTTAGTCTTAAACAATATTCATAACTTAAGATAAAAGTTAGGCGCCTTTACCTTGTTAGAGATTTCTTTTGCTAGTATTTGAGTGTGATCAAATGTGATCTGATGAGTTTAAAATAATCGAAGTGTAGTGTTTTTGGGCAAAAGAATCTAGTGCACTAGGTGCATTGAATAGGATTACAGTGAAACACTTTATCCAGAATCGTCAGTGGATAAAAGTTTTCACTTGAGGACAATCAGAGAGTCTATCTCAATCCTGAGATAAATGATGGACTTATGGTTGCAAGTGTTATTATTTGAGCTGTCAATGAGTACAATTATATCGCATAGTTTATCCTCGATGGTTTGGTGGTATTCATTTGTTAATCATTAGAGAACTTCTTTTATAGATATAGACATCATGACTCCATTTATCAAATGTGAGTATAATACCATCATATGGATATTTTGAGGTATTGGATATTAAATCTCAACGTTGGGTTTTCAATAGTGACTATTGAAACATAGCTTCTTGACAAGTCAAAATATCCAAGTACAAAATGTGGTCATATGAGTAAATATGATCACTAGGAGAGTTATAGGCGGTCTATGAGCTCTTGGCGATTACTGATATTTTTCACGAGGATACATTTTCTCCAGTAAGTTTGTCTAGGGTACGAATGAGGTACATTAACCTATTCTATCTTTATTTAAGAGTTCAATTTAAGTTCTTTAGTGCAATGAACTAAAATTAATAGATCGGACCTAAGCGAATTATTTGGTGATTGTGATTGGGTTGTGTCTATTAAAGCTTAAATTTAAATAACCCGCCAAGATCCCCAATCCACACAAATTTGCATGGATCACTTAATATATTCTACCGGACCATTTATTTGGTCCATCTTAGAACTGTTTTGGATTTTTTATCCAAGATTTTTGAGAGGTGCCGTCATGTGTGTGATCAAGACACACGGTAACTCCTCAAATACTTGGGATGAGTGGCCAAGGATGTAGGAATCCTTAGGCAGCCCTATTGGGGTACATTTAGCATTCCATTAATATATTAAAAATATAATTTGCATATTTTAATTAATGGATTGATAAATTATATTAATATATTAATTAAGGCATGTGGACTTGTTTCTTGTTTAGTAAGAATGGGTCTAGTTCACATATAGACTTTTTATGATAGTCCAATGGATTTAATAAAATGGAAAAACAAAGTATAACCCATGGTTTATGGCTTGGGCAACAATAGCTAATTAGTTTACCTTAATATTTTGTTTTATTTTATTATTTAATTAAATGAAAATTAATTAATTATTTAATTAAAAGTCAAAATACTTTTCTATTAGGAGTTGGACTCTTAGTATGATACTATTGATAATAGTATGGTAAGTATCAAAAACCTTATTTGATAAAGAGATAAATAAAAGGTTTTTATTTATCAAATCAAATTAGGAAGTTTTTGATTACTATCAAAACTCTAAATTGACTATTGGTCAAATTAGGAAGTTTTGATAATGTCAAAATTAATTATGTCCAGTGATTTAATTATTGGATAATACACTTACTAGTTGGGATATAATGGAACTCTCGAATTGATAGGTTTTTGGGCGAAACACAAATCCTTCCACAAGGAGAATTCGGCCACCTTTAGTAACCTAGCAAGGGGATTTCAGCCATTCATGAGTTTGGTGTGAGATTTTGTGAGCTTTGTGAAGCCAAGAAAAATCGCCTAACTAGAGCAATAGGTGTGTGAAAATTCGGCCAAGAGAAAAGAAAAGAAGAGCGTTTAGTTTGATAGTACACTACTAGCTTTTTCACGTAAAGGCTTTGTGCATAACATTGAATTGGGATCACGTGAGTTTTAATCGAAAAATTGTGAATTCAAAAGTGACCAAATGTTCTTCGTTTTCTTGGGAGGGTTATTGTGACTAACAGAAAAGAAACATTTTTTTTCCATCCTCAGGTATACAAATCAAAAAACGGAAGCCCACGCTCCAAGGTAATTCATGTTTGTGATTGGATTGGAAGATCTTGCAGTATCATCTCAACGCAACATCAATCGTCATGTTATAAAAGGTACGATACCTTTTTATATATATATTAATTAATTAAGGGTTAAGGTCCGCTCTCTTTTAAAGGAAAAAGTTTTAAATTATACCGACCCACTTTTTGTGCTTTCGCTGCATGTTTTTCCTACACCTCCATGATGGAATCAACAATATAGGATTGCTTGATACTTCTCCATATGACTGCGCCACCTCCAAGAGTAAATACAGATCCTGATGTGGATTTTCTGAAGTTAGAATCCGATTGGAAATCAAAATATGTATCTGATTGGAAATAAGAATCTGTATACTCAACGAGAATTAAATCCCCTCAAGAGTATACAAGCATATAATCGCTCGTTCTCCTGAGATACTTGAAGATATGCTTGACTGCCGTTTAGTGATCAGGACCAGGTTTCGATTGAAACCTGCTAACTTTGCCAACAATAAAATAAATATCTGGTCTAGTGCAGAGCATTGCATATATGAGACTTCCAACTGTCGAGGCATATGGAACCCTACTCATGAATTGCTCTTCATGCTCATTCTTAGGAACTTGTTCCTTAGAAAGTTTGATTCCATGTCTGAATGTCTGAAAGGTAACATACCTTTCTTGGAATCTTGTATGGCGAACCTAGACAAGATTTTACCTATGTATGAAGCTTGGGATAATGCAATCATTCTATTCTTTCTATCCCTTATTACTTAGATACCAAGAATATAACTTGCTTTTCCTAAGTCTTTCATATCAAATTGTTTTGCTAACCATTCTTCATTGATGTTAATACACTACATCATTTCTGATGAGTAGTATATCATCAACCTAAAGAACTAGGAAAACCAACCTGTCGCCTTTAATCATTTTGTATACATAAGGTTTGTCAAGGTTTTGAATAAATCCATATATGAACCTTTGCAACTTGCATACCCTTTCCTCTTGGCCTTTTTCAATGAATCCTTCTGGTTGCATCATATAGATGCTTTCGTCAAGGCTTCCATTAAAAAAAGCTGTCTTGACATCCATTTGCCAAATCTCTAGGTCTAGAGATGCCGCAATGGATAAGAGTGTCCTAATTGATTTAAGCATGACTATAGGAGAGAAGCTTTCATCGTAATCGATATCTTCTGTTATGCCTTTTTGTACCCGCAAGTCTACGGGGTCGGCACAAGTAATACAATGATGAGTAAATTATCGTCTCCACAGGGATATTTAGGTGCTGAATACTAAAAGTAATCAAGCCTACCTCTATTTGGATAATCGGAAGGTTTGGAAGAGGCAAATAAAAAGATAAAAATATAAAAACATAAAAATAAAGCAAACAACCAATATGAGAGATTAGTTAGGGTATTTGAATTCACCTAATCCATCCAATTGAGTTTCATGAAAGCACATCATTGTGGTTTAATTATTCATGTTGATGACCGTGTTTATCTAAATTATCCAAAATCCCCTCTCGAGGTAAATCGGACCTATTACCACATACACTAATATCCTATCTCTCGATGGTATATCCAAGTGCATGAAAATGCATTAGTTATAATAAACACCATTTATGATCACATAAGCAAATTAACATATCTCTATCTATTCTACCTGTGGTGGACATTACATCAAGCATGTTATGGGCGTCTCCTCTCAGTACATAACACACAACCAAAGTATCAACTAAATGCAGGCCTTTACACTCAGAAGCATTAAGCATAATAATACTACTTAACAACATAATAATCAACCACAAAGAATTAGACAATCAATTCAATCAATCTTCATAGAATAAGATCCAACAAAACCCTAATTTACAAGTTTAGTTCATAATCAAAGATATACAACCAAACATGTTTTCTAATTAATAAAGAGAGTTACAAACAAGGTAATAAAGAAGGAAAGGGATAGAAAAACGCTAGGTGCGATGAACTCTCGTCCTCCTCCTGTTGTGAATTCGTCTAGCTTCCACTTTTTCCAAATCCAAGCTTGATGGTGAGAATATGGTTTAAGGATTGAATCCGAATCCTCTTGTTTCCAAGGTGATCTTCTTCTCCCTCTTTGCTTCTTCTTCTCCCTCTTTCCCAGTACTGTTCACGCCGCCATTTCACTGTTCATGTGTACGGTACTATTCATTATTCACTATTCATGTGTACGGTACTGTGCACGCTACAAATATGTATGTTTCTGAACGGGACTCTATATTTTCTGTCTTTCCTTTTAACACGTGCGCAGAACATCCAAATATCCTTAAGTGTTGTAAACTAGGCTTTTGCCCAGTCCACAACTCATGCAGTGTTTGAGGAACTGACTTAGATGGCACATCGTTTAGAATATACATAGTAGTTTGTAGAGTATATCCCCAAAAAGAATTTGAAAGCGCTGAATAACTCAACATAAACCTAACCATGTCTAAAAGAGTTTCATTTCTTCTTTCTGTTACCCCATTTTGTTGAGGTGTTCCTGGTGTAGAAAACTAAGAAATAATTCCATTATCAATAAGATATTGATTAAACTCACTCGATAGATATTCTCCACTATGATCAGATCTCAAGATTTTTATGTGTTTCTTAAGATGATTTTCTACTTCTATTTTGAATACTTTGAACATGTCAAAAGCATCCAACTTATGTCTCATAAGATACATATAGCCAAATCTCTAGTTGTCATTCGTGAAAGTGATGAAGTACTTATATCCACTTCTAACTTGAATGTTCATAGGACCACATACATCAATGTGTATTAATCCTAAATATTCAGTGGCTCTTGTGCCTTTGGTCGTGAACGACCTTTTGATCATTTTACCTTCCAAATAAGATTCATAAGTTGGTAGATCATTAACCTTTAAGTCACTTAAAGGTCCATCACTAACCAATCTTTTAATCCTATTAAGGTTAATATGACCTAGAAGCAAATGTCATAGGTAAGTTTCATCTTTTGATAATTTTATTCTTTTATGATTAGGTTTCGTTGATTCTGTGTCTCATAAGTGAGAGATGTTTCTATGCAAATGGAATTAACCGTTTTCCAATGTACCTTCGCAAATAAATTTGTCATTATTACTAATAATAAAACATTTATTAAAAGTAACCGAATATCCAAATTTATTTAAATAAGAAACTGAAATTAAACTCCTCTCGAATTGAGATACATAACAAACGTTTATTAAATCCAAATGCCTACTAGAATCTAAATAAACTCTAATATCTCTCGCTGCACAGGTAGACACCAACGCTCCGTTGCCTAACCGCAAGTTGAATTCATTCTCATTCAGTCTTTTCCTTTCCTGGAACCCCTACAAGGAATAACAAACATGATTATTGTCTTCAGAGTCTACGATCTAAGGATATATAGAATCCGCCAGAAAGCATGTTTCAAGATAATTAATATTACATTCTTCTTTCTTTTTCTGAGATTTTGGGCAATTTCTTTTTCAATGTCCCTTTCTCCACAAAGGAAACACTTCCCTTTGATCTTGGTTACTTTCTTGTTCTCCTTCTTAGTAGGTTCAAGTTGCTTTTTCTTTTGTTGTTTCTTAACCTTCTTACGGGTCTTACTAGTAGCAACTTTACCAACCATATGAATCTATTGACCCTTGAACACTCTTAGTTCTTGAGATCAAATAAGATTCACACACACACACACATAACATATTTATGCATTTGTATTTGAGTGCTAACATGTTGGTTTAAATATTTTGTAATTGTTGAGTCTTAATTGTTTTGTTTTGTCTAGTTTTGAAATTTATTTTCAAACATTTTGTGTTTAAAAAATTGACATTTGGATGTTTAAACTGAAATAACTTTTTATACATCCAAATGGTGTTTTGTTTTTTGGAGATGAAATTAGACATCCGTATTTTTCCAATGGTATAAAGAACGACAAATTTCAAGGCCATTTGGATAGGTTTCGGTTGATACAAAGTCGAGTCAAGAGCAGCTGAAAAAGCTTAAACAGAGGAATAGGGCAGCAGCTCCACACCAGAGGCGTGGTTGCACACTTTTGGCATGGCTACCTAACAACAACCTCACGCCTGAGACGTGGGTGCACGCCTTAGGCATGCGGGTTTTGCCGAGCCCGAACCCTAGTTGGGTTTGGTTTGTGTGTTTTCTTATTCAAGTCTCCTGGTGACTTTCACACAAGCTTTAATGAACTCCTTATTTATTAAGGGAAGTTTTTAATGAAGCAAGAGTATTACTTATTCTTTAAGTCTTTTACTTTTAGAATGTTACTCTTTTTATATGTTTTATAATGGGAAACAAATTCTTTTATTTTCTAGAGTCCTTTTAGAAAACCTAATGGCTTTTAATATCCTACTCTTATTATAATTAGGGTTTTTATTATTGTCTATAAATAGTGAAGTAAAATTCATTATCTGTAGACTCTCTTAAGCTCTTAAGTTTTTAATTTTTTTATTTCCTCTCACATTGTTTTTATTACTTTGATATTCTAGTGTTTTTATTTTATGTGAGGGGAGAGAGTTTCTAGATTATATTATACTTTGTTTTTGCGCTTAATTGTTCTAGTCTATCCATAACATGTTTTTGATCATATGCATGTTATTTGATTGTTCATACTTTATTGAGTACTAGATCTAATCTCAATAAATTGAGGGTTGTTATTTCTTTGACCTGATGAAAGGAACATAGAGTCATGAAGCACGTGTAGTCTCTAAGCAGCATCTACAAGGTTTGCTAGTAAAAGGTCTATGGGTAGGTAGTAATGGGTTATAGTAAGAGTCGTGTGATTGAGTGGTTAATCAATGTGAGTTGTAAACAATATACCAATGGGATGTATTAAGTGGCCTATGGGTTGGTCCCGTGGTTTTTTACCCGTTGGGGTTTTTCACACTAAAAGCTTCGTGTTATTTTTAATTAGGTTTACTTATTTTTAATTCCGTAATATTTTTTGTAAACCTATTCCACCCTCCCTTGTAGCTATAAATCCATGTTTTTCATTGTACATTTTTCAAAATGTTTGATTTTTCAAATTTTGTTTAAGGAGGTGAAATCTTTCTCGAATGCATGTCGTTTCTTCAAAGGTTGCCTAGACTTTGGATGATTCGCCAAGGCATGTATGGACTTGCCTCGAGTTTTGGATTGCTTGGATGAGGCTTTTGCAACCTTGCCTTAAACTTGTAGTTGCCTTGTTGGAGTCTTCTTCTTTAAGGTGTCCGAAGTTCACCTTGTGCATGTTGACTCTTGGGGGGTTGGCCTTCATAAAGATCCTCTTGCTAGGTGATGGAATGGTCTTCTTATCCACATAATCAAGTCCACGCTTGTCTCCAAATACCTTCCCGAGGTTAAGCATCTCATCAACCTTTAGAGCCCCAAGTGTCAAGCCCTTAACAGACTCTTTTGCCTTTCCCAACTCTTCAAGGCACTTTTGCTCTTTTTCCTTGACAATCTTCAAGGACTTATCTTGGTCGGCAAGTTCTTGTATCATTGCCCTCATCTGCTCCAAGCAATCACTCAACTTCTTATCATGTTTGAACACCATATCTTTGTCCACCTTCAAGGAGTTTGCATTTTTGAAAGTTTTCTTCTCCAAGGATTGGACTCTAGAATCAAGTATAGAGTCTTCTTCTTGAATTTCTTCAATAATGTCTCTAAACTTGTTGCATTGATTTATAAGATCATTTTTGCTTTCTTCGAACTTTTGTTTTCTTCTTCTATGCGAGTCTTATGTTTGCTCTGTTAGAATTATGCTTAATAGCAAGAGTGTAATTGACAATCTTTTCATAATGAATAAAGTGATTTTTGATATAACGAATATTACAACAATTATATTAATTGTCAAAAGTAAATAATCATAAGGTCAAGAGACTGAGAAACAAAAGAATTGTTCGTACATATGGATATGTATGAGATAGACACAATTCTTTAGTTAGTCTCGAATACGCATTCACAACTTAAGATATAAGGTTAGGCATCTTTATCTTGTTAAAGTTGTAGATTCTTTTGTTAGCATTTGAGTAGGATCAAATGTGATATGATGAGTCTAAAATCATCGAAGTGTCTTTGGACTAAAGAATCTAGTGCACTGGGTGCATTGAATAGGATTACTGTAGAAAACTTTATCCGCAACCGTCAGTAGATAAGAGTATTCAACTGAGACAATCGGAGAGTCTATCTGAATCCTGAGATAAATGATGGACTTATGGTTGTACGCGTTATCATTTAAGCTGTCAACGAGCACGATTATATCGTATAGTCTATCCTCAATGGTTTAGTGGTATTCACGTGTATATCGATAGAGAACATCATTTATAGATATAAACATCGTGACTGCATTTAGCAAATGTTAGTAGAATACCATCATATGGATGTTTTGAGGTATTGGATATTTAAATCTTTACGTAAAGTTTTCAACAGTAGATATTGAAACATCACTTCTGGACAAATCAAAATATCCAAGTTCGAAAACATGGTCATATGAGTAAATATGGTAATTTGGAGAGCTATAGACGGTCTATGAGCTCTTAGCGATTACTGGTATTTTTCACGAGGACACTTTTTCTCCATTTAGGTTGTCTACGGTACGAATTAGTATGCTCACTTATTCTATCTTTATTTAAGAGTTCAATTTTAGTTCTTTAGTGGAATGAACTAAAATTAATGGATCGGACCTAAGTGAATCATTTGTTGATTATGATCAGGTTGTGTCTATTGGAGCTTAAATTTAGATAGCCCGCCAAGATCCCCAATCTACACGAACTTGAATGGATCACTAGTTATATACTATCGGATCATTTATTTGATCCATCTTATAGAATTGTTTTTGGAATTCTTTTCAAAAGATTTGAGAGGTGCGTTCTTATGTTCAATCAAGACACGCGGTAACTCGTTAAAATACCTGGGATGGACGGCCAAGGGCCTTTGGCTGCCCTAAGGGATGTTTTTAACATCCCGTAAATATATTGATAATATAATTAGCATATTTATTTAAATAGAGCTGTCAAATTATATTAAATATATTTATTTAAAGGCATGTGGACTTGTTTCTTTTTGAAAGAATGGGTCTAGTTCACATGTGGATTTTTTGTGGAGGTCCAATGAAATTAATAAAATGGAAAAATAAAATTTGGCCCATACCAAAAGGGGTGGGCGGCAATGGCTAGATTATTTAGCCAACTATTTTGTTTTATTTTATTATTTAATTAAATGGTAATTAGTTAATTAATTAATTAATTAATTAAAAGTCAAATTACTTTTCTACTAAGGAATTGGATTCCTATTTTCATGCTATTTGTAATAGTATGATAAGTATCAAAAACCTTATTTGATAGGGAGATAAATAAAAAGGAATTATTTATCAAATCAATTTAGGAAGTTTTTTATATTTATCAAAAACTCTAAAGTTGACTAATAGTCACTTTTAGGAAGTTTTAATAAGTCATTCTAATTCTTAATTATCCTTTAATAATTATTGGATAATAGTTTCAAGGGATGAAATATGATTGAACTCTAAGATTGATGGTTTTTGGGTGAAACACAAATCCTCCTTAAGGGAGGATTCGACCACCCTATATATACCACCATGGAGGGTTCGGCCAACCAATGTTCCAGAGGGGGCAAGTTTGAGGTTTTTGTGAGCTTTGAGAAGTTAAAAAAAAACCTCAACATCTCTAGAAAAAGTGTGAGAATTTGCCCGAGAAAAAATAGAGAAAGAACAACGTGTTCTTCGTTTTCTCAGGAGGGTTTTGAGTAACTAACGAAAAATAAAAGTTTTTTGTTTCTCATCCTCAGGTACACAATTCGAAGAAAGGGAGCCCACACTCCAAAGTGATCCACATTCGTGAAGGATTGAAAAATCTTGCGGTTCACAATCGACACAACATCAAGCCTCACGTAATTCAAAATGTATGTTACCTTTTATTATATATTTAATTAACTATGGGTTAAGATATCTTTTGAAATTTTTTTTAAAGTGTACCAATGCAAAAATACTTATTTTTTGCGCCTTTCGCTGCCCCCTACTCGTCGTTTTTCCTACAATTGGTATCAGAGCCTGGTTGTACCCATAATTAATTAAACGTATATACGTGGATTTTTCTTTTAATTGTATATGGATAAATATGCATGTTTTTAGAAAGAGATGACACTCTAGGTATTCTTTTATATATTACATTGGAATGTATGGATTATATAAATTGAATTGTAATTGCTCAATTTTGGTCCTAGAATTTCAGTGTAGTTTTTATTTGGAGTTGTAACAAGAAGGGTGGCCTATTATCGCCATAATTTCCTTCTTGATAGTTGTTAGAAGTTTTTTATTTTATGTAAAAACCGTTGTAATTCGTTCGAGATTCGAAGACACGAAGGATTGAAGAATTCAAAGCAAAAAAAATGAAATGACGGAAACCCAAAAGCACTCGCGAGCACAAGACAGCAAGCGCGTGCGCGCTAAGTGTGCACGCGCTTGCTGCATGCGCTGCGCGAGGCCCTAAGGGCTGTGTGCACACGCGGCCCACCCAAGGAAGGGTAAGGCGCACACGGCCTTCCCAAGGTAGTGCGCGCGCACAGCCAAGGAAAGCTGGGTGCTCGCGCGCGCCCTTGGGGCAGCCACGTATGCCTCTCACGAGGCTGGGCGCGCACGGGTACCAAAGGGATGTGCGCACTCCCGTGGGCCGTAATGCCTTGTCGTGATCTTGGATGGATGACCGCAAGAAGACTTGTTTGACAAGTTAGAGTTAGGGTTTAAGATTATCCAAACAATATAATTTACTTGCTTTTCTAGGATGGGCCAAAATTATTGCTATTTACTTTTTGCGTAAATATTACAATGTTTATTCATTGTTTGATAACATTTCATGTAGAATAGGAGTGCCACTCATATATCTCTTTGGGTATGAACATGCATTGAATAATTTAGGTATCTAAATTGGCATCTAGATAACTTGGTAATCATTATTTGGAATTCCATTACACGCCTTAAACAATTGAGTAGGAGAAGGTGTTTAGAACACCTATGGTCTCCAAGGTTAGTTGAGCTTTATGTTTTGTGTGATAACCCCCCAAGAGGTATCCACAAATGGAATTTAGCAAGATACTGCCTTATAAGGATAGACTAGACAATTGACTCAAGTGATATCTACTCTCAAAGAAGCGATTTTTCGTGCGGGAATATATTGAAGGTCGAAACCTTAGTGACACACTTAATGCGATTCTATTGTTATCCTCCCAAGAGTTCGTGTCAATAATAATCGCAAGGCTAAAATTGAAAACGCTAGTTGTTATGTTAATAATTAGGTGAGACCTAGTCCAACTAGTAAATGTTGCAAACTCCTAAAGGAGGTGTGGCGTTTATGGGTGTTGGATCACCGTTGAATTTTACGATTGAATTATTAATTGTTAATTTAAGATAAATATTCAAAAGTGCTAAATGATAGTTTACTTATTATAATTTTTGTTAAATAGAGAAATCATGATCCCATACCCTAATCAAACTTCCTAAAAGATAATCCTTTAGTAATTATGTCACATGGAAAAAGGATAATAGGGATATTGTTGCAAGCTGGAAAACACAAATTCATTATGTCTATTCCTAAACCACTTGTTCTTAAAAATAAATCTAATAAGGTGCAAAGCGACGAGTATAAGCAGTGGGAGTTCTCTGATGAGGACTGCTATAGATATTATGATGTCTCTAGAGGAGATAGTTTGCTATGAGGGTTAAGATGACTAAGTGAAAGGCATTGACTGCTTTTATGAATATTAGGATGAAGTCTAAACAAGCTATAACACATCTCAATATTGCTGGACTCAATGGTGCTAAGATAGATAGTGAGACTAAAATTGACTTAATTGTCAATTCACTATCAGATTCCTTTTGTGAGTTCAAATTGGACTACACCTTGAATAAAAAGGAATATACCTTGCAGGGCCTGATGCAAGATGGTCAAATCACTAAAAGGATCCTTAAGAAAGACAAGGGTCAAGAGATTCACTTGATTGAAAAGTTTGCTACTGTGAAACCCTTAAAAACGTTAAGGAATAACAGAAGAAAGAACAACTCAGACCAACCAAGACAGGAAACCAAGTAAGTAACCAAGGTCAAAGGGAGTGCTTCCTTTGTGGTGAAAAAGGCTTTTAAGAAAACAAAAGACTAAATGAAAATGAGTTCAACTTGCATTTAGGCAGTGGAGCGTTAGTGTCAGCTAAAACAGTGGGAGATATTAGAATTAGATTCTAATAGGCATTTGTATTTGATAGACGTTTATATGTACCTCAATTCAAGAGGAATTTAATTTCTGTCTCTTGTCTTAATAAATTTGGATATTCAGTTACTTTTAATAAAGATTTTATTATTAGTAAGAATAACAAGTTTATTTACAAAGGTATATTGGAAAACGGCTTGTTTCATTTACATAAAAACATCTCTCATATATTGGATACTGAATCAACTGAATCTAATCATAAAAGAGTAAAACTATAAAAAGATGAAACCTACCTATGGCATTTACGCCTAGGTCATATTAATCTTGATAAGATTAAAAGATTGGTAAGTGACGGACCTTTGAGTGAATTAAAGGTCGATGATCTACCAACTTGTGAATCTTGTCTAGAAGGAAAAATGACCAAGAGGTCGTTCACTGCCAAAGGTACACGAGCCACTAAATGTTTAGGAATGATACACACTGATGATTATTCGAGATTTGGCTATGCGTATCTCATGAGACATAAGTTTGATGCTTTTGACATGTTTAAAGCATTTAAAGTTGAAGTTGAGAATCAGCTTGAGAAACACATAAAAATCTTGAGATCTGATCGTAGTGGAAAATATCTATTAGGAGAGTTTCAGCAATATCTTACTGATAGTGGAATAATTTCTCAGTTTTCTACACCAGGAACCCCTCGACAGAATAAGATGGCAGAAAGGAGAAATAAGACTCTTTTAGATATGGTTAGATCGATGTTGAGTTATTCAACGCTTCCTAATTCTTTTTGGGGATATGCTTTACAAACTGCAATGTACATTCTAAATGATGTACCATCTTAGTCAGTTACTAAAACACCACATGAGTTGTGGATTGGGCGAAAGCCTAGTTTACAACACTTTAGGATATTTGGATGTCCTGCACACATGTTGAAAGGTAAGACAGAAAAGATGGAGTCCCGTTCAGAAACATGCATATTCGTGGGGTATCCAAAAGGAACGAAAGGATATTACTTATATAGTCCTACAGATCTTAAGGTATTCGTTTCGACGAACGCAAAATTTTTGGAAAATGACTATATGAATAATCTCATACCTAAAAGTAGAATTGTTTTGAATGAGCTTTCAGAAGATACAATTCCACGTGAGCTTACATAACCAAGCTTAGTTGTAAATTCCGAACTATCACAAAATCAACAACCTACCATTCCTCGTCGCAGTGGGAGGGTTATTAGACAACCCGATAGATACATCGGTCTAGGAGAATTTGTCGAGAATCTCCCAGATGACGATGATCCCTACATATACAAGAAAGCTATGGAAGATGTTGATTGTCGTAAATGGCAAAAGGCAATGCAATCCGAAGTTGAATCTATGTTCACAAACAAAGTTTGGACTCTTGTAGACTTGCTAAAAAGGATAAAACCCATAGGGTGCAAGTGGGTATACAAGAGGAAAAGAGGTATGGATGGTAAGGTGGAAAACTTTAAAGCTAGATTGGTAGCTAAAGGTTATACACAAAAAGAAGGAATTGATTGCGAAGAAACCTTCTCTCCTGTAGCCATAATTAAATCCATTAGAATACTCTTATTCATTGCATCATCTCTAGACTTAGAGATTTGGCAAATGGATGTCAAGATAGCTTTCCTTAACGGAATTCTTGATGAAAGCATCTATATATGCAACCAGAAGGATTTATTGAAAAAGGCCAAGAACAAAGGGTATGCAAGTTGTAAAGGTCCATTTATGGATTAAAGCTAGCATCCAGATCCTAGAACATAAGGTTCGATCAAGCTATAAAAGGTTTTGGATTTATTCAGAACCTTGATGAACCTTGTGTATACAAGAGGATCAAAGGCGACAAGTTGGTTTTCATAGTTCTTTATGTTGATGATATACTACTCATTGGAAATGATGTAGGTGTATTGACATTAGTTAAAGAATGGTTAGCAAAACAATTTGATATGAAGGACATAAGAGAAGCAAGTTATATTCTTGGCATCTAAGTTATTAGGGATAAAAAGAATGGAACGATTGCAATATCCAATGCTTCATACATAGATAAAATCTTGTCTAGATTTTCCATGCAGGATTCCAAGAAAGGTTTGTTACCTTTCAAGCATGGAATCAAGCTTTCTAAGGAGCAAGCTCCTAAGAAAGCGCATAAAGAGCGATTTATGAGTAGGATTCTATATGCCTCCGCAATTGGAAGTCTCATGTATGCAATGCTCTGCACTAGACCAGATATTTGTTTTGTTGTTGGCATAGTTAGCAGGTTTCAATAGAAACTAGGCCCTAATCACTGGACAGCAGTCAAGCATATTTTCAACTATCTCAGGAGAACGAGAGATCATATGTCTGTATACTCTGGAGGGGATTTAATTCCCGTTGGGTATACAGATTCCAATTTTTAATCAGATTCTGACTCTAGGAGATCCATATCAGGATCCGTGTTTACCCTAAGAGGAGGAGCAGTCATATGGAGGAGCATCAAACAATCTTGTATTGTTGATTCCACCATGGAAGCAGAGTATGTTGCCGCATGTGAAGCTGCTAAAAATGTTGTATGGCTTTGTCAATTCTTAATTTACTTGAAAGTGGTTCCCAGTGCGAATAAGCAAATCACCATCTACTGTGACAACAGTGGTGTAGTGGCTAATTCGAAAGAACCAAGAAGTCATAAGAGAGGAAAACACATTGAAAGAAAGTATCATCTACTAAGGGAAATTGTGCATAAGGGAGACGTGACAGTTGCCAAGAACGCGTTAGCTGAAAATCTAGCGGATCCCTTTACAACGGCTTTACCACAAAAGAGTTTTGATGGGCACCTAGAAAATATGAGAATGAGAGATATGACACGCTTGCTATAGCGCAAGTGGGAGATTGTTAGGATTATGCTCAATAGCAAGAGTATAATAGTGTAATTGACAATATTTTCATATGAATAAAGTGATTTATGATATAATGAATATTATAGCAATTATATTAATTGTCAAAAGTAAATAATCATAAGGTCAAGAGACTATGAGAAACAAAAGAATTGTTCGTATATCTAGATATGTATGAGGTAGACACAATTCTTTTATTAGTCTCGAATACGCATTCATAACTTAAGATATAAGGTTGGACGCCTTTATTTTGTTAAAGTTGTAGATTCTTTTATTAGCATTTGAGCGGGATCAAATGTGATATAATGAGTCCATAATCATCGAAGTGTCTTTGGACAAAAGAATCTAGTGCATTGGGTGCATTGAATAGGATCATTGTAGAAAATTTTATCCACAACCGTCTGTAGATAAAAGTATTCAACTGAGACAACCAGAGAGTCTATCTGAATCCTGAGATAAATGATGAACGTATGGTTGTACTCGTTATCATTTGAGCTATCAATGAGTACGATTATATCGCATAGTCTATCCTCGATGGTTTGGTGGTATTCACGTGTATATCATAGAGGACATCATTTATAGAAATGAACATCATGACTGCATTTAGCAAATGTTAGTAGAATACCATTATATGGATATTTTGAGGTATTGGATATTTAAATCTTTACGTAAAGTTTTCAATAGTAGATATTGAAACATGACTTCTGGACAAATCAAAATATCCAAGTTCGAAAACATGATCATATGAGTAAATATGGTAACTTGGAGAGCTATAGACGGTCTATGAGCTCTTGGCGATTACTGGTATTTTTCACGAGGATTCATTTTCTCCATTTAGGTTGTCTAGGGTAAGAATTAGTATGCTCACTTATTCTATCTTTATTTAAGAGTTCAATTTTAGTTCTTTAGTGGAATGAACTAAAATTAATGAATCGGACCTAAGTGAATCATTTGTTGATTGTGATTAGGTTATGTCTATTGTAGCTTAAATTTAGATAGCCCACCAAGATCCCCATCCCACACGAACTTGAATGGATCACTAGTTATATACTACCGGATCATTTATTTGATCAATCTTATAGAATTGTTTTTGGAATTCTTTCCAAAAGATTTGAGAGATGTGTTCTTGTGTTCGATCAAGACACGCGGTAACTTGTCAAAATACCTGGGATGGGCGACCAAGGGTGTGTGATCCCTTGGGCGGCCCTAAGGGATGTTTTTAACATCCCGTAAATATATTGGTAATATAATTAGCACATTTATTTAAATAGGGCTGTCAAATTATTAAATATATTTATTTAAAGGCATGTGGACTTGTTTCTTTTTAAAAGAATGAGTCTAGTTCACATGTGGACTTTTTGTGGAGGTCCAATGAGATTAATAAAATGGAAAAACAAAATTTGACCCATACCAAAAGGGGTAGGCGGCAATGGCTAGATTATTTAGCTAATTATTTTGTTTTATTTTATTATTTAATTAAATGGTAATTAGTTAATTATTTATTTATTTAATTAAAAGTCAAATTACTTTTCTACTAAGGAATTGGATTCCTATTTTCATGCTATTTGTAATAGTATGATAAGTATCAAAAACCTTATTTGATAGGGAGATAAATAAAAAGTAATTATTTATCAAATCAAATTAGGAAGTTTTTTATATTTATCAAAACTCTAAAGTTGACTAATAGTAACTTTTATAAATTTTTGATAAGTCATTCTAATTCTCAATTATCCTTTAATAATTATTAGATTAGTTTTAAGAGATGAAATATGATTGAACTCTAGGATTGATGGTTTTTGGGTGAAACACAATTTCGGCCACCCTATATATACCACCATAGAGGGTTCGGCCAACCAATGTTCTAGAGGGGGCAAGTTTGAGTTTTTTGTGAGCTTTGATAAGTCAAGAAAAAAACTCATCATCTCTAGAAAAAGTGTGGGAATTCGCCGGAAAGAAAAGAGAGAAAAAATAACGTGTTCTTTGTTTTCTCAGGAGGGTTTTGAGTGACTAACGAAAAAGAAAAGTTTTTTATTTCTCCTCCTTAGGTACACAATTCGAAGAAAGGGAGCCCACACTCCAAGGTTATCCACATTCGTGAACGATTGGAAGATCTTACGGTTCACAATCGACGCAACATCAAGCCTTACGTAATTCAAAAGGTATGTTTCCTTTTATTATATATTTAATTAACTATGGGTTATGATCTCTTTTGGAAAAATTTTTAAAACGTACCAATGCAAAAATATTTATTTTTTGCGCCTTCCACTGCGCTGTACTCGCCGTTTTTCCTACATGCTCAATTTCTGATACTCTCTAGGTAGCCTTTTATTTTGATTTTGAGCTTCGAGGAAGTTATTCTGAAAAGCATTTTCTTCTTCTTCTTCTTCATTCTCTGTATTGGAGCTAGATGTTTCATTTACAGAAGAGGCACATATTGGATTCCTGTGAAAGGAAACCATTTCTTGCTCGAATGGGATTTTGAATGCCCACTCTTTCACTTCTCTGTCAGTACCACTATTGGTTAGATAAGACATATAGACTCAAATCTGGATCTACCTAAGTATATCTAGGCGCCCGCTCTGATACCAATTGAAAGTAAAGCTTGAGTCTAATAAGCTAGCAATAACCTGGGGGAGTGAATAGATTATTCCTAATTTTTTATGTTCAGTTTGTAACTTGCAGAATATGAATACAAACTCAATCTCAATCATACATAAAGTAAATAAGAGAAAGGGATAGAAATTTGAACACAAAAATTTAGCGTGGAAACCCAACAAAGTAAAAACCATAGGACCAACTCTTTAGTCACTTAAGTCACAATATCCACTAGTTGAAAGATAGTTACACTCCCAGATGATTTACAAGTCTATCACTCTTGACTCCCTTAAGTTGGACTTCAGCTCACACAACTATTGAATCTATCAAGTTGCGTTTTAGCTCACAAAACTCTTGGTATCTCAAATTTAGCTTACTAGTCACACTACTCTTGGAATCTCATACTTAGCTTATTGACCACACTACTCTTGGTATCTTAGGCTTGATTTCCTAATCCCACCATGTTGAGCTTATCATGTCACTTCTACCCCGCGGGCCTGTTACTAGTAGCCCTTGACTTCAAATTGCTTACTCAAATCGACACATTCAAAATAGTAAGACTTTAATTCAAATGGAAGTTTGGTCTAAGTGCTCTAATGCATTAACACAAACAAATAGAATTAACAACTAATCACTCTATCATAACTAGATGAGTTAAGTGTTAGGTCGATAAATATACATATTTGAGACCATTAAATCCTATGATTATTGTTATGTTTTCTTGTAAATAATGTTCTTTTTAATGTGTTTGTTGAGTTCTTGCAGAGATTAGCGCTTAAGAAGAAATAAAGTTCAAAATGGTGGTTTTTAAGATTTCTTGTGCAGATCTGTTATGTTTTTGAAGTTTCACAGGATAAACTAGATTGCGAATATTTCTAGAAACATCTAGAAGTCTACTTTTCGAAAAATTTTACGGTTCATGATTTGAAGTTTTTTAAAGCAAGTTATGCTTGTTTCTGTACCAGTACGCAGTCCAATTAGCTGAAACCAGTGAACCACGTGAGTTCGCGCATTAATTGGTCATGCGACCCAATCGTACCGCCAATGGTCCCGCCAGTCCATTAAGCAGCTGAAGAAGAGTTCTTTTTGTGCAAGTAGTGGGAGTCTTACCTTGGATCAAATTCAAAAAAGAAGATCAAGACTTTTCTAAGACAATTATAAGTTAATTATTGTTGTTCTTAGGAAAGAAGAAGTCAATTTTGCAAAGGATTCTTTCTCCTAAGGACACAAGAATTTATAATAAATTGGATTCCTAGCTTTACCAAGTTTAAAGACAACAAGGACACCACATCACCTATAAATAAGAAGCTTTTCTGCAGAATTGAGGATCGAAGACCAAGAGCAACATTCTTCTTCTACCTTTCTTTTACTTAGATAGTTTTGTTTTCAATTGTGTTTATATCTAGCTAAACTCTTTGTTAGTTAGGGCTATCATGAAGCCCTAAACATGATTACAATTCCATAGACATGTGTTAATGAAGTGTTAATTTTCTCTTCTATGATGATATTAATTTCTCCATAAGAATTGTTTATTCTATTACTTTCAAAAACCCCTAAGCGTTTGGGTGTGTGTGGAATCCCTTTTGGATTCAAAGTCTTTTTTTTTTTTTTTTCTATTTTAGTTAGAATTAGACTTTTACTGAGTCTAGGTTTAGGAAATCTATTTCTTTTTAAATTCAAAACTTTAGTATATAAATAATTCTTTGTGGGATCGACCCTTACTTGTCTACTATATTATCTTCACGATTTGTGTACTTGTAAGGTTTATTATTTTGTTTGGTGGTGAAACTGACCAACATTAAGCTTACATAAATTTATCTAATTCATGAAATACCCAAAATCTAGGTCAAACAAGATACAAACAGTATAACGACCTAAATAAACAACAACCCATAATCAATACTTAACAATATGTAGATATGAAAGTTTACACAAAGAAATCAAAGATTTATAGGTCCAAGAGAAGCTACAGTGAAAAGCTACTCAAAGTAAAGAAGCAAACCTTACCATAAAGAAAGGTAGTAATCTAGAGAGAGTTGGATTCCGCTAGGAGATGACTAGAAATCACTTAGGAACTGTCTTGGGTTGGAAATGAATTCTTTCTCTCTGAGGGTTTTTCTCTCTGTTTTGTTCTTTAGGTATTTAAGAGTTATTGAGAGAATAAGAAAGAGAGCTATTTAAAGAAAACTCAGATGTTAAGCCCAATTAAAAACTCGCTATCACGAACCACTGGCAGAGGTTTGCATATTTGAATCGCATGAGACTCAAAAGTAAACTCACGACTTAAGGCCGCTGACCAATGGTCGCAAGTCCAATTCGCAAGTTGTCCCCAGAGGAAACTCACTAGAGAAAGCACACAACCTCATGGTCGCATCACATTGTCTCTAGTTTCACCCAGTCACATTAGATAGAAACCGCTGGCAATGAGCAGCGTTATGAAGATCGCGAGTTTCAACCAGAAAGCATGGAAGAAATTGTAAGGCCAAACCTGCGAGCAAAAACATGCACATAAGTTGAGATATGCAACCAAAGAACTATAAGACAACGTGCGAGCCAGAGACCACGAATCACAATATTTTTTTCACAATACATCTTCATATTATTAAAAAAAATTATAAATGTTTTTTTTTTAAAAAAAATCCGAAACAATCCGAAATAATCCAAAATCGAAAATATCTAAATCCAGTTTGAAATTCTAAAATAACTGAAATTCGAAAATATTCGAATTTGATACGAAATTCCAAAATATCTTAATCCGGTTCGAAATCCGAAATCTGAAAAAATGATCCGAATCTGATCCAAAATGTCTGTTCAAATTGATTTTTTTGAAAAAAATTCGATTTGAATCCAGTGCCATTATTTTCGGACCTAGTCCGATCCGAATCCAAAAAATCAAAAACTCCGAACTCGATCCATTTGCCAATGTGCTAATATCGATCATCATCTTTAATTTTTTTTAGTAATTCCCTTACAATGTGGGGCAAATGGTCTAACAGTATTAATAGTGATATCATATATAACATCTAACACTATGTTAAACCCACCGAGATAGAGGTCAATTCCATGCCAAGGTCTTGTTGTACAAATCTTGAAGAATGTATCAATGGTAAAATTATAGTACATAAATTAATACAATTAAATGTAATACTTAAAAGGTCCACTAAGAAATCTATAATTTTTTATTTCATATAACTAATATAATATACATACAACTAGACTCAATGCAATTGGTATTGCTTTCAGGTGAAATTGTAATTGTCATATCTTTGAAGGAATATAAGTACTCGTGGGTTTTTCTATGATGTTGATATATATATGACCCCGTGCTGGTTTAAAATTGGTAAGCAATCATGTTTGTTCAAAATTGGTTAGCCATTACATTATGTCTTTTTGCAAATAATTGTTCACCAATTTGGTTCAACCTTTTTAGGTCCTAACATTGATTCCAATCTAAACATCCATCAAATTATGTTAACTGAAACAATATTATTTTTTGGGTATAGAAACAATATTGTTTTGATAGTCATTAATTGTTAAATAGACCGAAGTAAGACCCCATGTTGGGTCAAAATTGGTAAGTCATCATGTTTGTTTTTTATATAAATTAGGATTCCTTCCTGGTGGTGTGCAGTTTATCCCAACCCAACACCCAAAACCCTAAAAACTAAACGTAAACCTCCCTGTGGAACTTCATCCTATCATTAAGATGGATCCACATATCCAGCACATTCTTTGTGGAATACACCTTCTTCCCATTTAGGGACTCAAAGAATTGGACCGACTGTTTGTCGGAAATAAAAACTATAAGCCTAATTATCAAAATAACACCATGATTTTTACGTGGAACATCTCCAATAGGTAAAAACCATAGGACCGACTCTTTTGCCAAGCCAAGATTACTGCAATCGAAGAAAGCGAGGATGTATATTCCATTAGAGTAAACGAGTTGATAGGATTCCTACAAATGTTTGAGTTTAATCTCAAACCTGTGAAAAGGCAAAAGGGGATAGCCTTGAAGTCTATATCACGTTAATAAGCAAAATGTGGGTTATGTTGAAACCTATCATACAAATGGGTTTCACAAAACCAAGAATCATGGGTTGTAGGTATCTTTGGGACTCGCTATAACCAGTCCTAATAATACACCAAACACTAGATTCACACATAAATAAAGTGTTTGTGTTCAATCTCCTTATGCATCATGTTTGTTATATGATATTTCCAATCCAATCTCATGGTTGAGGCTTGTATCTCACTGTGACAGAACTATTTAGTCGTTCTACAAAGTGTGGGACTTGATAGTCTTTTTTTTTTTTCGGCACCTCATTTATTATTATTTTTTAATTAATATAATAGATTTTATTAGAAATAATTTTATCTTTAATTTATTTAAATAAAACTTAAAATAGTATATTACATCTAATTTATTTAAAAAAATCTTAGTTTAATTATAAAATAATTTTATTTTATCTTAAAATTAATAATTCAATATGATTTTATCTTATTCTAAACTACACCAATCACATGACATCACTATTTTAGTCCAATCATGTAATATACCAAACACATCTTAGTACTAATTTAATCATATCATATTAAATCAAATTAAATCCCTTAAAAATAGTTTAATCCAATCTCGAATGCTAAACGCTCTTTAAAGACTTATTTAGCGGCTGAGATTGAATTGAAATTGAACTAATTACATTTGTTGGTCACAAGAGATGAACTCCAGTCGCATTTTTTTTCTTTTTTTAATCATATTTTATCAAAAAATATATAAAATTTTTAATATATTTTAAAAATTAATTTAATATATCTTATTCTAACATTAAAAAATAATATTTTTCATTATCAATTTTAACACTAGTTTAATCCGTAATGAATAAAACACATCATAATACTACTTTAGTGATATCCTACCCAATTCAATTTAATCTAATCAAATTTAATTTTATCCCATATAAATAAACAATCCAATCCAGTGCATCACACATCATGAGACCTCAATAGATCAAACATCCTCAGGTCAAAAACTCAATTATCCAACATAAAATGATCAGTAGATCACACTAGTTGATTTCATTCTGGGAATGTTACATTACAAATACAGATATCACAACTGCTTTGATTATTCAGTCAGATAGATCGGTGATCTACTACTTTATTTTCTACAACAAATTTTTCCTCATCATACCTTTTATTCTTCTCAGTGAACAACTCTACTCCTGAGCCTGCCACAAAACTATAAAGGGAACTACACAAGTTTGTACCAAGTTAAACATCAGAATTTGCTACGAGATTGTAGCACTGATCATCGAATCCTTGCCCGTTCTCGGATTATCTTCAGTCCAACGTATCTGCCAAAAAAAAAACCAGTTACACATTAGTCAACTAATATCTTCTACATGCACATACAGAATATTGAAGTTACATTACCTTCCAAGCATCATCAAAGTAGCCTGAGGATTGGTTCCTGGTGATATGCTGAAGGTTGAGCCATCAACTATTCGAAGAGAATCAATACCAATAACACGATGATCACGATCAACCACTTTCCCCACCACACAGCCACCATGGTAATGCCATATAGTGCTGACAGTCCGGCGACAGAAATCAGCCATTTGAGCATGATCAGACTGGTCAACAGGCAGTGCAGGCCCAACAAACCTGAAATTCCTAGCACCAAACCATTCACGGAACTTGAAATCGTCCAAGGACCTGCTCCTAAGTATATCTCCAATCTTTCTTGTGCCATTTATACACCTTTCAATATCCACCGGATTGCTGAAATAATTGAACCTCACTATAGGATTTATCCGGACATCTGTTGAAGCCAACCTTAAAGAACCACTCGAAAGTGGCCCAACAATCTTCTCCATGAGGGTGGCCACAGTAAGATACAGAGGCGCGGATGGTGTCCTAATGAAAACTGATCGCGGAGGGGATGCAAAGGATATGACATTTGAAGCTGCTTCTACATAAGCCCCTACTTCAGTAATACCAACAACCTGAATCAGTGAGTGCTCAAGTGGGATTGGTGGCACGATTGAGATACCGTTCCTCGGATTATCATACAGATATTGTCCCACGTATGGATGATGATATGCTACTGGAATGCCCCAAGATGACAAATAAGGCCGGGGACCAATACCACTCAAGAGCAACAACTGTGGACTTCCAATAGCACCAGCACATAGCATCACCTCACCATTTTCCCTCACCATTGCGTGATGATATCCCCCTCTCTGATCACGATAAACGACCCCAATCGCCGATTGCTTGGACCCTGAATAAGCTGTAGTAGATGCTAACAATACCCTCTCCACACTCGCATAAACAGCAACTTTAATATTCACAGGTTTTGCATAACTAAGAAGATCAGCAGCACTGTGTCTCCTCCCGGAACTATCAAAAGTCGAACCACCAATTTTAGTCCCCACCACATGATCCAAATTGAACCCATTGTAAGGATCAACACCAGCCTCCAACAACCCATCTCTAACAGCTGACTGCCAGTTCTTCAACTCAGGCCTAAACACAACCGCCTTCTCAACCCATGCGTAGGACTGATTCACAAGCCTAAGGTCCCAATCCATACCTGATTTTGAATAGAAATCATTATCAGCCCGACTATAAAATCCTGCGTTAATGGTGCTGCTACCACCAAGAATACGCCCTCTGGCGTTAGGGACTCCATCTTCGGACGTAAAGGCCTGAGCAGGAGAATTAAAAGTATCCACCTCCGTGAGGGTTGTCAAGAACCCATCTTGAGACATCAAATTGGGGTTGCCATAGGCAACACCGCCACGTTCAAGTAAAAGTACTCTATAGGACTGTGATAATGTGGCCGCTAATGGGCACCCAGCCGTGCCTCCGCCAACTATTATGTAGTCGTAATAGTCCTCGGACGGGAATTCAGTGGCATTGTATACAAACTTCAAGTAACTTGGGTCTGTTACAAAGATTTAACAAGAGAACATGAGAAGTACATAAATGGAAATTTTCGGATTCTGGGTTTAAATGAATCAAAGAAAATCTATTTTCTAGTCTTGTGTTTGGTTACCATGAAAACCAATGCATAACAATGCAAGATCACGAACTAGAGTAATTCTTCTCAGAAATTACAAACATCCAATAAGTCTCATTCGAACCAAACAGAGAAATGAAGGGAATATTTTTTTTTTATCTCCAAGAAAATGAAGAGTAATACTTTGGCTAGTCAGTCTAGAATCAATTTTCTCTTTTATTGATTTTGTTTACATTCTGCACACACTGAAATCCAAAGAAAGCACAAAAGTCCAAGTTTTTTACTCTCATTTGAGCCCGAACAGATAAATAATGGGAACCCTGTCTGGTTTCCTAGAAAATGAAAGAGTAATATTTCAACTGGTCAAAATTTACATTCAATTTTTTCTCATTTTCTAAAACAAACGGACAAGAAAGCACAAAACCGTTTTGTTTGGTTTCCAAGAAAATAAGTTTGTTTTCTCTTATTTTCCGTCATTTTCTAAGAAAAAAAGAAAAGGGTATTGATTGGATTGAGAAGAATGTCGAGTTGACTGACCTTGTTGGGGCGGTGGTCTTGAAGAAGAAACAACTGCGTAGAAGAGCACCAAGAAGGCAATGTGTTGGACCAGAACGCAGATGGGTCTGGCCATATTAGTGCGTTTTCTTGGAGGGAAGAGAATTTTCTCGGTGGAAGAGAAACAGAGGAGAGAATGCAAAGAGTAGAGAGAAGGGAAGTGTCTTTTGGTTAATGATTCAGTTAAAGTTCGTTATAACCTGAAATGGCCACAATCCTCTACACCGGCGTTCATCATTAACTGTTGAAATGGAATTCTCTCATTGGCTGAAAAAGGAGTTTTCATGTCGCATTTTTAGGGAATAAATTACACTGAACCTACTCGAAGTTTGTTGAATTACACTCTCAAAATTTATAAAAACTCACACTCAACTCTTTTGGCGTTAAATTTCTATTAAAAAATAAAGTTGACCGTTAAAAAA
Organism: Xanthoceras sorbifolium; assembly: GCA_003430845.1. Lineage (NCBI taxonomy): Eukaryota > Viridiplantae > Streptophyta > Magnoliopsida > Sapindales > Sapindaceae > Xanthoceras > Xanthoceras sorbifolium. The sequence goes on along the minus strand of CM010622.1, from coordinate 19,983,397 downwards.
ATAAAAAAATAATAAAAGAAGAAACAAGATATTTAAGTGGATCGCGAATTAAGAGAGGTTCAGACTACTTTTTTAACGGTCAAACTTAACGTCAGGGAGTTCAGTGTGAGTTTTTGCAAACTTTAATTCTAAATATAATTCAACAAACATCAGATAGGTTTAGTGTTATTTCTTCTTTTCATAGTCATTTTATTACTAACAATTTTTACCAAAATTATCTCTTTGCAAAAATACTTATAAAGTAGAGCCAATTTTTCAAAACCAATCAAGCATTACAAAATTTATATATATATATATATATATATATATATATATATATATATATATATATATATATATATGAACCAAGTTGGCTATTTAGAAACATTTTTTTTAATGAACGTGTTTGATAAAAATTAAAGAACAAGGAGACAAACTATTTCATCAAAAATTGTTTTTGGATATACAACTCGAAAACTCATCTCATAATTAGAAAAAAAAAATTAGATCAAATTTAAAAAAGAAAATTGAAACAAATAAATCATTTCAAAAAACTAGAAACTATATAAAAAAAATCAAAATTTGGATTTATTTTAATTATTTAGGCACCCTCAAAATGTTAACGATATAGTAAAACTTTAATAAATTAATAGCATTCGGACCATTAAAAATTATTAATTAATCGAGATATTATTTAATTGATAAATTAATAATTTATATATTAATTAATAAAAAATTAATTTATCAAGGTATTTTTTTTAAACATTGAATTTAATGTATTATGTATTATTATGATTATATAAATATTACCTAATTATCAAATTACGAATTATCATTATTCTATGTATTGAGAATGTCATGGGAAATGACAACGAAAATGAAGTTGAAAACGATAGTTCTGTACTGGAGCCTGTCGCGTGCAAAAATGCACTCAAAGCAACAATCACATTGTATAATTTTCTCTTGTAATAAAAGAACACTACAACCAAAGTTTCTTAATGCATTAAGAAAAGTTAAAGATGAGGTCCAAGTAGACATCAATTTTAAGAGTAAACAAGTAATATTGAAGTCATATTTATAAAAGTATTCTAATTGAGTCATATATATATATATATATATAAAATTTTGATGTATAAGAAGATTATTAATTTATGTATTAAGTAAGACCTATGTGTTTTTTTTATAAAATGTATTATCTTATAAATTTAGCGAATTATTAATTTACCACATTAGTTTTAAGCCGGAATTATTTAATAGAAGTTATGCTATTGTAGTAGATTAGAAGAATCCTCCGCTGTTTATTTATTTATTATTATTATTATGGAAAGAGGAAGATTCATTAAGAGTTATTATATTGTAACTGTATCTGATGAAGTTCATAAATGTAAGATTAAATATTGCAATTAAATTGACTTCAACTTTTTTTTACGAAGCCCCGTATATTTAATTTGTTTTGAGTTTGTGTAAATTGTGTTTCTTGGTATGCGGGGTGTTTATTTTGAAGACACGCCACCGCCACCATACTTGGAAACATATATGCACGCTGGTTTCATTTTTGTCATCTTTTGGTTGGTTTTCATTTGATCCTCATAAATGCAACTAATTTTAATTTAAAGATTGAATATAAGCTGATGTTCATTTACTACTACTATACTTCCCCATGACTATCATCAGAAAATTCATAATTTGAACCTTTCAGATTCTAACTCTTGACAACATAAGGTCTCTTATATTAATGGTTGGAAGCATTAAAATCCTCCAAGTCACCAAAATTTAAATCTTTCTGTAGCCATATAAATATACATTTACACCATTGCCCATAAAAACGTAATTATACAGGTAGACTTCTTTCCCGTATTGGGACTAAGCCCTTCCCGTTAACTGTTGTTGGGAGTAGTTATCCGAACCGTTGGTCTTGGTAGTTCTCGTCTCCCACCACTGGGAGCAGTTGTTTGGACCGTACTTATATAATTTAATCTCGATTGATCCTGGTATAAATTAGCACATGGGCGGACTATTTAGCACAAATCATCTATATTTTGTGAAGTAAAATCCAAATAGGTATGAATATAACTAGAATAAGTATGTCATTATTATCGCTCACTTTTAAATATATATATATATATATATATATATATATATATTGTCGACAATTAATTGAAACAACAGTTATAAAAGTATTTTTTATTACAGATTAGTTTATCCAATGTATAAAAAATAATTTTTTTTTGTTGTAACAAAAACTTCTATTACAGAAGACTAACAGGAACGCTTGATTTAGGATTGAACCAACAAAATTCCTCCTTAGAGGAAAAGGCAGGGAGGCAAGAGAATGTTATTCCATTCCTTGAACGAGGAATGACATAACAGTTGGAAACTTCCACATCCCTAAAAGAGCATTGACATCATTAATAATAGGATACACAAAAGAACTAGAAAAAGAGCTAAACACCCTAGCCATAACATTAATAGCATCTAACTCAACCCACTCAATAACCAGGCTCAACTCCTTAGCCAGCAACAACCCCTCCCGCAATGTCAACAACTCGCCAAGCTCAGCAGGAAAAAACTCCAAGAGAGCCTTAGCTGAAGCTGCAACAACATTGCCTTGATCATCACGCACCACTGCACCAGAGCCCATCACAGAGAAACTAGACTTCACTGTTGCATCGGTATTTAACTTCAGGGAACTTATTGGAGGAGGCGACCACGAGGTGGAACAAGGCAGCTTGGAAGACTGGAGGGGAGAGTCAAAGACCTTTTGGGTGCCCTGAAATTCACGAAGCAAAGAAAGCGACCAAGAAACAAAATCAGCACTAAACCTGGGGGATTTAGAATGAGTGACAACATTCTTTTCAGACTAAACCCCCCACAGGATCATGCAAAACTCCTCGAATTCTTTTATCTTAGCTCTAACAAAAACCCACAAGATCAAATCAAAACAAAAAATATGGTGCTGCAAATTAAGGATGTCCCAGTATACAGTGGACTCCCAAATGGCACGCACGGAGCTACATCAAAAAAGGGCATGGGTTGAGCTCTCGGGAGCATCACCACATCTAGGACAACACGGGTCAACAACAATTTTCCTAGAGCAGAGATTACAGAGGGACGAAATGGCATTGTGACAAACTCTCCAAATGAAAATTTTAATTTTTGGAGGTATGTTGAGATTCCAAAGTGCAAGCCACCATTTCGAATCCGGGCACAAGGAGGAACCTTTAAGAGAGAGTTTTTCCTATGTTGCAACTCTATACCCACTCTTCACAGAATACTCTCCATTCTTATCGAACTGCCAGACTAAGGAATCTATACAATCACCAAAACTTAGAGGAATTTCCAAAATAGAATCTCTATCCGTTGCTACAAAACACTGATCAAGCTTAGCCAAATCCCAAGAATGGGAAGAGGGGGTAATAAGGGATGCAACCTTGAGATCTTCCAAAGGGGTATTCGAGAAGGGTCTGAAAGTGGACGCCCTTGGTATCTAAGGGTTCTTAAAAGCCCTGATATTCTTACCATTACCCACCCTCCAACGAATGCCCTTAAGAAGAAGACTCCTACCCCAAACCAAACTCCTTCAGAGATGAGAACTCCCCTGTTTCAACGAGACAGACAAGAAATCCTCCTGCTTGAAATACTTTGCCTTAAAAATTCTAGCCACTAGTGAGTCTTTATTCATAACAATTTTCCAAGCCTGCTTGCCAAGAAAAGCCTGATTAAAAAGAGATAAGTCTTTGAAACCAAGCCCCCCCACAAATTTTCGGGGAGCACAACTTGTCTTTAGAGACCCAGCTAATTTTCTTATTACCATCTGTGGCACCCCACCAAAAGCCCACGATTATGGAGCACAGCTCGTTGCAAAGAACAGAAGGCAACTGGAAGATACTCATAGTGAAGGTAGGAATAGCTTGAGCTACTGCTTTGATTAGAACTTCTTTCCCGCCCATCGAGAAGAGATTGCCTTTCCACCCTCTGATTTTACGCCAGACCCTCTCCTTAATATCACAAAAGGTTTTCCTTTTATTTTTTCCCACCATAGTTGGAAGGCTTAGATACTTGTCGTGAGTTTGGGCATTAACTAGACCCAGGCAGTTCAAGATACTGGCACTTCAAACATCTTCCACATTTGGACTAAAGGTGATATTAGACTTTTGCAAATTAATCCGCTGGCCAGAGGTGTAACATCCCTAATTTCGAATACATATGAAAAGTATGATTGAATTCATTTTGAATATGTGAATATGATTTTTATGATTTGAGGGGTGAAAATTGTAATTAAATGTATGTATATTTTTAGGTTTCATAATGGACCAATTTGAACGGTCGAAGATAATGCACGAAGAAAAGGGTGAAAAATCTGGACAGTAGGCATCGCGACCACTCATCGCGACCAGGGATCGCGATGAGCAGCTCGCGGTGAAAAGGATGATTTGAGGCGGTGAGTATCGCGACCAGTCATCGCGACCACAGATCGCGATGATCAGCTCGCGATGAAAGTGGCAAATTCGAACTTCTGGGTATGAACTTCTGGGTGATTTGATGGAATTACCATTCCATGATTTCGATGTGATATTGGGCATGAATTGGTTAACCAGACATCAGATTATAATTGATTGTAGTTTGAAGAGAGTAATGCTTAGATTAGCAGATGGTACAGAGGTGATAATGGTGGGTGATAGGAGGGATTATCTCTCTAATGTGAGTTCAGCCACTACTGCTCAGACAGTGATCAGAAAAGGTTGTGAAGCATATCTAGCATATGTGGTTGATTTACAGAGGGTTGAATCTAATTTACAGAATATACCCACTGTATGTGATTTTCTAGATGTGTTTACAGAAGAACTCCTTAAATTACCACCGGAGAGAGAGGTGGAATTTGTGATTGATGTAATACCAGGTACCATTCCAATATCGATTCCTTCGTACAGGATGGTGCCTGCGGAATTGAAAGAATTGAAAATACAATTACAAGAATTGTTAGAAAAAGGATTTATTCGACCTAGTATATCCCCATGAGGAGCACCAGTATTGTTTGTGAAGAAGAAAGATGGGTTGATGAGATTGTATATTGATTACAGGTAACTGAATAAGCTTACCATTAAGAATAAATACCCATTGCCTAGGATTGATGATTTGTTTGATCAGTTGAGAGGAGCCAGTGTCTTCTCGAAAATTGATCTCAGATCGGGATATCATCAGTTGAGGGTGAAAGGAGGATATAGAGGCCTAATCTTTATGGAAAGAAGTGCTATATTTACACTGATCACAAGAGTCTTAAGTATTTGCCTACCCAGAAGGAATTTAACTTAAGGCAGAGAAAATGGATGAAGTTAATTGTGTTATTGATTACCATCCAAGGAAGGCGAATGTTGTTGTTGATGCTTGAGCAGGAAATCTTTAGTTGCATTAAAAGCTATGAATGCTTATTTGATATTAGTATCAGATGAGAAAGAGTAGAAAAGCACAATCTGAGCAGGTAAGTCAAATATGGGAAGATATGTTTATAAATTGTGTGATTTATTTTGAAGGAAATGGAGATCAACACATGCCTTTAGTTAAATTTGTTTATAATAATAGTTTCTAATTAAGTATTGGCATGGTATCTTGCGAGGTTCTATATGGGCGAAATGTATGACCCCTTTATGTTTAATTGAATTGAGTAAAAGTAAGATAATTTGCCCTGACATAATTTAAGGAGACTGAGGAGGAAGTGAGAAATCAGTAGAGAAAGATTGGAAACTGTATATGATCGTCAAAAGTCATATGCAGATTTGAAAAGAAGACAGATTGAATATGAAGTCGGTGATAAAGTATTTCTGAAAGTATCTCCATAGAAGAAAGTAATGAGATTCGGACAGAAAGGAAAGTTAAGTCCTAGATTGATTGGTCCGTACGAAATTCTTAAACGTGTGGGACCGGTAGCCTATAGACTAGCTTTACCCTTGGAATTAGAAAAGATACATAATGTATTTCATGTATCTATGCTGAGGAGATACAGATATGATCCATCTTATAGAGTTCAGACTTAATCGATTGAGATACAACCTGACTTGACATATAAAGAAGAACCTGTGGAGATTTTAGACAGAGAGCTTAAGGAACTCCGGAATAAGACCGTCCCCTTAATAAAGATTCTTTGGAGAAACCATAATGTAGAAGAAGCAACATGGGAAAGTGAAGAGATCATGAGACAACAATATCCACAATTATTCGAAGAAGGTAAATTTCGAGGACGAAATTTCTTAAGAGGGGAAGAATTGTAACATCCCTAATTTCGAATACATATGAAAAGTATGATTAAATTCATTTTGAATATGTGAATATGATTTTTATGATTTGAGGGTGGAAATTGTAATTAAATGTTTCATAATGGATATTTTTAGGTTTCATAATGGACCAATTTGAACGGTCGAAGATAATGCACGAAGAAAAGGGTGAAAAATCTGGACAATAGGCATCGCGACCACTTATCGCGACCAGGGATCGCGATGAGCAGCTCGCGGTGAAAAGGATGATTTGAGGCGGTGAGTATCGCAACCAGTCATCGCGACCACAGATCGCGATGATCAGCTCGCGATGAAAGTGGCAAATTCGACCAGTGAGCATCGCGACCGAAGCGACGCGACCACCGCTCGCGGTACCGATCGCGATGGCTCAAAAATTTTTAAAAAATAATAATAAGCGGTGGAGCGGTGCATAAAGAGAGCAACAGCTCTCAAAATTAAAAAAAAAACATCACACAAAAACAGAAACATATCAGAAACGAGAGAGGAAGAAGAGAGAAGAGGAGAGAGAAAGAAGAAAAAGAAGAAGAAGAAGAAGAAGAAAAGAGGAAGAGAAGAAGGAAAGGAGAAGGAGGAAGCTTTCAGGTTTGATGTACACGTATTTTTCGAATTTCCAGTTTTTCAGAAATTTTCAAAATTGTCAAATTTTAGAGTTTCTGAGTTATTTGAATTATATGGATTATAGATTATAGTTTAGATTTGATATATACGTGTTTTGGAATTTTTCCAGTTTCCAGAATATTTCAGATTGATTGAAATTGATTAAATTTGCGTTATTTGAATTATATTGATTATCGAATATAGTTTAGGTTCGATGTGTACAAGTTTTCGAATTTTTCCAGTTTTCCAGAAATTTTCGAAATTGTTGAATTTTATAGTTTTTGAATTATTTGAACTATATTGAGTAGAATGGATAGTTTGAAACCAATTTCGAATTGATTGGAATACGATGTGGTTCTAATAGTGTTATGGATTTAAATTATATGATATTGTGAAATGTATAGGAAAATAATTTTGGGGCGATTTGATTCGAAATGGAATTATAAAATACGTTTGAGTATATTTTGGATTGATTTGATATGATTATTGCTTTACATTCGTATATTTCCGTTATATTATATTTGATGAATTTTGTATTTTGAAAATATAAATATATCGATATGTATTGAAATTGACTACGTTGAAAATTGAATTCGATGATTCGGAAAGAAATAAGATATGTTGATATTGGTTTTGAGAAAACATTTTGGCTCTGATATGTATAAACATAGATATGGATATAGGAGGTTGACATGTCAATTGGGTTTCTGTCTGAACAGTACTGTGCCGATATATTCTGTTTGTACCACCCTTCTTAGGGTTCTGTCATGGGACATTCACAGCGGGTAAGTCCGTTAGTGTTCCATTCTGATCTGATGTTCGGCTGCTCGCCCGTTTGCGTCCTGTGCCGAACAACCCGTAATCCAGTCCGATAACTTATGTTTTGTATGTCATGAGCCAATCTGAAAACTGATTTGTTATATGAAAACGTTTGAGAAATTATGACAAATCTGTCTGTTGATTGATTTTGAATATTTGATTTGATATGAGCCCCATATATGATTTACTTATATGTAATTTATATTTTGATTAAGAGTAGATATATATTTGATAGAGTAAATTTGTCTATACAATTTTGTGTACATCCACTAAGCAATATGCTTAGCGTGTTGAGTTTTCTCGCACGCAGGAAACAGAGGTTCCAAAGGTGATAAAGATAAAGAAGAGTAGAGACTGCAGAACCAGAGTCCGAAATCACATCTTTCCTGCATATATTTTGGTAGTTCGTTTGTAATAAGTCTATTTAATTTTGATACCACATGCATATACAGAAACTGTTGTAAATATTTAAGGAGCTTCCGCTATATAAATATTTTATTATATGTTTATATTATTTAAATCTTTATAAATGATATTATGATAATTGATTGGTAAGTCGCACTATATTTGGAAGGGTGCGCAAAATTGAATTGAGAATTTAAAAGTTGATATTTATGAATATTAATTGTAAACAGGTTTTGGAAAGTCAGAAAAAAAAAAAACAGAGGAAACTCTGGCAAGATTTTTAGAAATTTATTTGAACTATTTTCAAAGGTTTTTAATATACTGTTTATCTACAGTAAAAGTTAGTTTTTAGTACATTGTAGCGCTCCCTGATTCGGTCCGAGTAAATTTGGGTCAGGGGGTGTTACAAGAGGCTTTCTCATAGATTTTTAGGATCTGTTTCAACTTCTCACAATTTTGAATTGAAACCCTACAAAAAACAATGCTGTCATCTGCAAAAAACAAGTAACTAACAAGGGGACTCCCGCGACAACATTTTATACCTAGGGATTGCCCATTAGATTCGTTGCCTTTGATAAGAGTAGATAAAGCTTTTGCACAGAGAAGGAAAATGTAAGGAGATAGAGGGCATCCCTGTCTTAATCCTCTTTGCGGACTAACTTCCCCCACAGACTTCCCATTTACCAGGAAGGAAAGTTTGGAGGTCGACACATAGTCCATAACAAGGGCTCTGAAATGACTAGGGAACCTCCATGATGATCTCTAGGAAACCCCACTCCACACGGTTGTAAGCCTTACTTATGTTCAGTTTAATAGCTGCATACCCTTTTTTACCCTTTTTCTGTTTCTTAATAGAATGGAGAAGCTCAAAAGCAACCATAATGTTGTCAAAAATTAACCGCCCTGGTACAAAAGCACTCTGCTCCGAAGATATAATGTGGGGTAGAATTTCTTTCAACCTATTTGCCATAACCTTTGAGACAGTCTTATAAATTACACTGCAAAGGCTAATGGGTCTGAAATCGGTCATACGTTCCGGGTTTTTAACCTTTGGAATCAGGACAACATTAGTGGCATTGAATTCCTCGATTGAACAGTCACCATTAAGAACTTTAAGGCACACTCTAGAAACATCCTCATCAACCACATTCCAAAATTTCTGAAAAAAGAGAGCATGGAAGCCATCAGGACCAGGGGCCTTATTTGGACCTATATCAAAAACTGCAGTACGCACCTCTGTACGGGTGAAAGCCTCTCCAAGTCTGCCTGCCATTTGGGCATCAATTTTCTGCTCAAGAAAAGAGGAGGCAACGGCAAAATTTGAGATGACGGCTGGATAAACTTGAATAAATCTGAGAAGTAATCATAAACCACATTGGACATACCCTGCTCAGACTCCCTACGAACCCCCCCAACATCCAACAACGAGCTAATCAGATTCTTCCTCTTTCTGGCTGTAGCTCTTCTGTGAAAAAATTTAGAGTTCTTGTCCCCTGCGAGTAACCAGTCAACCCTCGACCGCTGTTGTAACACCCCCTGACCCGACCCGACTGGATCGACCCAGGGAGCGCTACCGGGTTTTCAAAACTTTCTCAATTCACTTTATAAATTTTCAATCAATTGTGAGCCCATCAAATAAATGTTTAAACCATTGGAAAACCACATAGTTTATAATTTAAAAACATTTTTCTAGTGAGCCCATTAAAAACACAGTTTTAAAAATTTCGGCAGAGTTCCCTCTGTTTTTCTGCTTTTCCAAAACCTGTTTCAAATAAAATTCAATTTACACAAAATCCACAACACTTCTTAATATCATTTTCAATCAATTGCGCACTCTGCCGTTTAGTGCGACTTTCCAACAGTTTTTCAAATAAAACATATATAAATAGTGTTTACAAACATTTGAACAAAATTTAAATCATAAAACATGTATTACAAAACATATCTATACATATCAAATTACAGATTTCTGTATATGCATGCTTCACTAAATATAATATACAAATAATATTCAATTATAACTACTCAAAAGTAACTGTGTGTAACATCCCGAATTTCGAGTACTTAAGTTTGACTATGTGGATAAAAATATTTAAGAGTTGAGGGGTATAAATGTAATTAAAAGTATGCACGAAGAAGAGAAGAGAAAACGATGCACGAAGAGAGAGTGAAAAACTGAGACAGTGAAAAACGATGCACGAAGAGAGAGTGAACGGTCGAAAACGATGCACGAAGAGAGAGTGAAAAACTGAGACAGTGAGCATCGCGACCTGGCCATCGCGACCACAGATCGCGATGAGCTGCTCGCGATGAAGAATGGTGATTCTTGGCAGTGAGCATCACGACCAGTCACCGCGACCACAGATCGCGATGACTGGCTCGCGATGAAAAAGTGAAATCTTGGCAGTGAGCATCGCGACCATTAGCGCGACCAGGGTACCGCGATGAAGGCGGTGGAGTTGCTCCAGAGAGCAACTCGACCAGGTCACCGCGACCACAGGTCGCGACGCCCAAAATTTTATAAAAAAAATAATTCGTCGCAGAAAGCCCGAGAGAAGAGAAAGAGAGGAGAAAATAGAGAGAAGAGAGACCGAGAGAGACCGAGAAAGAAAGAAAAGAAAAGAAAAAGAAGAAGAAGAAGAAGAAGAAGAAGAAGAAGAAGAAGAAGAGAAAGAGAAGAAGAGAAGAGAAAGAAAAAGAAAAGAAGAAAGGAAAAGAAAAGGAAAAAGGGAAAGAGAAAGGAAAAAGGAAATCTAGAAGAAAAACTGTGCGAAAAACGAAATCCAGGTTGGTGTACACTTCTTTTCGAAAACCTTTGTGTTTTTGATTTGAATCTAAATTTATTTGAAGATTTGATGGATAATTGTTTCCATGTATTTTTTATTTGAATATTCTGAATATTTTGATTAAATCGATTTTTGATTTACAACGGGTATTTGAAAAGAAATTGTTTGAGAGTTGTAATTGTTGATTTCGAAAGAAACTGACAGTTTTGATATGACATGTTATGAAATGTGTGGATTATGTATTTCGAATATTGTTTGAAAATGTGGATTCTTGATTTTTAATTTGAATTGTGAAACTGTTGTTTAATTGGAAAAAAAAGAATATAACGAATGGATGACTGTTATATCTCGCGGGGCAAACCTGGTATAATCCAGTTTAGGCGAATCTCGGAGATAGATATTGCACTGATGATATTGATGATTGTTGCATCTCGCGGGGCAAACCTGGCAAGTCCAGTTTAGGCGAATCCCGGAGATAGCTATTTCACTGTATCTATGACTGTTGCATCTCGCGGGGCAAACCTGGCAAGTCCAGTTTAGGCGAATCCCGGAGATAGCCATTTCACTGTATCTATGACTGTTGCATCTCGCGGGGCAAACCTGGCAAGTCCAGTTTAGGCGAATCCCGGAGATAGCCATTGTACTGATAGTGATGATTGCTGCATCTCGCGGGGCAAACCTGGCTGAGTCCAGTTTAGGCGAATCCCGGAGACAGCTAGTGCACTGTATCCCTGACTGTTATATCTCGCGGGGCAAACCTGGTATAATCCAGTTTAGGCGAATCCCGGAGGTGAACGTCACACTGATGTACAGATATTGAAATGTATGCTAAGTATACGACCAGAATAGAGAACGAAAGTGAATAAGATGTTTATATAGATAAAATGCTTAGAAAAGAATTGAAAACTGAATATTGTATGCTTTATTGATTGAATTTAGATGTTTTTGTAAAACTGTTTGTATATGACTTATTTCAGTAAGAAAGTTAAAGATTGAAATGTTTTTATATGATCGTAGTGAAATATTATGAAATGATGAAATTGAAATGTTTTTATTATGAAATGATTATTTATTTTGATACTTGAGTTAAGTGTACACCCACTAGGCATTATTGCTTAGCGCGTTGATTTTATCACGCGCAGGTATCAGAGACACAGGGAGAAATAAAGGATAGAGAAGAAGTAACAGCAGATTGAAGGTCCAGAGTCACAGCTTCTTTTAAGTAGTTATAAGTGAATATTATTTGTATATTGTATTTAGTGAAGCATGCATATACAGAAATCTGTAATTTGACATGTATTTATATGTTTTGTGATATGTGTTTTATGATTTATATTATTTGCAAATGTTTGTAAATGTTAATTAAATATGTTTTGTTTGAAAATGATTGGAAGTCGCACTAATCGGCAGAGTGCGCAGTGATTTGAAAATATGGATATAGAAGTGTTGAAAGTATATTGTTTTATATTTGTTGTATTGAAACCAGGTTTTTGGGAAATCCGAAAAATAGAGGAACCTCTGCCGAAATTTTTAAAAATAATGATTTGATGGGCTCAGTAGAAACATATTTTAAATTATAAATTGAAACGATTTTCAATGGTTTAATATATATAAAGTGAATTTAGAAAGTTTTGAAAACCCGGTAGCGCTCCCTGGGTCGATCCAGTCGGGTCGGGTCAGGGGGTGTTACACTGTGACTCTGGACCTTCAATCTGCTGTTACTTCTTCTCTATCATTTATTTCTCCCGGTGTCTCTGATACCTGCGCGTGATTAAATCCAACGCGCTAAGCAATAATGCATAGTGGGTGTACACTTAACTCAAGTATCAAAATAAATAATCATTTCATAATAAAAACATTTCAATTTTCATCATTTCATAATATTCCACTACGATCATATAAAAAAATTTCAATCTTTAACTTCCTTACTGAAAGATATCATATATAAACAGTTTAATAAAAGCATCTAAATAAAATCAGTAAAGCATACAAAATTCAGTTTTCAATTCTTTTATGAACATTTTATATATATAAACATTTTATTCACTTTCATTCTCTATTCTGACCGTACACTCAGCATACATTTCAATATCTGTACATCAGTGTGACGTTCACCTCCGGGATTCGCCTAAACTGGATTATACCAGGTTTGCCCCGCGAGATATAACAGTCAGAGATACAGTGCACTAGCTATCTCCGGGATTCGCCTAAACTGGACTTAGCCAGGTTTGCCCCGCGAGATGCAGCAATCATCACTATCAGTACAATGGCTATCTCCGGGATTCGCCTAAACTGGACTTGCCAGGTTTGCCCCGCGAGATGCAACAATCATAGCTACAGTAAAATGGCTATCTCCGGGATTCGCCTAAACTGGACCTTGCCAGGTTTGCCCCGCGAGATGCAACAGTCATCAATATCATCAGTGCAATATCTATCTCCGAGATACGCCTAAACTGGATTATACCAGGTTTGCCCCGCGAGATATAACAGTCATCCATTCGTTATATTCTTTTTCCAATTAAACAACAGTTTCACAATCCAAATTAAAAATCAAGAATCCACATTTTCAAACAATATTCGAAATACATAATCCACACATTTCATAGCAAAACTTTCCATTTCTTTCGAAATCAACGATTATACTCTCACAACAATTTCTTTTCAAATAACTGTTATAAATCAAAAATCGATTTAATCAGAATATCCAAATCAAAAATACATATAAACAATTATTCATCAAAATAGTCAAATAAATTTAGATCCAAATAAAAAACATAATGGTTTTCGAAAAGAAGTGTACACTAACCTGATTTTCGTTTTTCGCACAGTTTTTCTTCTGGATTTCCTTTTCCCTTTCTCTTTCCTTTTTCTCTTTTCTTCTTCCTTTTCTTTTTCTTTCTTTTCTCTTTTCTCCTTTCTTCTCTTCTTCTTCTTCGGCCTTTTTCTTCTCTCTTCTTCTTCTTCGGCCTTTTTCTTCTCTCTTCTTCTTCTTCTTCTTCTTCTTCTTCTTCTCTCTTTTCTTTTTCTTTCTCGGTTTCTTTTCTCTCTGCTTTCTCTGCTTTTTCTTTTCTGGAGCTTTCTGCGATGACTTATTTCTTTTTATAAAATTTCGGTCATCGCGACCTGTGGTCGCGGTGACCTGGTCGCGTTGCTCTCTGGAGCAACTCCACTGCCTTCATCGCGAGCACACCTCGCGGTGCTTTGGTCGCGCTGGTGGTCGCGATGCTCACTACCAGGATTTTTACTTTTTCATCGCTAGCCAGTCATCGCGATCTGTGGTCGCGATGGCCAGGTCGCGATGCTCACTGTCTTAGTTTTTCACTCTCTCTTCGTGCATCGTTTTCGACCGTTCAATTTGGTCCACTTGTAAACCATAAAATTTATTTTCACATATTCAAAATTAATTACTCGAAATTTGGGATGTTACAGCTGTTTCCAATATAATTCCTTATTAGTGAGGAGGCTTTCCAACTCTCTCTCCCTAGTCTTAATATCATTGAGAACCTGTTCAGATTGCTGCCGCTTATAGAGAAGGTTGATCTCACATCTTTTTCTATCAATGGCTTTCTTCAGTGACCCAAACTTGACTTTACTCCAGTTCTCTAACCAATCAGCACACAAAAGTAGTTTATCTGTTAAACCTCTAACAGAAGTATCACTGTCAAAACCACCCCAAGCCATGCAAATCACAGAGTAACACTTTTCATCTTTAAGCCAAAAAGGCTCAAATCTGAACTTCTGATTTCTACCGCCCCTATTGTTGGTACCACCCCATACAAACTTGGCCGAAATCGGCCTATGATCAGAAAACATAAAGCCTAGGTGCTCAACTTTAACCTCCGAAAACAAGTTTACCCACTATTGGGTAGCAGAAAAACGATATAATCTTTTTTGAACATTTCTAAGCCCCCCCCCCCCCCCACCCGCTCCTTTCTTATTCATGGTAAATAACGGCCTTGAAAAGCCCTAAATCAACAAAATCACAAAACTCAACAATACTCTGAAAATTAAACATACCCGGACCAATTCTTTCATTCCCGCTAAGCTTCTCCTCAATATGGAGGAGTTCGTTGAAATCTCCGCCGCACAACCAAGGAAGCCTGTTAACTGCCTTGAGCCGCTGAATGAGCTCCCAAGAATCGGTTCTATGATTAGGGACAGGAAAACCATAGAACCCAGTGAACCTCCATTTGAGATTGTTCTTTATTTTAATCACCACATCAATATAGCCATAGAGAAGGACAATACTGAGACATCCCACACATCGTTCCACAATAACATCAATCCTCCACTTTTTCCCACACAATCCACATGCAAACCCCTAGAAAAATCCAACTGAGCCTTAATCTTTGCCGCCCACTCACCTTTTAATCCAGTTTCAGAAAGGAAAACTAGATTAGGGGATTATTTTCGGATAACATTCCGCAAAGCCAAGAACGCCCGAGGACTCCCCAATCCTTGAACATTCCAACAAATGATACTCATGGATCCCGGCGAGTCTGCTCCGCAGACTCCGCTGAAATATCAGTCTCCAGGAATTTATGTTTCTTCCCAACCAGGTTCTCCCCTACAGCTTCCACAACTTTACGCTTCCCACCAGGATCTATAACAATCACTTTAGTGGAGGATATACCAGCATTAATACCAGAAAACTTCTGATTAAGGGATCTCTTAACTGGCTTTCGACCCCTTCTGGCATAATGCCTAGCTAGTAACATCTTCTGGATTGGGCTTGGACAACCTGGGATAAGCTTCTGTAAAGGACTCCCCCTAATTAGTCTTTTCCATTTCTTGGAGTTAGGCTTACCAAGGGAAGACGCAAACATAACAACATCTCCTTCATCACATAAATTTGACCACACTATTTTCTCATCCATTCTAGCCAATGCCTCTGAATGTCTACCGGCTGGTTATCCTGAATCAAAATACCACCCTTCGATCTCAATGCTCTATTCGAAACTGTTGGAGAAACCTCAATATCCCGACTAGAATTTCCTTCGCGTTTGTCAGAAGTTGTTGGAATAGTGATCAAGGTTCTTCTGGCAACCTCTGCACCTGCTCCGTCAACATCCTGAATGTCTTCCTGGGCTTTCGGTTTTGCTTCTGATGTATTCTCCCCCCGTTGCCGAAACTTTGAACGAATTAGAGGTGATGCTCTAAGCCATACCTCGAATTTTGGCTCAACCCCCTCCATAATACTCTTCCTCACCTCACTGTTGTGACACTCCCTAAAAGAATGGCTGATAAAACCACATACATAGCAGAAATCTGGAAGTCTCTCATATTTGATCAAAGCCGTAATCATAATGTCAAAATTCTCCAACCTCATCCGAATACCCCTTTTCAACGGTTTTGTAATGTCAATTCTAACTTTAATTCTTAGAAATTTGCCCCACAAATCTTTCAAATCCATCGGGAAATCAACAATGGTACCAACTTTCCCTGCTATTAATCTTGCCACTTTACAATTCATGCACGCCAGAGGAATGTTGTAAATATGAATCCAGAATTCAGAAAATTTGAATCTAAGTTGTGAAATTGCACCAGGCCCCACCGGTTTCTCAAGAACAATGAGATTTTTATCGAAATGCCAGGGGCCCCTGGACCAGACCATCGTTTTATCCTTAAGGAATTGAAAATGGAAGACAAACACATTGTCGCCTACCATTTCAATTTCTATTCGGCCTACAGTACCCCAGATTTGTTCAATAGTTTCACGGAAGGCCTCCCGGTTCACCTTCCTACGAGAAAGGATCTTCCTTACCAAGCAGTGTTCAACGCTTCTAATGCCATCAGCTTGAACATCCCTTGCTATGTCTAAGACTGGGCCATCTTCCTTTGATAAGGATAGGGCCTCGCAAAGCCTCAAAATTTCATCTGTAGCCATAATGAGTACTACCGCGGCTACAACACCACCGGCCTCCACTACCAGATCCACACCCAAAAAATTAACAAACACAGACCCACACCGTGACTCCCACAGCAAAGCCAAAATAAAGCACCAGAACCTAAAAAAACCACAAATTGCCAAATTGGGCCACCCAATCAAAATAAACCACACACAAATAATGCAACTGAACCCAGTCAAGCCGCACCACCTCAAACTGCCCAGATCCACACTGCCCAATTTCAATCTACTCAGGCAAGGCAACAACACCCTGACACGTCCAGAAAATGGATTTCTACTCCCAAGTGCAGGAGTGTCGAAGTAATAAATTAACCCGGTGAGACCGGGGTCGATCCACGAGGAAGAATATTTAGATCCTGGAAAAACCAACAAAAATCTACAAGGAAAATATAATAGGAAATAAAATATTATGAAATGAGGGTAGGTATAATGGTGAAACAAATTAAATTAAAACATGCTAAGGTTAGAGGTTCCACTCTTGGTATATGGTTTAAGTTATATTTAACTCATTTTTATCACTCAATTGGAATCCACACATAAAGGAGGTTCCAATCGAAAGTTAGACCATTTAAGTTCTTTACACATCTATCAAGTTATATTTCTTTTCTTTTAGTTATATTACAATGGGTACTCTACACTCCTTATGTTAAATGGGTTCAAGTACTTATTGTGCCAATCAACTACCATAAATCAAGATTCCTTTGCCAGATGCAGGTATAACCATGCGGTTCTAGACGGATTCAAGTATTTATGGTGTTGTTTGTCTACAATGAATCAAGAATCCTTGGTCAGAGGTGCAGGTACAACCATGCGGTTCTAGACGGATTCAAGTATTCATTGTGCCAAGAATTGTCTACAATAAGTCAAGATCCCCACTTCACATAAGAGTAAGAGATGAAAATTCAATTCAATAAGAAAAGTAATATAAAACAAGTAGATAAATTTACACAAATGAATATAAACTTTAAGACCATGTTAAGAGTTAAATAAATCTTTATTCACATACCAAGAGCTTCACCCTTCACCTTAGCAAAAAGAGAATTTAGCTACTCATGATAAAAGAAAGAAAATAAGTAAAAGAAATAAAATGAGCAAGAGAGAAATTAGATTATCACAAAAGTTCAACAATACAACAATGTAAGGTGAACTTGGCAAGGAACCCAAGCTGCCTTCAAGCTTATACAAGGCCTCTATTTATAGACACAATGAGAGGCAAACAAGTCAAAAATGGTAGGAATAAATTAATGCAAGTTGATTGAATTTGGTAAGGTAAAGTTGTCAACTTTGTTGTTTTCCACACATGCACCGACTTGTCCACCGAATTAGGCACCGTTCCTTTGACAATTTGATCTCGTGATAAACATCAAAGTTGTAGATAATTCCTTATCGTTCTAGAATGATAAGACTCATAATATTTAGAATTTTCTAGAGAGAGTTATGGCCTAAATAGTGAAGACTGCCCAATTGACGCGGCCATGCAAACCAGCCCAAGATAATCCAATATTTGTCTTCAAAGGAGTCCAAATCTGATAAGAGTTTACAAACCAAACTTATAGGGCTATGAGTTATCTTTCCAACACTATCAAGAACGTAGTGATTGGATATTTGAGTGCAAAGTTATGCCCATTACACTGAACCTGCATCAAAATAGAAAGTTTAACAATTAAGTGTAGTTATAAATAAGTTAGGTAATTTGATGACACTAATAGTATAAAATAATGGTTTTAACCTTTATTATTATACAAATTTAAGTGTTCATCACGCCCCCCAACCAGCTTATTGCTAGTCCCTAGCAATTAAAGCGTTATCATTTCATAATGATTTTTCAAATTTATATCTAAGTCTTCATTTACCCATTCTTCGTTTGTTCTACCCAAATAGATGAACTCTCGACAAAAATATTTAATTTGTCTTCTTCATTTTTGTGTGCAACATGTACCCTTAGACAAGATATTGACAAACCTTCTTTGTGCTCATTATAAGTTGACATAAGTTCATGGGGCTTCACCGAAAATATCAAAGTTCTATTCTAATGTTTCTTCCAAAATAACTTCCTTAGGCAGAGCAATGTATTTCTTCCTCTCTCTCTCTCTGTTTTTTTTTTTTTTTTTTAAATGAAATAAGATATATAGTACATTCCTAACCCATGTAGCAAGCTTTAGGCCAATGACTCCCAGATCAGTTGACCTTAGGGCATTAGGTGTTGAGACACCCCTACGGACTTAATCACTTGGGTTGAAATGTAACCAGATTTATATAGTAATAGTGGATAGTGCAATGTCTAGTTCCCTTAAGCTTTCTTCTTAACCCATTTAGCGAGCTTTAGGTCAATGGCTCCCAGATCAGTTGACCTTAGGGCATTAGGTGTTGAGGCACCCCTACGGACTTAATTACTCGAGTTAAGAAGGTTTCGAAACCAAACGTATCCATAATTTATTATTACCTTTTTTTTTTTTTAATGAAATGAGCAAGAGAGGAAGAAGAGGATTCACTACCTTTGGTTGTTGATTTTGTTAACCCACAAGAATAGACTCTTAATAATCTTCAATTTGCAACCCACGATCAAATGTCAAAGTGTGTGTGTGAGAAGAGTAGTTTATGAACACTTGCTTTGGGTATATGAGCATGAAAGTCAATTTATATTTGAGAGTTCATAGATTTGAATAGTCAAACTAAGATGAATAGTGAAGTCTCTTAATAAATTTAAAAAAAAAAATCGAGATGAAATGATGACACTTATTATTTATTATCTTTTTTTTTTTTGAGCATAAAAGTTATCACAAATATTATCAACTATCCCTCCCCCCAGCCAAATAAAGACATTGTCCTCAATGTCTAAGGATAAAGAGAGAGTGTAGAAGAAATTACCTGAACCAAAGATTAATGAAAAGAAAAACCTGCAACATACTAGAACAAGGTAAAAAGAACATATTTATTGAAAACAAAAATGGGAAAGAAAGAAAGGAAAAACAAAATGCATAGGTCAAGCCAATCTACGCTTTTTGCTACCCTCAGCAACTGACCAATCTAACTTAGATGTGGCAATGTCATATTCGGGAACAAAAGCTTCTAATTGTTCAATCAATTGATGAACATTAGAAGCAGTGACAATGATACGTCGAGCTAGAGGTGAGATAAATTGGTTTTCCACAGCATGATCTAGGAAAGACAATAGACCATCATAAAAACCACAAATATTCAACAAGCCTATTGGTTTTTGATGGATTTTGAGTTGGGCCCATGAGGTGACTTCAAAGAGTTCCTCTAAGGTTCCAAATCCCCCTG
Source organism: Xanthoceras sorbifolium (assembly GCA_003430845.1). Lineage (NCBI taxonomy): Eukaryota > Viridiplantae > Streptophyta > Magnoliopsida > Sapindales > Sapindaceae > Xanthoceras > Xanthoceras sorbifolium. Next base: position 19,963,328 of record CM010622.1, on the reverse strand, counting down.
GTAAGGCTATGAATGCATCAGCATGACTAAATATTTCAGCTTTGCGTTCATGCATGTCTGAAACAATCTGCACTTCCCCAATTGTATTTCCTGTAATACCACCCACACTCAAAGCTTTTGGGATGACACCTAAAACTTGACTGCCGCCATCATAAGCAGCTTTTGAGACACGACCCATCAACCCAAGGTTACCTCCGCCATAAACTAAATGAATCTTTTTCTCTGCTAATACCCTACCAAGCTGGTCAGCAGCTTCCTCAAATTCTCTATTCTTACCAGAATTAGACCCACAAAAGACAAAAATATTAGTAAAGCGGCGTGAGATGGTGTTTGCCATTGTTATGCACGCTTTTTTTTTTTTTTTTGTAGAGTTGTGAGAACTGGAGAAGATAGAGAAGTGTCATTTATAGTGCTCATAAAGAAGATGATGGAAGCTATATGACTAGGTCTACATTGGCAGATGGGTGTCAGTCTAGAGTATAAAATGTCAAAAAGAGTGGCTGACCTGTATCTGTACAAGTAGTTGTGATTGTGGCTCACATCTTCCTCTGGTTTTACGTCCAGAAACGGCTTGAACTCCCTCTATGGGTCGAGGATAGGCTTCCCATCCAATTTTCTTATAAATTGGCAAACAGGGTCTTTTAAAGTCAGATTCCCAAGACTGTATCGCTCCTGTTCTCTTTGAAATTGGTTCCATAAAGCGAGAATTGCAATATGCACATATCCACTAGGATGCGTCTCAAGAGTCAACAAAATATTGTCTAATGACTCCTTACTCAGGCCATCCTTAATGAATTGTATTTTATCTTCTCGATTTACAGACACCATTCCAAGAGAACGACATCGTGTGTTACAAGTTGTGCGAGCACACTTATAACATACACCCAATTTCTTTGCTCTTCTTTTTTGCATAACTGCTTTTACCCAGACCAGGCATGTAAGTAAGAAATGAATCAGAGAACTCACCTGCCAATCTTACTTTGGCTTCAATCAGCCAACGTACCTCAACAGGGATGCCCTTGCACATTAGCATTCTTAATCTTTCGGACCGTGCTTTGTAAATTTTCATCAATGCTTTTTGAGGAAGTAAGGGAAAACGATTTTTCAATTTCTCGAGAATTTCTTCCATTTTTGTGAAAAAGAAAAGGGAGAGAAAAGAGAATGTACAAAGCAAAATTTTTTTTATTTTTTTATTTTTTTTTGTATCAGCTACTATGGGAGACTGAAAACACCGACTTGAAAAGTCACGGAGTACCGTTATCCGCCATTTAACCGGGAAAATAAAAGAAGGAAAAAGAACAACAAAAATAAAAAATTAGCCTGCAATCACAAAAAATTAAAGTTAGAGAGAAATATGCAAACCCAATTCAAATCATATCAATGGTTTTCATAACATGGGTTTGAAAGAGGAAGAGTCCCTTCTTCGAAAACTTGATTTTCTAGAAATGGTTTAAGTCTTTGACCGTTCACTTTAAACACGTTACCATTCCTAGGGTTTTCAATGTCAACGGCCCCATAAGGATATACACGTTTCACAACAAATGGACCGCTCCACCTAGATCTCAATTTTCCAGGGAATATGTGAAGTCGAGAATTATAAAGTAAGACTTTTTGCCCAACATCAAATGTTTTTCTTAAAATTAATTTGTCATGAAAGGTTTTGGTTCTATCTTTATAAATTCTCGAATTCTCATATGCATCATTTCTTAATTCCTCAAGTTCATTCAGTTGTAGCTTACGTAATTTGCAAGCATCATCAATGTTTGAATTAAAAGTTTTGATAGCCCAGTAAGCTTTATGCTCCAGTTCCACAGGCAAGTGACAAGGTTTGCCATAAACTAATCGATAGGGTGACATACCCAAAGATGTTTTGAAAGCAGTACGGTAAGCCCAAAGTGCATCATTTAGTCTAAGTGACCAATCTTTGCGATTTGGATTAACCGTTTTTTCTAAAATTTGTTTTATCTCTCGATTAGCTAATTCAACTTGTCCACTTGTCTGAGGGTGATAAGGGGTAGCAACTTTATGTGTAATCCCATATTTCTTCATTAGAGACTCAAAGACTTTGTTGCAAAAATGTGTTCCCCCATCACTTATAATGACTCGAGGAATTCCAAAACGACTCAAAATATTTTCTTTCAAAAATCTGACAACTGTTTTGTGGTCATTATTTCGACATGGAATTGCCTCGATCCATTTGGAGACATAGTCAACTGCAACTAAAATGTAAACAAAACCGAATGATGATGGAAACGGGCCCATGAAATCTATCCCCCAACAATCAAATATTTCAATGACAAGTATAGGGTTTAGAGGCATCATGTGCCGTTTAGAAATGGCCCCCAGTTTTTGACAATTTTCACAAGTTTTGCAGAATGTGTAGGTGTCTTTGAACAGAGTTGGCCAATAAAATCCACATTGTAAGATTTTTGCAGCCGTTTTCCTTGACGAAAAATGACCCCCACATGCTTCTGTATGACAAAATTTAATGACACTACTTACCTCATTGTCGGGTATGCATCTACGAAAAATTTGATCAGGGCAATACTTGAACAGGTATGGGTCATTCCAATAAAAATTTCTAACCTCTGTCAGAAACTTTTTCTTATCTTGTGCTGTCCATTGAGATGGCATCTCTCCTGTTACAAGAAAATTGACAATGTTAGCATACCATGGCATTTTACTAATAGAAAACAAAAACTCATCTGGAAAAGAGTCATTGATAGGTGTTATGTCCAAGGATGAGTTTGTTGTAAGTCTTGACAAATGATCTGCAACAACATTTTCAGCTCCTTTTTTATCTTTGATTGTGATGTTGAATTCTTGGAGCAACAAAATCCACCGTATCAATCTAGGTTTAGCATCCTGTTTAGACATTAAGTATCTCACAGCAGCATGATCAGTGAAAACAATAGTTGAAGAGCCAATTAAATAAGATCGGAATTTGTCTAATGCAAATACTACATCAAGTAGTTCTTTTTCTGTAGTGGTATAATTCATTTGTACACTATTCAAAGTTCTACTTGCGTAATAAATGACATAAGGCTTACCTTCCTTCCTTTGCCCTAGCACGGCACCGACAGCAAAATCGCTACCATCACACATCAACTTAAAAGGCAGAGACCAATCAGGGGATTGCATGATAGGAGCAGTTGTCAAAAGGCTAATCAACTTATCAAAAGATTTTTGACAATCTTTAGTCCATTCAAATGGTGCATCTTTTATTAGGAGATTACAAAGAGGTCTAGATATTGCACTAAAGTCTTTAATGAATCTCCTATAAAATCCTGCATGGCCTAGGAAAGATCGAACATCCCTAACCGTTTTTAGTGGAGGCAAATGGGCAATTAATTCAATTTTTGCTTTGTCAACTTCAATTCCCTTAGAAGAAACCACATGTCCTAGGACAATTCCAGAGGTGACCATGTAATGACATTTTTCCCAATTTAACACCAAGCCTTTTTCTTCACATCTTTTTAAGACATTTTCTAAATTTTCAAGGCAATTATCAAATGAATTTCCAAACACTGTTAGATCATCCATAAAGACCTCTAAAAAATGTTCAACCATGTCACTGAAAATGCTCAACATACATCTTTGAAATGTTGCAGGAGCATTACAAAGGCCAAAAGGCATCCTTCTAAATGCAAAGGTGCCAAAGGGACATGTGAATGTTGTCTTTTCTTGGTCCTCTAGTGCTATGGGGATTTGATAATAACCTGAGTAACCATCAAGAAAACAGTAGTAGGGATGTCCTGCCACTCTTTCTAGAATTTGGTCAAGAAATGGTAAGGGAAAATGATCTTTTCTAGTGGCAGCATTTAATTTTCTATAATCAATACACATTTGCCAACTAGATGAGACTCGTGTTGGTATTAACTCTCCTTTTTCATTTTTCACCACTGTGACTCCAGATTTCTTAGGGACTACTTGTGTTGGACTTACCCACTTACTATCAGAAATAGGGTAGATAATTCCTACATCAAGTAACTTGAGAACTTCACCTCTTACTACCTCTTTCATGTGTGGATTTAATCTTCTTTGGGGCTGTTGACATGTTCTAGCATTATCTTCTAGATGTATTCTATGTGTACATATTAAAGGATTAATGCCTTTTATGTCTTTTAAAGTCCACCCAATTGCATTTTTATGCCTTTTAAGTACCTCTATCAATTTACCTTCATGTTCGTTGGTAAGAGTTGAAGAAATTACCACCGGGTAAGTTTGTTCTTCACCAAGGAATGCATATTTCAGTCCTTCAGGTAATGGCTTCAATTCTAGTTTGGGTACTTCTTCTTGTTTACTTTCATTGACAGGTCCCAATTCTTCAAATTTTGGCTTCCAACCTTTGTTCTCCATCACCTGGGTACAATCAAGCAACGAACATATATTAGAAACAGTAGGATCTAGTTGCATGCTTGACTCAAATGAATTAACTAAACAAGTTTCCAAAGGATCAGAAGAACTCCCTGTTTGAAGATGATCTTCAACAATAGCTTCAATCATGTTTGCTTCTTCATTTTCATCACCTTCATCTTGTGGTTGTTTGCACATGTTGAAAACATTAAGCTCTAGTGACATATTTCCAAATGTCATCTTCATTATGCCATTCCTGCAATTAATCAAAGCATTAGAAGTTGCTAAAAATGGGCGGCCTAAAATAACAGGAATTGGTTTACACCCATTAGCAACAGGTTGTGTATCCAAGACAATAAAATCCACAGGATATATGAATTTATCGACTTGTACTAACACATCTTCCACTATCCCTCTTGGCACTTTAATTGATCTATCAGCAAGTAAAAGAGTTATGGAAGTTGGTTTTAACTCACCTAGATCAAGTTCTTGATAAACTGAATATGGAAGTAAATTAACACTAGCACCAAGATCAAGTAAAGCCTGTTCAATTTTATGCTCTCCAATAATGCATGAAATTGTAGGACAACCAGGGTCCTTATATTTCATAGAATTATTGTTTTGAAGAATGAAACTTACTTGTTCTGCTAAAAAGGCTCTCTTTTTCACATTTAGTTTTCTTTTCATAGTGCACAAGTCTTTCAAAAATTTTGCATAAGAAGGAACCTGTTTAATAGCATCCAACAAAGGAATATTGACCTTCACTTGTTTGAAAATTTCATAAATTTCAGGATTGTGGTTCAATTTCCTTGGATTGTTCAATGCTTGAGGAAATGGAGCTACAGGTGGGAGTTTGGTCTTTTCTTGGCTAGGTACAGGCTTATCAACCCCTTCCTTACTCTTGGAGAAAGACTTATCATCTTTCTCACAAGGATCAAGAATAGGTTTTTCGACAACCTTACCACTGCGAAGAGTTATGACTGATTTAACTTGGTCCATGTGTTGACTTCCTGAACTACCCTCTTCCAGGTTGTATTGACCTTTAGGATTTGGTTGAGGTTGAGAAGGAAATTTTCCTTTTTCATGGATGGTGAGTGTTGATGCAATCTTAGCAAGAGTGTCTTTTAAATCGGACAAGGTTTGTGAAGTTTGATTGTTAATGGTCTCTTGCTTTTCAATGAATGAATGCAATGTTTCCTCAAGGTTTTTCCTAAATTGTGGGACATAGGGTGCATAACCTTGAGTACCTTGAAAGTTTTGGTGACCTTAAGGAGGTGATGGTTGTGAAGATTGTGCATGATTATCATTCCTCCAACTGAAGTTTGGGTGATTTCTCCAACCTGGATTGTAGGTCTGTGAGTATGGGTTAGGATTTGGCCTTTTGAAAGTGTTTAGGACATTGGCTTGTTCATGGAGACATTCTTTGAATGCAGGCAGAGTTGGGCACTCCTTAGTTGAATGGTCATTGGTATCACATATGTGACACACAATTTCTTGAGCGGATTTTAAGTGACCGCTCTTTTTCAATTCTAAGGCCTCGACCTTTCTAGCTAGAGATGCAAATTTGGCTTGAATGTCATGTTCATCCCTAAGGTTGTAAATACCTCCACTAGATGTAGAGGCTTGAGCTTTGCTCGGTGCCTCTTGGGTACCTGCAGTGTCCCAATTTTGAGCATTTTCTGCTAATAGGTCTAGGTAGTCTAGTGCCTCTTCAGGGTCTTTATCTCCAAACTCTCCATTACACATCATTTCGACCATTTGTCTACCTTGGGGTGTTAAACCCTCGTAAAAGTGTGTGACTAGTCTCCATGTTTCAAAGCCGTGGTGAGGACAAGAATTAAGCAATTCTTTGTACCTCTCCCAAGATTGGTAAAGGGTCTCTCCTGGTTTCTGGCTGAAAGTGCTAATTTGTCTTTTGAAGGAATTTGTTCTATGATGAGGAAAGAACTTTTTCAAGAACTGTTCCTGCATTTCATCCCAATTACCAATAGATCTAGACCTAAGATTTTGCAGCCATGTTTTAGCTTTATCTTTCAAAGAGAAAGGGAAAAGCTTTAGTCGGATGGTGTTCATGCTACAATTTGTGTCATTGTAAGTGTTGCACACTTCCTCAAACTCTCTCAAATGCAGGTATGGGTTTTCGGCATCTAAGCCATGAAATTTGGGTAAAAGTTGAATAATACCCGGCTTAAAATTAAAATGAGATGCATCTGGAGGAAAAACTAGACATGATGGAGCACTAGTTCTTGTGGGGTTCATGTAGTCTCTAAGTGTTCTAGGTTGTGCATGATCATTGTGTTGGGAACGATTGTCCCCAAGATCAGTGACTCTTTCAACTTCGTTTTCTGCCATATTTTCAAATGCAGATGGGGAGCCCCTAACAAGTCTACCAGTCGGTGTACGTGACCAAGCTCTCATGCAAGTCTTAGATGCAACAGAATAAAAGCAAACAAAAACACCAAAAAATAATATTATTTACAAGAAAAAGAAAATGAAAAAGATGAAAAGAATTTTGATGGTTTTGGACACCAAATGATACTTCCCCGGCAACGGCGCCAAAAACTTGACACGTCCAGAAAATGGATTTCTACTCCCAAGTGCAGGAGTGTCAAAGTAATAAATTAACCCGGTGAGACCGGGGTCGATCCACGAGGAAGAATATTTAGATCCTGTACAAACCAACAAAAATCTACAAGGAAAATATAATAGGAAATAAAATATTATGAAATGAGGGTAGGTATAATGGTGAAACAAATTAAATTAAAACATGCTAAGGTTAGAGGTTCCACTCTTGGTATATGGTTTAAGTTATATTTAACTCATTTTTATCACTCAATTGGAATCCACATATAAAGGAGGTTCCAATCGGAAGTTAGACCATTTAAGTTCTTTACACATCTATCAAGTTATATTTCTTTTCTTTTAGTTATATTACAATGGGTACTCTACACTCCTTATGTTAAATGGGTTCAAGTACTTATTGTGCCAATCAACTACCATAAATCAAGATTCCTTTGCCAGATGCAGGTATAACCATGAGGTTCTAGACGGATTCAAGTATTTATGGTGTTGTTTGTCTACAATGAATCAAGAATCCTTGGTCAGAGGTGCAGGTACAACCATGCGGTTCTAGACGGATTCAAGTATTCATTGTGCCAAGAATTGTCTACAATAATTCAAGATCCCCACTTCACATAAGAGTAAGAGATGAAAATTCAATTCAATAAGAAAAGTAATATAAAACAAGTAGATAAATTTACACAAATGAATATAAACTTTAAGACCATGTTAAGAGTTAAATAAATCTTTATTCACATACCAAGAGCTTCACCCTTCACCTTAGCAAAAAGAGAATTTAGCTACTCATGATAAAAGAAAGAAAATAAGTAAAAGAAATAAAATGAGTAAGAGAGAAATTAGATTATCACAAAAGTTCAACAATACAACAATGTAAGGTGAACTTGGCAAGGAACCCAAGCTGCCTTCAAGCTTATACAAGGCCTCTATTTATAGACACAATGAGAGGCAAACAAGTCAAAAATGGTAGGAATAAATTAATGCAAGTTGATTGAATTTGGTAAGGTAAAGTTGTCAACTTTGTTGTTTTCCACACATGAACCGACTTGTCCACCGAATTAGGCACCGTTCCTTTGACAATTTGATCTCGTGATAAACATCAAAGTTGTAGATAATTCTCTTATCGTTCTAGAATGATAAGACTCATAATATTTAGAATTTTCTGTAGTGCTTTTGTGGATCGCGGTCTCACGCACTAATCCCTACTAGTGAAGACTGCCCAATTGACGCGGCCATGCAAACCAGCCCAAGATAATCCAATATTTGTCTTCAAAGGAGTCCAAATCTGATAAGAGTTTACAAACCAAACTTATAGGGCTATGAGTTATCTTTCCAACACTATCAAGAACGTAGTGATTGGATATTTGAGTGCAAAGTTATGCCCATTACACTGAACCTGCATCAAAATAGAAAGTTTAACAATTAAGTGTAGTTATAAATAAGTTAGGTAATTTGATGACACTAATAGTATAAAATAATGGTTTTAACCTTTATTATTATACAAATTTAAGTGTTCATCACACCCAAACAAAGCAACAGCAGTACCAATAAAATAATCAGATCCGAGTAAAACAAATTCAGTACCCCAGCAGCACGACAACAGCGCCAACAGCAGTACCAACAAAATAACAAAGCAACAGCAACACCAACAAAGCAACAGCAGTACCCCAGCAGCACGACAACAGCACCGCGTGACTGGCCCCTAATAGGGCACGACAGCGGCACCTTCAAGCAAAGCAACAGCACCCAAACAAAAACACACCAAGGCTGGGGATCGGGGAAGACGATGGCACCGCGCGACTAACCCCTAACAGATTCACCCCTGCACATCATCAACCCACCCCATAACAGCTCCACCAGTTCACTGGATGACCGATCCACCCAAATTCAGTCAAACCCGATCACAACAACACCAAAACCGAGCAACCTAGCAGCTTCAAACCACCAGATCTGAGTACCCCAACACCACCATTCACTACTAGTAGTAGATCAGGGAAGATAACCTAAATCGGATCCAACCCGGTGATAGCTCCACAAGCCCGATCCGAGCACACCAACAGCTCCAGACGCTCCAAGCAGCTGATCGGAGGAGACATCAGCAACTCGAGATCACCCCAAATCTGCCCCAAGCACAACCCACAAAGGCGATGGAAGGGAAAGGAGATCGGGGAAGGAAAATCTAAGCACCCAAACCAGCCAAGTCACCTCTTACCAGCAAGAGCAAAAGAAGAGCAAGGGAAAGCAATGGAGGCTTAGACAAAAAACTGTCTTCACAGAGGAGGAGAAGCTACCCAAGGAATGGCTGCTCTTCAGAGAAGAAACGAGAGGAAAAGATTATAAAAAATAATTTTTATATAAATATAATTTTTCGATATTTTATTTTAATAGCATCCACATTCCGATATTTTTTTTCTTACATAAATATAATTTTTTAAAAATAACTTCTCTTCCTATAAATATTTCCTGACTATGTCACTGGTTATGTACAAAAACTGGTAAAGTATTTTGATAAAAACTCTTGAAATTCATGTTAAAACAACAATTTGGACGTAAAACGACTCACATCCATCTATATTCATTTCAATCATTAGCATTTAACTTCATTACGTTCAAATTCGTATTTCAAAATTTTGTTGTACACGTTATTAAGTTAAAAATTATGGAAAATGATGGATACTCTTGTCAAGTGTATCATTAGAATTCCAAAATTTCACATAAACCTAACCTATAGGTGTGTTGGGATGACCGCACTTGTTGGCGGACTGAATTCAATCCGGTGTTTGGTGACTCTTGGGACCATTTACAACAAATTCTAACAGTAATTTCATATCCCACAAATGTGGGTTTTACAAACGTGGGTTACTATTATTATTATTTTGAATTTTTGAAAAAAATAATGCTAAAATTTAAAAATATATAATTTAAAAATTCATTTAAAAAATATTAATAATTTTAAGTTTTATTAAGAATATTTTTGAATTTTTTATTAAATTAAAAAATTAATTTAATTAAATTTTATCAAATTCATTTTCATTCTACTCTCATGTGCACCAAACACGTAGCATCATACAATCCAATCCAATACAATTTATCCAATCCAATCCAATCCAATATGACATTACCAAATGCACTCTATAGGCTTGTGCACAAATTTTGAACTTAATGAAGAAAAACAGGAAAATAGGCCTAGTATCAAAAAGCAAAATTCTTGCTCACTAAGGGTGTGTTTAGTGTTCGAGATGAATTGAACTATTTTTATGAGATAATATTGTCCCTTATTTAGTGCAAAATGAGATTGGATAGGACTAATTAGTACTGTGATCTGTTTGGTGTAGTACGGATTAAACTAAAAATAGTATTGTCCCTTATTTAGTGCAAAATGAGATTGGATAAATTAATTTCATATAAAATAAAATTATTTTTAAATATTATATAATTTAACTAAAAATTTAAAATAAATCTAAATAAAATATAATTTTTTTAAAAACTAAATATATTTATATTAGATATTTTAAAATTAAGTATAAATCAAATATATTATAGTAATTAATTAAATAATAAAATTAAAAATTAAAAATTAAAAAAAGGTAGTAGCAGATGATTAAGACCCGTATTTTATTTGGTATAATATGAGATTAGATAAAGTATAGTTATGTCTTATGTACCAAACATGCCCTAATGTATTTGGTGCAGTATGAATTTGACTAAACATACTATTGTTTTTTCTTTGGTATAGTATAAGATTGGATTAAAAATAGTGGTGTCTGTATGAGATTGGTCAGTATAAAATTAAATTAAATTGATTTTTAAGTAAAATAAAATCATTTTAAATTAATAAAAAATTAAATATTTTAAATTAATTTTCGCTTAAAAAATTTAAATATTTTGGTCAAAAATATTTAAATTATTTTAAAATATAGGGATAATTACACTAACATGCCCTTTATTATCGTGTTTTTGCACATGCTGGCAAGTTTACCTTTTATTGCACAAACATCCCCTAAAAATCGTTGACCGTCCCATTGACTAATTGTGAACTTAACAGCACGTCCAAGTAACAAGGGCAAAATTGTCTTTTTCCTTGATTAATTTGATTTAAACGTGTCTAATGATTGCAGGCTAGAGCACACGTTTATTTATGAAAGAAAAATAATAAAAAAAATTAATGACTTGACTGCTGCATTTAATTTTTGCTTGCTCTTCACTCAAATCAGCAAAAAAACAATTTCTTGCTTGCTCTTCAGTCTTCGTTACACTGCTGCATTTAATAAAAAATTAAAAAATTAAGGGTTAATTGCACTAACATCCCCTATTGAATGGCGTTATTGCACTCGCTGGCAAGGTTTCTGTTTATTGCACAAACCACCCCTCGATTTTGTTGACCTGACTGTTAACTCTTGGTCAAATTGATATTTTGCACAAAAAGACCATTTTACCCTTACCATTTTATTTTATTTCTATTTTATTTAATAAATTATTATTTTTAATAATTATATAAATATTTAATTATATAAAAATAATTTATATAATTAAAAAATAAAAAATAATCTATACCCAGAATCATCAACTAAATCATCACATTAATCATCAACCAAATTAACCCAAACGTTTTTTCATCATCAACCAAACCCAGAATTTTTTACCCAGATTCATCTTCCCTTCTCTTCTTCTTCTTCTTATTTGTTTTTTTTTTCCCAGAAAACCTTTGCGATAGAGACCATCGCAGATGGATCTCTCATCTGCGATGGTCTCCATTGCAGATGGAGCTGCCATATGCGATGGATCTGAGATAGACTCCATCGCAGATCTGCGATGGAGTTGAAGGGGAGGGATTTGAGGGTCTGAGAAGATGGCAGACTGAACCTAGAAGAAGAAAACGTTTTTTCAACCCAAAAGCTGCACCAACATTCACAAAAAAAAAAAAAAAAAAAAAATTAAAATGGGAGCAGATCTGTGGATCTGTTCCATCTGATGGACGATCTACGACGGAGTCCATCGCAGATGGAAGCTCCATTTGCGACGAACTCCATGGCAGATGAAAGCTCCATCTGCGATGGAGACCATCGTAGATGGCTCATCGATGGATGTACGATGAAGTCCATCAAGCTCCATCTGCGATGGATCTGAGATGGACTCCATCGTAGATCTGCGATGGAGTTGAAGGGGAGGGGGAGGGGAGGGGGAGGGGAGGGGGAGGGGGGGCGATTCTGTGGAGAAAAAAGAAGAAGAAGAATGAAAAAAGAAAAAAAAGAAACAAAAAACTAAGAACAGGAGAACTGGAACCATCATCTTTAATTTTTTTTTTTTTTTAGCAATGGACTAGATCTCATTTGGTCCATTATTTTTTTAATTATTTTTTTATTATATAATTAAATATTTATATAATTATTAAAGATAATAATTTATTAAATAAAATAGAAATAAAATAAAATGGTAAGGGCAAAATGGTCTTTTTGACCAAAATGTCAATTTGACCGTGAGCCAACAGTTAGGTCAACGAAATCGAGGGGTGGTTTGTTGCTCTTCACTCTATCACTTGCTCTTCACTCTATCACTTTGCTGAAGGAGGCGGTTCCTGATTTGTTGTGGCGCCAAACAACTCTTACCCACTAAATCACTTTGTTGTGGGTTGTTTACGGAAAAAAAAAATTTGTGGTTGTTTACAAAGAAAAATTACTGTGCGAAGAGGCTACTCACACTCTATCACTTTGTTGAAGATGAACTTTACGAAGAAACGAGAATCCTAGAGTTGACTATTGAAGATGAAGACCACAAAAAGGCGAAAAGCCAGAAGGTGTAAAGGTGCGAGTTTTTTTTGTTTTTGTAGTCAGAACTTGATTTTTGCTCCTTTTTTGTTCGGGTGTTAATTTAGTTTTGATTTACTTGATGAATAATGAAATAATTTTATGTTTTTTTTTATATTTTTTATTTCTTTTTGAAACACTCGTATGTGTTGTGTTCTCGATTTCTTTTTAGCCAGAAGGTGTTTTTGTTGTGTTCTAGATTTAGACTTTATAGCAACAGACATAGCTTTCAAAAACTTATAATTGATTTTCTTTGGTTTTTATTTTGTTATCTTTTGAAATCTTGAAATAAAAAAGTGAATGTTGCAGTATGTGTTTGTTTATTTCCCTTTTAGTTATTTTATTTGTTGCTATTTTTTGTTGGTTTGTGCTTTTAGCTGTGTGCTGCTTTCTTTCAATTGTTTTGACTATTTTTTCTTGTTAAATCTATTTTTTTCTCGTTAAATCTTGTTAAATCTATTTTTTTTCTTGTTTGTTTGAAACCTATTAGTTGGTATAGTTCATTGTTTGACAGTATTAGGGTTTTATTATAGTTAGGTTACTTGTACATTTGTTATTGTTCAATTTGTTTAACAGTTTTTTCATTAACTTTCAGGTGTAAAACAATGGGTGTCATGCACTTTTCTGTGAGGTTTCTGGGTTCACAGCATCACTTCACAGTACAGAATCCAGAAAAATATACATTGCAGTTATTAATCTGTGATGTATATCTCCTACAGTGCAGTACCCTTCCAGCCCCTGAAGAGACATTTAGAACCGAGATTCATGTGCCGTGGACTACGCGTTATGAGGTTGTTGAAGATGATGTCCACATGTAGCAACTATTGCAGCAGTTCAGTGCTAGAAAATATGACAGGATGCTAGTTGACATGGACTTACTTCCACTAGCAACAATACCTAGGATGGGCAGTGAATCTCCTTCGTCTTCGTACAGAAGAAATCCACCTGACTACACTCCTCCTGACAACGGGGTGGACATAGCAAGTGATGATGATAATCCTAGTGAAGATATAGACGATGAAGATTATGATGCTTTCAATCCAGTCCACGGTGGATGGATTAGTGAGGAGTCAGACGATAGCGAATCGTTTGTGAACTCAGATGAAGTTCGTATCAATAAAGAAGAAGGTATGGATGTAAATGATGCAAACGATGCAGTTGAAGATGAAGTGGACCATGATGATCCTGAGGATACCTAGTCAGAAGAGGATATAATGTCAGACGCAGCCTCTTATGATTGGGATAACGATTTCATGGCTAATGGTGCTGTTGACAGCGAGTCTAATGAAGAGAATGTTAGACCACAAAACCAAAGAAGATGAGTGCCTTTTGTGTTAGATCCAAGTGGGAAAATACGGTTGGAGGTTGGGCATCTTTTTTAGAACTTGCACCACTTTAGGCAAGTTATCCGTGACTTCGCTGTACAGGAAGGATTCCAACTAAGAAGAATTAAGAATGAAAGAGATAGGTATACTGCGGAATGTGCGTACGAGGGATGCGGTTGGAGGATTAATGCATCTCCCATTGATTACAGAAGAACCTTTATGATCAAGACCATGAAAAATCAGCACAGCTGCTAGAAAGTACACAAAAACCAAGAAGCCAATACAGTTTGGGTAGCAAGGAGGTTCAGAGACCTAATAGATGCAAATCCAGAAGTAAAAATCTCTTTCTTGTGCAATGAGATACATCGTATTTATAGAGTTTCCCTCCTTGTGTGGACACTTTATAGGGCCAAACATAGAGTGCTGAACAAGCAAGAAGTTATTAATTGCAAGTCAGTACAGTATGCTGCACACATATGGCAGCATGGTTATGGAAAAGAACTCTAGTTCCATGGTGAAAATGAAGACAATCACACAAGTTCCTAACGGTCCTACGAAGTTCGAGAGGCTTTTCTTAAGCTTCAAGGCACAGAAGGATGCGTTTCTGAGCAGTTGTAGGCCACTACTGGGACTGGATGCATGCCATTTGAAGGGTAAGTTTCTAGGGGTGTTGATGGCTGCTACCGGGTTGGATGCGAATAATGGTGTGTATTCGGTGGCATTTGCCATTGCTGAAGGTGAATCGAAACAAAGTTGGGGTTGGTATTTAGAATTATTGTATAGGCATATAGGAATGGATGAGACTAGGAGGGTGACATTTATTACAGATAGGCAAAAAGGGGTTCTGCATACAGTTAAACTATATTGGCCTAGAGCAACACATCGATATTGTGTCAGACACATTATTGCTAACATACAAGCGAAATGGAAGGGACAGTTGAATGGTCAGTTCGTGTGGTGGGTAACGAATAAGACCACCAAATCTGAATTTTTAGAAGAAATAGAGAAGTTGAAGATTGTATCGGTGGATGTGTACAATTATGTCATGGCAATCCCACTGAAGTGTTGGTGTGTACATGCATTTGACACTCATGTTAAATCAGAACACACCACAAATAACATTTCTGAAAGCTTCAACAGTTGGGTTAACAAGTTGAGGGCTTTACCGGCATTGAAGTTGATGGAGTGTCTTAGGTGTAAGATGATGAAGAGATGTCACATGAGGTTAATGGCAGCAAGAAAGTAGAGTGGACATGTAACACCAAAAATTTGTAAAAAACTTATAGAAAGGCAGGATGAGGGTAGATATGTAACAGTGTTGTGCTCGACCGACACACTGTTCGAAGTGAAGGAGGGTACCACGTACTACATTGTTGACTTGGAGAAGCAAACTTGTGACTGTCATTTATGGGAAGTAAGTGAAATACCTTATAAACATTCAATGGCGGTGATAACAACAAAAAGATTGAACTCCAATGACTACGTCCACAAGTACTTTACTAAAGAGTATTATTTGAAGATGTACAGTCATACCATTAACCCTATACCAGACATGTCATTGTGGCCTGATAGTGAGAATGCTAAGCTGCTGCCACCAGAGAAAAAGAGAATGCCTGGAAGGCCATAGAAGAATAGAAAGAAGGGAAAAGATAAACCAGCCAAGCATAGGAGAAGTAGTAGTGTGAGGTGTAAGGGATGTGATGAATTTGGCCACAATGTTAGAACTTGTCCACGTGGAGCAGCGAATTCATCAACAAGATCAAAGAAGGTATAACATGTATTTCATTATACTAACAATTTATATTGAACTATTAATTTGTTATTTTTATTTACACCAATTGTTTTATTTGTAGGGAAAAAATTCTGCAACTAATCCCACAACACAGAGGACTGCTCATGCTGAGGCTGCTGCAGGTCCAAGCTCCCAATCAGTTACTGCATATGCCCCTTTACAGTCTAGTCAGGCTGAATCGCACTCAATGCAATATACGTCAAGTTCAGCTAATCCAGGTTAAATATAAAACTAATAACCTATTTTTGTTGATTAATATTGGTTTGTTTTTAATTTAATATATTTCCTTAGAAACTGTGGCTGCATTGGATAGTGATTGGAGTAGACTATTCTAGTCAAGGGAACAGTTGGTGCATGTTTTGGTTTATTTTTAAGTTTTTTAGTTTTATGGTTGAACAGTTGTTGGTGCATATTTTCTTTGTCTGCTGTTAACTGTTTTGTTGGATTTTGGTGAAGTAAACAGTTTTGATGGATTAGTGGCAGTGGAAGGTGTTGGATTGTTGTAGGCATATTTTGCAGGATGTTGGAACTATTTTGTTGGTGGATATTTTGGTTGTTGGCATATTTGTCAGGATGTTGGAACTGTTTTTTAGGTGCATATCTTGGTTGTAGGCAGTTATTTTGTAGGATATTGGAATTTTTTGTACAGACAGTAGGATTTTGGCACTTTGTTTCATGCTTGTAACATGTGTGCAGTGTACAAGGTCATTTAGAAACTTTTTTGTAAGGCTTGTACATGTGCTGCATGTTGCATCAGTGCAATATATATCAATTCTCAATTTAATATTTCGTTGGATGAATTTTCAATAATGCATCACAATTTATTTTCTTGATATTATCATTAGTACAATACAGATTGTTACAGCAAACATAAAAGATAGAGTTACAACTATATTTAGAAGTTATAACTGTTTCACATTGTTGGTGGTTTCGTTGATCTTTTGATTTTGATTCTCAATTTTTTCTAATTTCTTAATAACATCTTTCATGACTTCAATGACTGTTGTCAGTACGTGGTTTTTACCATATTTTTCCCCAGACTTATATACTTCATTATCAACTTCATTATCAAATGCTGTAAATTCATCTTCATCAGGACATTAAAATGAATAATAACTGCATCTTCCTTTCTCACAAAAGAAGTATAACTTGGATGGATTTGATTTTGATTATGAAATTCTTACACCTGCCTTTTTTCCACATTTACAATGCCGATTCTTAAATTTGATCAAATTACCATTAACTTCATTGCTAACATTATGGGATGAAGCTTCCATATCTGCAAATGCAACAACTTAATTTGTAAGAAAAAAATTCAATTGAAAAAAAAAGTAAATGAAAAAAAATTGAAATTTGAAAGATAAACAGTAAAATGAAAAAAAAAAAAAAAGGAGATCAGTAACTGAAGAGAAAAGATGAGAAATTAGTTGTGAATGGATGAGAAAATAATTGTGAAAACAATACATTGAAGCCCATATATATATATAGCTTGGCAATGAAGTTACCGTTGGTAGCAAAAAACGGTCAAGTTAATCCAACGGTTGGATTTTAACCATTTCAATCTTATGGTCTCCTTTTAAAAATTAGTTGAAGGAAAATCCTAATTGTTTAAGGCTATTTATGTAAAATTGATATGTGCATTAAAGTGAGTGGGACCAATAAAATCAGAATATCAGAGCTGTCACATCAATTTTTTTTTAAACCGTTAATCGGACCCACACAAACAGGAACGTTAGGGGTAAAAAGGTCTTTCAGCCAAAAACGTTAAGCTCACAGTTAGTCAACGGGACGGTCAACGATTTTTAGGGACGATCAACTCTATCAAGTCCTGCTAAACAAACATGCCCTAAATACTTGGAATCAAGATATGGATTAAAAATTTGCAAAGAAACTTGAAATGATAAATCCAAGAGTTACAATCACTATGACGATTGACAATCCGCAAAGAGCAATGTTCACATACCAGTTACTAAGTTGATCATGATTTGTATCTAATTGCAGACAAATATCTCACTTATCTATGTTGCTAAACAATATATAAATATTATGAATACACGCGTGACTCGAGGATTTACTGTTATATTGATAAATGTGTATATGATGATTTGAACCCCTATCACTAAGATAGAAGTACACTAACTACTTAAGTTATGAGTGGATGTACTTAATATCTTATATTCTCACGTAATTTGGATGGTTAAAGTTCACTTAACATGTGTCATTTCTTATGAGGATTAAATTGTAATTTTAAGTATTGTAAGTGTATAAATCTAATCATCTAAAGCTTTTTTTCATCATTTCAGGATAAAAAAGGGTTAATTGTAATAAAGTACCCTAACGTTTAATCATATTGTAATCACATTGTGACTTTAACTTAAATGACAAGTTGATGCCTTTGTCTAAGTGTTAACTGTTAACTATAATGGGGTTAGTTGTAACAAACGATGTAAAGACTATTTTACCTTTCTGATACTTTAAAAATTGATTTGACAGGTGCAGAAGTTTGTCTGGTTCATTAAAATTACCATTTTGCCCTTTAAACTTGATAAAATAATTGCAATGAGAGGCAACTACCTTTTAAAATGTTAAGACTTTGATGACCGTTGAGACACACTGCCAAATTAAATGGGATGCTATGATCTTTGAAGCAGTTGACATTGAAAAATTTATGGTTAATGAAAATGCAATCAATTTAACTTGTCATGAGTGTAAATATATTCAGAATTCTAATACTTTAAAAATTAATTTGACAGGTGCAGAAGTTTGTCTGGTTCATTAAAATTAATGTTTTGCCCTTTAAACTTGATAAAATAATTACAATGAAAGGCAACTACCTTTTAAAATGTTAAGACTTTGATGACCGTTGAGACACACTGCCAAATTAAATGGGATGCTATGATCTTTGAAGCAGTTGACATTGAAAAATTTATGGTTAATGAAAATGCAATCAATTTAACTTGTCATGATTGTAAATATATTCAGAATTAAAGGTTGGTTGATAGAGAAGTATCTATTTTTTACAGTTTGAACACAAAAAATTTAAAAGGATATAAAATGCATCAAGCATTGAAAACCTCAAATCCAACAAACACATCAAATACCAAATATAAGATAATTACATAAGTTGATAATTACAAAACTTGTCTGAATATTTGACATTACATTAACTATTATAAAATCTAGTGCTTAGGTACCAGGCTGAATGATATTTCTGGCCTGGTACCTTAGGCACCACATCTTACAAAATACTTTCCAGATGTGAAAGAAAAGTAAACATAAAACATCTATGTACCCACCCTAGCATGAACCAAAATAATGTACCCACAATCCTTTTGTACTGATCGGTCATTTATTATCATATAATTACGACCCTTGGATTAACTCTTTTGATTGTATTCTTGAGTATTTTTGGTGCTTTTGATGTGTTTGTTAAGCGTGTGTAGGTTTTAGGTGTTTCTCTCGAAGCAGCACGAAGATTGGAATTTTCGGTCCAAAACCGTATTTTTTGGCAGGGAGCAGCGCGACCAGCCATCGCGACCTCTGGTTGTGCTGCGTTGATCGCGGTGGAAAATGTGAATCCTGGCAGTGAGCAACGCGACCGCTCACCGCGACCACAGGTCGCGATGAGGTGATGGCGGTGAAAGTTGAGGTTTTTGGCAGAGAGCATGACGACCAACCAACACTAGGGCTGGTCGCGTTGAAGTGGTCGCACTAAATGATGTAAATGATGGGAGCTTGGCAGTGAGCATAGCGACCTGGCCAGCGTGACCGCAGGTCGCGGTGAGATGAAATCAAGCAATTTCTAGCCCTTGCGACCAAGCCAGCGCGACCACAGATCGCGGTAAGGAAATTCCAGCAGCCCTAAGTGTTTCTATTAATAGAAAGAGAGAGGAGAGAGAGAAAAGGGATCTCGAAATATTCAGAAGAAGATAAGAAGAGAGAGAGAGAAGGAGGAAGAAGAAAAGGGAAGAAAGTCTAGGAGACTAGCCATCGGATCGATTCTTCGGACGACTTCAATCACTCTTAGGATTCGGATTCGTGCACGGAGAAGCTCTACCGATTCGGTTTCGACGAGAGTCAAGCCACATTGAGTTTTTCTATCATACTCTATCCTTTAATATTGTATTATTCATGTTGTTCTTGATTAATAATATTATGTATTCTTATTTCCTAGTTATGAACTAATTTCCTACACTAGGGATGATGATGGAACTCACTATGAATTTTGATTGAGATTAATGAATGTTTGGATGATTTGAGTTATATGATTGAGTGTTGATTTAATGTTTTATTGATTGTATATTGATTGATCACCAATATTCAATATCTTGTTATGGTGGATTAAGTACCGAAAGGAGACGCCCACCACGTATTCGATAAATTGACACAATAGCCTAGGAACCAAATAGAGATATATTGGTGTAGGTTGTGTGATCTCATATGTTTCCATGTTTAATGCATTCTCGTATATTTAACATTCATCGAGAGATAGGGTGTTAGTATGTGTTGAATAGGTTCGATTTGCTTTCAGAGAGGATTTCGGATAATTAGTTAACATGATCATCAATCATCAACTTGAACATTTGTACATAATTATCTCATATCATTTGGATTAGTGAGTGAAATCGGATTCCCCAGTTCCCATCTCCATTGATAAAAATATATTTTAATTTCAAGTTATAGACCATTTAGAATATAAATTACAAATCACAATCATTGAATTAGTTATCTAGATAGTATTAAACTTGGTTAATTTCAGTATTCAATATCTTAACGTCCTTATGGGAACAATATTCGGAACTCACAATTCTATATTACTCGTGCCGACCTCGTATACTCTCCTGCACCATTATTTTGTGAGAATCAGGCAGCTTTACACATTGCTGCGAATCCTGTCTTTCATGAGCGTACAAAGCATATTGAGATAGACTGTCATATAGTACGAGAAAAAGTACAAGCCGGAATAATCAATCCTTCTTTTGTTTCTTCACACTTGCAATTGGCTGATGTATTTACGAAGGCTTTAGGAAAGGATCAGTTTGTGAATTTACGTAACAAGTTGGGACTTCATGATATTCACTCTCCAACTTGAGGGGGAGTATTAGTAAATCTTAAATGTATATTTGACTATTAGGAAATGTTAGGTGAGTGTTAGGTGTATTCTTGACTTTATGTAATGTTAGGTGAGTGTTAGGTGTACTCTTGACTTTATGTAATGTTAGGTGAGTGTTTGTTGTACTCTTGACTTTATGTAATGTTAGGTGAGTGTTAGGTGTACTCTTGACTTTATGTAATGTTAGGTGAGTGTTAGGTGAATATTAGGTGGGTGATAGACTTTGTGTTATATCTTCATGTATATATACCTCATAAGATTAATGAAACAGATGTACATTTTTCCTCCGGGTACACAAAAGGCGTGTCAAGATTTTGGTGCCGTTGCCGGGGATGGTTTAGTCATAGTTGATATTGATACTGACTTAGTCTAGTACTAATCTGGAAATTTACTTTATTTTCTTTAAATTCTTTTTACACTTGTTTTCTTACTTGTTTGATCCTTTGTTTGTGCAGGAAATTTCATCGGTGTATGAGACGTACGAGACGCACTAATTTAGAGCCTCTCGAAATTCTTGACCCAGAAATCGAGCAAACGCTTATTCAAAGAAGAAGGCAAGCAAGACAGCAAGCTATTATGGACAATCAAGCGCAGCAACAACAAGCGCCGCAGCAAGTAAATCTAGAAATTGCCAAGGCATTGCGAGACTATGCCATTCCTACCATGGTGGGAAATCAGTCGAGCATTCGACGACCTCCAGTTGCAGCAAACAATTTTGAAATCAAGCCTGTAATCATCCAAATGATTCAGAAAACTGTTTAGTTTGGGGGTATGCCAATTGATGATACAAATAGCCATTTGGAACGATTCTTGGTGATATGTGACACCTTCAAGCAGAATGGAGTGTCTGATGATGCTATTCGGCTACGAATATTTCCTTTCTCATTGAGGGACAGAGCTAAATTATGGTTGAATTCATTGCCACTGAATACCTTTACAACATGGGAAGGCCTAGCTCAAGCTTTTCTTGCAAAGTATTTTCCACCAGGGAAAATAGTAAAGCTCAGAAACAATATCACTCAATTCACCCAATTTGAGATGGAATCGTTATATGACGCCTGGGAGAGATACGAGGATTCATTGAGAAAGTGCCCGCATCACGGTTTACCTGATTGGCTTGTAGTGCAGGCATTTTACAATGGACTCACACAACAAAACCAAAGCATGTTAGATGCAGCCGCTCAAGGTGCTTTAATGAGCAAGCCAACTGAAATCGCTCATGAATTAATTGAGGAAATGTCCACAAATAGCTATATGTGGGCAGATGAGAGAGCAAGTCACAGAAAAGCAGTTGGTTCAGCTACAGCTTTTGAAGTTGACGAGATTACATCATTCAAGGCACAAGTTGCTTCTTTATCAAGCCAAATCAACAAATGGAATGTAAATTCTATTTAGTCAGCGACTCCAGGATGTGACATGTGTGGAGGACCACACGTTAGTATAGAGTGCACAATGGGTAATTCTTTTATAGGTAGTAGCAGTGCTGAACAAGTACAATACGTGCAGAACTTCAGCAAGCCATACAATAATCCCTACTCAAACACTTACAATCCTGGCTGGAGAAATCACCCAAATTTCTCATGGAGCAATAATCAGCAGAACAACAACGCAAGGCCCAGTCCGTCTGGTTTTCAGAATCAAGGAAATGTTCATGGGAATCAAGGAGCTAATCAGCAAGAGAGGAAACCAGCCCTAGAAGACATGCTGGTTAAATTCATGATAAAGATTGATTCCAGGATGGACGGTCAAAACGCAGTAATGAAAAAGATAGATGGGAAGATTGACCATGTAGCGCAGCAAAATCAAGCCGCCATTCAGAAACTTGAAGTACAGATTGGCCAGATAGACAGGGAGACACAGAGTAGAGCCCATGGCACACTACCTAGCAATACTGAAGTCAATCCCAAGGAGCATTGTAAGGCAATCACTTTGAGGAGTGGGAAACAAGTAGAAAATATAGCTGGAAGAGATCACTCACAAAAAGAAGTTGAAACAAATGAAACAAGAAGTGAATCACCTTCCACTCCGCCTGTTCATCATAATGAGAAGAGTGATGAACCACCTCCGCCTGTCCAAGAAGTCAAAGCATATGTGCCACCTGTACCTTTCCCTCAAAGGCTACAAAAGCACAAAGATGATAAGAATTTTACTAAGTTCCTTGAAATCTTTAAGAAACTTCACATTAATATTCCTTTTGCAGAGGCCTTAGCTCAAATGCCATCATATGTGAAGTTTTTGAAAGAAATTCTGTCAAAGAAAAGACAGCTTGAAGATCATGAGACTGTCGCCTTAATTGAGGAGTGCAGCGCCATCATTCAGAACAAATTGCCCCAGAAACTAAAAGATCCAGGGAGTTTTACTATTCCTTACACTATAGGGAGTTCTGAATTTGTTAAAGCTTTATGTGATTTAGGTGCTAGCATTAATTTGATGCCTTTTTCTATTTTCAGGAAACTAGGTCTGGGCGAAGTGAAGCCTACGAGTGTAACACTCCAATTGGCAGACCGTTCTGTCAAGTATCCCTATGGAGTGATAGATGACGTGCTAGTCAAGGTCGACAAGTTCTATTTCCCGGTGGATTTCATCGTGTTTGAAATGGAGGAAGATTTTGATATTCCTCTCATATTGGGGAGACCATTCTTAGCAACCGGAGGAGCATTAATAGATGTGCAGCAAAGGAAATTGACGTTGCGAGTGGGTAGTGAAGAAGCAGTTTTCAATGTTTTCAAGGCCACAAAATTTGCAACAACTGCAAGCACTTGCCTTAGAGTTGATGCAGTCGACTCTTTAATTGAAGGGACCTTTGAGAAGAGCAATCCCGAAGAGCCACTGGAAGCTTGTTTGACTCATGGAGCGATAAAAGAAGAGGAAAATGACAACATAGCTGAATATGCTTTCCGACTTGATTCAGCAGCCCTTATGCCATATGGGGGCAAGAGATATTTTGAAGAACTAGGCCACGAGAAGTCTAAAATACCACTTTCAATCGAGAAGCCTCCTAAACTCAAATTGAAGTAGCTACCTGAGCATTTGAGGTATGTTTATTTGGGGGAATCTAACTCCCTCCCAGTAATAATTTCAGCTACCTTAAATAAAGCAGAGGAGGAGAAACTTCTGGGAGTGCTGCGACAACACAAGTCTGCATTGGGGTGGACTATCTCCGACATAAAGGGAATCAACCCTACCATGTGCATGCACAAGATCTTGATGGAGGATAATTTCAAGACTTTAATAGAACATCAACGCAGGCGGAATCTGATTATGAAAGAGGTAGTCAGAGCAGAGATCCTCAAATTGCTAGATGCAGGAATCATATACCCCATCTCAGATAGTTCATGGGTGAGTCCGGTGCAAGTAGTGCTAAAGAAAGGGGGGATCACGGTAGTGAAAAATGAAAATAATGAATTGATTCCCACCAGAACAGTCACTGGTTGGAGAGTGTGCATCGATTACAGAAAGCTAAACACTGCGATAAGAAAAGATCACTTTCTGCTTCCATTTATTGATCAAATGTTAGAGAGACTGGTAGGGCATGCATGCTATTGTTTCCTGGATGGCTACTCAGGGTACAATCAAATACCAATTGCACCTGAAGATCAAGAGAAGAGAACCTTCACCTGCCCTTATGGTACTTTTGCCTACAGAAGAATGCCGTTTGGCCTTTGTAATGCACCAGCGACCTTTTAGCGATGTATGATGGCTATTTCTTCTGATATGGTCGAGCGCTTCATCGAAATATTCATGGATGATTTTTCTGTATTTGGTTCATCTTTTGATGTATGTTTGGCCAATTTGGCCTTAGTGCTTACAAGATGTGAAGAGACGAATCTAGTACTCAATTGGGAGAAATGTCACTTTATGGTGAAGAAAGGCATTGTTTTGGATCATAGAATCTCATCAACGGGGATTGAGGTGGACAGGGCAAAAATAGAAGTCATTGAAAAATTACCACCGCCCACCTCCGTAAGAGTAGTTCGCAGTTTTCTGGGACACGCCGGTTTCTATCGCCAGTTCATTAAAGAATTCTCCATGATCATCAAGCCCCTCTGCAATCTTTTGTCAAAAGAAGTAGCATTTGAGTTCACAGAAGAATGCCATATTGCATTCCAGAAGCTGAAAAAAGAGCTCACTTCCGCACCGATTATCACAGCCCCTAATTGGGAGTGACCATTCGAATTAATGTGCGACATGAGTGATTTTGCTGTGGGACCAGTCTTGGGTCAGAGAATAGACAAACGCCTTCATGTTGTCTATTATGCGAGTCGGACTTTGACAGATGATCAAATCAACTACGCAACCACAGAAAAGGAGCTGTTGGCAATTGTGTTTGCTTTTGAGAAATTCAGGTCATATTTGGTAGGGGCCAAAGTAATTGTATACATTGATCATTCTGCGATCAAATATCTCATGTGAAAGAAGGATGCCAAGCCGAGACTCATCCGATGGGTCTTACTCCTGCAAGAGTTCGACCTAGAGATCAAGGACAAGAAAGGAACAGAAAACCTAGTGGCAGACCATCTATCTCGACTAACATGCAGCTGCAACGAAGAGAAGGTAAGTACTCCTATAGATGATTCATTTCCTGATGAACAACTCTTTATTTTGCAGGCTATTATGACCCCATGGTATGCTGATTTTGTGAACTACTTGGTGAGCGAGATCGTTCCATCAGACTTGACCTATCATCAACGAAGGAAGTTCTTCGCCGACGTGAAATACTACATGTGGGAGGAACCATACTTGTTCAAGTATTATTCAGATGGTATAATCAGGCGTTGTGTGCCAGAACTGAAATCAGAGATATTCTCATACATTGTCACAGTTTGAAGTGTGGAGGGCACTTCAGCGCTTTAAAGACGTCCGCAAAAGTTCTTCAATCAGGCTTCTATTGGCCATCAATATTTCAAGACACCTACCGTTTCATTGATTCTTGTGATAGATAAAGGATGGGCAATATCAGCCGCCAAAACCAAATGCCTCAAAACCCCATCATAGAGGTCAAGCTATTTGACTTATGGGAGGTTGATTTCATGGGACCATTTCCCATGTCTTTCAACAACCAATATATTCTGGTTGCGGTCGATTATGTCTCAAAATGGGTGGAAGCCATAGCTACTCTGACAAATGATGCGAAGGTAGTGTTGAACTTTTTCAAGAAAAATATTTTTTGCAGGCTTGGAACACCGCGGGCAGTCATCAGTGATGAAGGTTTGCACTTCTGCAACCGGCAATTTGAAGCACTACTCAAAAGATATGGAGTTACTCACCGCATCACCACACTGTACCACCCTGCGACAAGCCGATGGGTGGAAATTTCTAATAGGGAGATCAAACAAATTCTGGAGAAAACGGTGAATAGCTCCAGAAAAGATTGGTCGGTTCGGCTAGATGATGCACTATGGGCTTACCGGACAACTTTCAAAACCCCTATTGGGATGTCTCCCTATAGATTGGTTTATGGGAAATCGTGTCATCTGCCAGTAGAGCTCTAGCACAAGGCTTATTGGGCAACGACGGCATTTAATTTTGATATGCAACAAGCAGGTGAGAAGTGCCTTTTGCAGCTGAACGAGTTAGAAGAGTTCAGGTTGGATGCGTATGAGAACGTGCGAATTTACAAAGAACGCACCAAAAGATAGCATGACAAGCATATTGTGCGGAGAGAGTTAAAGGTGGGGCAGAAAGTCCTTCTATTCAACTCTCGCCTGCGACTCTTCCCAGGAAAGTTGAAGTCACGATGGTCCAGACCATTCAAGATTGTGAAAGTATATCCACATGGGGCTGTGGATATCAAGAACCCGAGTGGACAAGCATTTAAGGTTATTTGGCAATGACTGAAGCTATACATCGAGGGAACTGCCATTCCACCCAAAACCTCGGTGGCGTTGCTAAATTCCACATGACAGGGCATACAGTCGAGCTATGACTATAAACTAGCACTTCTTGGGAGGCAACTCAAGTTCTTAAATTTTTGGAATTGTTTTGAACTTGGTTTAAGTTATTTAAATTCGATTGTTTTAGTTATGATTCTTAGTTTTTAGTTTTTAATTTTGTTCTTATAAATTGTGTTTGATTTGGTATGTTTGCTTATTTTTTTAGTTGAATTTTTATTTTTATTTTTGCAATTTTTCTTGACAGGTGCTAGGAAGGAGTTTTCGTTCTCATCACAGTGAGCTCCACGACCATCTCACCGTAACCTATGGTCGCTGTGAGATAGTCGCGGTGCTCATTGCCAGATCAATAAAAAGTAGTTCAGCAGTCAGCACGAGCAGACCAATGCGACCTGTGGTCGCGGTGACGCCTCACGCTGCCCCCCAGTAGAAAAAGAGTCACCGCGACTGCGTAGCGTGACCTATGCTCGCGGTGGCGGTCGCGATGACGAATTAGGATCTAAATCCCTAGCGTGCGCGACAGATTTCTTCCTCGCAGCAGTTCTCTCGACATTTTTTTTTCGAAACTCTCTCAACTCCAAATCCTCTCAACTCTCATGATCATTGGGTGCAAGGTAATTGATTCTTCTCATTTTAATTAAGTTGTAGAGAAGTATTTTGGACTTTGTTGAGTTGGATTTAGTGCCTAGGATTAATTGTGGATTGTGGTGTTTCGATTTTGATTTTGAATGGGTTATTTGTGATTGGTGGTGGTTGTTGAAGTGTTGGATTTATTTTTGTTGCTTAGTTTTGTTGAAGTTGTGTGGTAGTGTGTTGTTGCTATAGAAGTGTTGTGATTGTAGTGGAAGTTGTGTGGTGGCCGTTAAATTTTGTTAAGTTTTGTTGAGGTGGTTGGAATTCTGTGGTTTGTGATAAAAATGCCAAGGCTAAAAAGGTTCAACGAAGAGTATCCCGACCGATTTGCGTCGTGTTCTTCAAAGGGCAAAGGCAAGCAAAAGCAGAAAGGGTCTAAAAAGGAATAAATTCCTGATAAAGAGAAGCCGAAGAATGTGGGTGATCCGAACCCCGAGTTCCCCGGTCGTTTGAAAGCTCAGAAGCGGAGACCACTTCTTCTGGAGCGAGGGATTACTGTAGAAGAGCTGGCCACATCTGTTATCCCCGCCCATATTGACCAGCAAGTTTGGGGGAACTTTATACGGATGCCCAACTGGGGGAATGAGAGTGTCGTCCGTGAGTTCTATGCCGCGATGTATCCGCCGCACTTCCAAAATTATGGCATAGTTTCGGTCAAAGGAGTTCAGATTAGGATCACTCCAGAAGTGATCAATGCTCACTTCGGCACCATTCCTCAGCCAGATCTTCGCCTCGGTTACCCTGAGCTACAATTGTTCTCCGATCATAACTCGGATTTAGCCGGGAGTTTGCGGATGTCAGGAGAGAGAGTTTGGCAAGACGGCACTGCCCCTATTAAGCATCATGAGCTTCATATAGATGCAACTTTCTGACAGCTATTCTCATATTTTTCGCTGCGGCCAGTCCAGCATCGCACTACCCTTATCATGGAGACCGTCCGGTTGGTGCACTGTATCCGGAGCGGTATTGCTTTAGATGTTGGAGTTTTGATCAGGGATGAGATATGCCATGCAGGCCGTCGGTTGCGGGGTGTGCTGCCATTTTCCGTGTTTGATCATGCACATTTGTGCTTCTCATGGCATTGATGTATATGCTGCAGATGAGCAGCAGTACCTCCGCTCGCCTCTGTAGAATTTGAACAAAGCGATGTATAATGATTTGGCCAAGCGGCGAGGGCTGCCATAATTTGGCGAGCCGGAGCGTCAGCGTGCAGACGATAATGATGATATAGAGGAACTTATGGCTGCGATCGAGGACTTTCATGACAGTGGCGATGACGATCAGGCTGCCCCCAGAGTACCCATCAGGGAGACGAGAGGAACTGCAGTAGGCAGTTCATGGGCACGATCTGCGGGAGAGGCTGAGGGTTCTCAGTGGGGCCAGCTTTTGGGTGCTTTGGAGGATATCCAGAGACAAATGACAAATATACGGTTGCATTTGGATCATCGGATGACGGAGCTGCAGCAGCATGTTGCTCAGCGAATGGATAGGCAGGATGCAGCCATTGATGATATGAGTCAGTACCTCCAGACTGTCTCTTTCGACTTGCAGAAGAGGGGCTTTACTGTGCAGTCATATATCCGTAGGTTTCCGAGAGCCTCGAGTCCACCTTCTCCGCCACCTCCACCAGCATGATGTTTTAATGATTTTTTTTGTCATTTGTGCTTTATTTTTCTGTTTCTTTCGTTTTTGAACTGCTATTGTTTTAGATTTGGATTTTGTACTGCTACATTTATTTTATGCTTATCGCTGTTGTTTCTTTTTATTTGAATTTTAAACATTGCGGACAATGTTTGTGTTAAGTTTGGGGGTGTGGTTGTCTTTTGTGTGTTGTTTGTTTTGTTGGTGTATATAGGCTGGAAGACATAGGCTGAACAACGCCACGTACACCAACTTTTGATATTTTTCGTGTTTTCGTTTTTAATTTTTGTAGAATAGCAAATCATATGCATGCTTCGCAGATAATTGAATAATAATATGTATATACTTAGTTCATGTGAGTGTACAAAGTTGTTAGCTAGAATAATGTCGATTGTTTCTTTGCATTTAAGCATATAGGTCTGACGTCTTTGCATTGTAATATGTGACAACTTTTAATTAATGGCTCTGATTAATAGTGGAGACTACCCTTAGTGAGATTTTGAGATTATTGCGTATTTATTCTGAGGGAATTTTTGTTTCTACTCTTAAACACTTTCTTGAGCTTTATTGTCATTAGATTGATCTCTATAGGTTTGCATTGGATGTTAATAAACTGCATTATGAAAATCTTGTATATATGTTTTGAATGTTCAATTGAGTAGATTTTGGAGATATGATCCAGGCATTGTGTGTGAATTCCTAAATAGCTTGATTTCCTATCCGTAATTGCGTGCTCCCTATCCCATTCGTGGCCAAACACTCACATATTAACCTTTTATTGTATGACCTACATGTCCAAAAATCCTAGCCGAAATTGTAAGACGTTACCTTTGACGCTTGGAAACTAGAGACAATTAAAAGAAAAATGTGTAAGTGTTGAGTGAGGATAAAGGAGTGGAGTAGAAAAGATGATAAGGATGTGGGAAATGTGCAGAAAAAGAGAATAGCCAACAAGAAAATAATAAATAAAATAAAAAGAATTGGCTAAAATAAGAAAAAGGAATGAAATGTACAAAGTAAAAATTGAAAAAGGGTTGAAAAGAGGTTGAAGGAGAAATGTGAGAAAAAGATTGGGAGCAAGTTGATTGAATTTGGTGATCGTGAGAGAAAATGCACAAATTGAAAATTTTATGAAGTCTCTCAATAGGTTTCCAAGTGAATTGAGCCTGATTTCCGTCCTTTTTGAGCCAATCACCCAAAGCCCCATTGCAACCATTTAAAGACCTGTTGATCTCCTTAGGAAACTCAATTGTAAAATTTGACATGTATATACACAAATTTTTCTGTTCTTAGCATTTGATATCTTTCATGAGATCCTTTGTTAAATTTATACGTTCTTTCTAATTATTGATGCATACGACACATTTTGAAATTATTTGCTCATAAATTCCAGTCGTATGCAGTTGAAAGTGTGATTGCCTAGGTTCTGAGTGTCATTGAGTGAAAACTGGTGAGACTAGAGTCGAGGCGAATTATATCAGCGGTTTATTGATATGGAGATGTCACGATTATCAATGCACTGTATGTCAGTTTCCTGTATGATATAGGGTGTTTAGACTTATCGGCAGCATTTTAGATTTCTGATTATTGTGCTACTCTTATGTCTTTGCATGTGCGTTTATGCTTGATTTGATGTGTAGCTATGTTTATGATTAGCTTAGGATGTTTGTGGGTATCGTAGCTGATAAACCCTCACGAGACTATAACTCGTCCACTAGGGCCACCTAAGGGTTTAAAGGCTTGTGGCACGTGCTAAGTGCCATCGTTGCATCCTATGAAAATGGATAGAGCTTACTTCGTTTTTGTTTTTA
The DNA here is from genome assembly GCA_003430845.1 of Xanthoceras sorbifolium. Classification (NCBI taxonomy): domain Eukaryota; kingdom Viridiplantae; phylum Streptophyta; class Magnoliopsida; order Sapindales; family Sapindaceae; genus Xanthoceras; species Xanthoceras sorbifolium. The sequence goes on along the minus strand of CM010622.1, from coordinate 19,932,385 downwards.
GTTTTAGTTATTTTTGTCTTTCCTTTTAATTGTGGTGTGTTCCGATTTGGTTGAGGACAAGCAAAAGATAAGTTTGTGGGTATTTGATCGGTCATTTATTATCATATAATTACGACCCTTGGATTGACTCTTTTGATTGTATTCTTGAGTATTTTTGGTGCTTTTGATGTGTTTGTTAAGCGTGTGTAGGTTTTAGGTGTTTCTCTCGAAGCAGCGCGAAGATTGGAATTTTCGGTCCAAAACCGTATTTTCTGGCAGGGAGCAGCGCGACCAGCCATCGCGACCTCTGGTCGCGCTGCGTTGATCGCGGTGGAAAATGTGAATCCTGGCAGTGAGCAACGCAACCGCTCACAGCGACCACAGGTCGCGATGAGGTGATCGCGGTGAAAGTTGAGGTTTTTGGCAGAGAACATGGTGACCAACCTACGCTAGGGCTGGTCGCGTTAAAGTGGTCGCGCTAAATGATGGGAGCTTGGCAGTGAGCATAGCGACCTGGCCAGCGCGACCGCAGGTCGCGGTGAGCCCTCGCGGTGAGATAAAATCAAGCAATTTCTAGCCCTCGCGACCAAGCCAGCGCGACCACAGATCACGGTGGTGATCGCAGTGAGGAAATTCCAGCAGCCCTAAGTGTTTCTATTAATAGAAAGAGATAAGAAAGAAAGGGGATCTTGAAATATTCAGAAGAAGATAAGAAGAGAGAGAGAAAGAGGAAGAAGAAGAGGGAAGAAGGTCTAGGAGACTAGCCATCTGATCGATTCTCCAAACGATTTCAATCGCTCTTAGGATTCGGATTCGTGCACGGAGAAGCTCTACCAATTCGGTTTCGATGAGAGTCAAGCCACATTGAGTTTTTCTATCGTACTCTATCCTTTAATCTTGTATTATTCATGTTGTTCTTGATTAATAATATTATGTATTCTTATTTCCTAATTATAAACTAATTTCCTACACTAGGGATGATGATGAAACTCACTATGAATTTTGATTGAGATTAATGAATGTTTGGATGATTTGAGTTATATGATTGAGTGATAATTTAATGTTTTATTGATTGTATATTGATTGATCACCAATATTCAATATCTTGTTGTGGTGGATTAAGTACCGAAAGGAGACGCCCACCACGTGTTCAATAAATTGACACAATAGCCTAGGAACCAAATAGAGATATATTGGTGTAGGTTGTGTGATCTCATATGTTTCCATGTTTAATGCATTCTCGTATATTTAACATTCATTGAGAGATAGGGTGTTAGTATGTGTTGAATATGTTCGATTTGCCTTGAGAGAGGATTTCCGATAATTAGTTAACATGATCATCAATCATCAACTTGAACATTCATACATAATTATCTCATATCATTTGGAATAGTGAGTGAAATCGGATTCCCTAGTTCCCATCTCCATTGATAAAAAGATATTTTAATTTCAAGTTATAGACCATTTAGAATATAAATTACAAATCACAACCATTGAATTAGTTATCTAGATAGTATTAAACTTGATTAATTTCAGTATTCAATATCTAAACGTCCTCGTGGGAACGATATTCGGAACTCACAATTCTATATTACTTGTGCAGACCCCGTATACTTGTGGGTACACAAAAGGCGTGTCATGTACCCACCATAGCAACCCAAAAATCCACTATGTCAAACTAACAACAAAATACATGTCCTAAGACATTAGCTATATCTGTATGTGTGCAAGTTATAATATGACTGTCCATCTAATAATTACAATACACACATAGTACCAACCTATATGGCGTCAATATAACATCCACAGCGCACCAACAGCAAAATACAACAACAGATTGAAATTTCACCCAAACAAGCAAAAAGCCACATCTACTAGAGTTGTCATCATAACTAGAAATAATGCACTTAGGCACATACTAAACATCAAACAATAAAGAAAAATATTATAAGTCCTACTACTGAGTTTCATAGAAGAAGCTGCAATCATAAGGAGCTCCAGTCTGAATTCAATCCAGCCACAGTACCTATCACAATAATCACAAAATATATTTTCATAAAAACAAAGCAATGACCATCACACATGCAATCAAAATATTTCAGCATTGTATAAATCATACTCGGATTTGATGTGCTACGAGTGTCGTACGCTGCTTGTGAACCAGAGAACAAAGGTGCATTCTAACTCAAGGGCTGCGGGGACTGTTCTAGATGATGTCCAGTCCTGGAGGTTGAAGCTGCAATGACAGTAAAGGTCTGCCCATGAGGTGATTGTCCAATCTGCAAAAAGATATGAAATGTGTTTGTAAAGTTTGATTTAAAATTGAAAACTAAAATAAAAATAAAAGCAGTAGCAAAATCAGACCCTTACAGTTGTAGTAGCTACATCTCCCAATTGCAATCATTCAAGAAGCAAGTAAACGTTAAATCAATGCTACATTCAGAAAATCATATTGTAAAAACATAGTGTATAAGTTTTGTCTTACATTCAGTCACTATATATTGCATACACCTACTTTATGGTCAAAAAAATGATAACTCCATATCTATTTTGTATTAATTTAATAATTACGTATAAATTATACATAATTAAATGTTAACAGCAGTGACTATGAAAACAATAGAGAAGTAAAAAGCATTGTATGAAGTTGACAATCAATTACAAATGGTTAACATTGTTACTTTTTTTAAAAAAATAAATTGTGAAGCCTCTTTGTCTTACATTCAGTTTTCTTCTTTCATTTGAAGCAGAAGTGTTGCCAACTTCAGACTTGCTCTTCTTTGCTGCAGCCTTTGAATTGTTATGGTCCTGTAAACAAAAAGAGAAATTGGAATAACTATATCATTATCAATTTCAATTGTAAGCACCTTCTAAGACATATATTCTGTGAAAATCTTACCTTCTTTTTTTTTTCTTCTAAGCACCTCCATCTGTTTTACATGTCCTTTTATTGTGTCCCATCTCACCACATATCTTGCATTTTTCAGACCCACTTCTCTTATTCTTCGCTGGTTCTTCTGCTCATTTCTTTCTATCTTTTTTAGGTCTCCCAGGTAGCCTTTTCTTCAAAGGTGGAAAAACTGTCTTAGTCCCAACTGTAGGCCAAAGGGACTGATCTGGTATTGGATGTATCACACATTCATAAGTCTTCATGTTGGTTTCTTTAGTTAATGATTTGTCAACAAAATCAGCCACACCCAGTCTCTTAGCTGTGATGACTGCCAACGCGTGCTTGCATGAGATTCCACTCACTTCTCATAAGCCACAGTCACAGCTGTGAGTATTCAAGTTGACAATGCAGAATTTGAGGCCATCTTTCACTTCAAATTCATGCTCACTTGCACACAGTACATCAAGATATCTTGCTTTTTCCTGCCTCTCAGCCAACTTGTTCATGACTATTGGTGTGACCCTTGATGTCCACTTCAATGCCTTTTGATACCTCTGATGAATTAATTTCATCACATTACGCCTAATACTCTCAACCAACAATAGTGCAGGCATGCTTCGGTAATCATCCATCCACGAGTTGAATGCTTCAGTGACATTATTTATGGTATGTCCAGACTTGACATGCAAGTCGAAAGCATGCACGCACAAATGCTTAAGTGGGATACCCATCATGTACTCGTATGCAGCTGGACAAACATCACGAAACTTGTCCATTTCGACCTGAAAATCTGCCCGGTTAGTGCAGTTTGCTGCATCCTACACAGAGATCCCATTCAAATCACCCTTGAACCTCGCGTGTATGTTGGCGATTATGTGCCGGACACAATACCTACTTGAAGAGTTTGGCCAATATGTATCCAGTGCTGCCTTCACACCCTTTTGCCTATCACTCATAAATGTAATTTTTCTACACTCCTCCGTGCCAATGTGTTTTCGAAGAAGTTCTAAGAACTAGAACCAACTCTATTTTGATTCTCCTTTACATACACATAGTGCTACGGGACAAACTCTGTTGTTTGGATCAATTGCTATTGCAAACAATTTCATCCCACTGTAGGCACCATTTAGATGGAAGCCATCTAAACCCAAAAACGATCTGCAGCCCTTTAAAAAACCTAATTTTTGTGCTTCAAAATTGATGAATAACCTTTGGAATAATTTAGGACCTCCAAGAGTAGATGTAACAATCCTCAATAAAATCATAGACCCAGGATTCCTTTCACGAATAACATATCCATAGCTATACAACTTGTTGTAGGACTCTATATGCTTTTTGTCCGTTTTGTTAAGGACTTGGTTCTTCGTTCTGTACAAAGTATACGTTGGGATTTGCAGTCCATATATTATGAGAATCTCCTTATTGAGAAAGCTAACCTTCAAATCGGGTGTATCCTCAATCATACATCTAAACTTGGTTGCCACCCAAGCTATTGAAGCCTCCTGATTTTTGTGAACGTTTTGGCAGCAGTGCCTATCATTCAATGTCTTGATCATGAAAGTGTTCTTGTCATCCAAATGACTTCCATGAATATGCCAAGAGCAACCTTCTACTGCACATGTAGTTGTGTACCTTCAGCTCGCATTCTTCAATCTCTTTAGTTCGAAACCATCTGTACACAGTACTCTTTAAGCACTTGTCTGAAGTGGTGGATGGTGTTGAACATTTGACCCACCTCTAACTTAACATTCCCTGAATTTTCCTCCCTATATGGCCTTGCCTTTTACCTTTCTACTACTTTGCTTGTTTGTCCCTGGACTTCATCAGCGTCAGAATCTTGGCGCATAAAGTTGTAGTCCCAGACGAAAGATACAACATTGGACAACTGTTCATCTACTGATTCATCCCTACTATTCTATTCGGTGTAGCCATTACTATCACTCTTTGCTGGATGGACATCCTTTGAATCAGAAGCTACTTGATCTTGGGTATACGCAGAAAAATCACAGCTGTCAGTGTTGTAATCTGACTGTGCTGAGTACTCTGAATCTGTATCACATGCAGGAGTTGTTGATCGCATGTTACTTGTATGATCTTCTTCACTAGAATCGCCGCCTGAATCATAAGAAATGTATACAAATGGTGCATCAGGAGTGGCATTGTAACATCCATAACTTCGAATAAATATGAAAAGTATGGTTGAATTAATCTTGAGTATGTGAATGTGATAATTATGATTTGAGGAGTGGAAAATGTAATTAAATGCACGAAGAAAAGGGTGAAAACTTGGATAGTGAGCATCGCGACCATCCTCGTGACCAGAGATCGTTGTAGCTGCTCGCGGTGAAAGTGGCAAAATTGGTCCAGTGAGCACCGCAACCAAACTCGCGACCAGCGCGAGCGGCTACCGCTCGCACTGAAGGTGGCAAATTTCCACCAGTGAGCATCGCGACCGAGTGATGCGACCACCGCTCGCGATACGCGGTCGCGATGGCTCTAAAAGTTTTAAAAAAAATATAGCGGTGAAGCGGTGCCACTATAAAAAGTAAACATAATTGAGTAGAGAGCAAAAGCTCTCAAACATATCAGCAAACAGAACCAGAGAACGAGAGAGAAAGAAGAGAGAAAAGGGGAGAGAGAAACGAAAGAAGAAGAAGAAGAAAATAGAAGGAGAAGAAGTAAAAGAGTAAGAGGAAGTGTTCAGGTTCGATGTACATTCGTTTTCGAATTTTCAGTTTTCCAGAAATTTTCTGAATTATTGAATTTTATAGTTTTTGAATTATTTGAATTCTATTGAGTAGAATTGATAGTTTGAAACCGATTTCGGATTGATTTGAATTGCGAATTCTTGAAATATAGTTTATATCCGAAATTTTGTTGTGAATAATATTCGGAATTGATTTTCATACGTTTTGATGCTAATATTGTTATGAAAATATATTGTTGAAAGTGATTTTAATTATATAATATTTGTGAAATGTATCGGAAAATAATTTCGGGGCATTTTAATTCGATATGGAATTATGAAATACGTTTGAATATATTTTTGGATTGATTTGATGTAATTATGGATTTAGAAATATATTTGTATATTTCCGTTATATGATATTTGATGAAATTTGAATTTAAAAAATATAGATATATCGATATGAATCGAAATTGAATACATTGAAAGTTGAATTCGATGATTCTGAAATATGTTGACATTGGATTTGCGAAAATGTTTTGTAAAATGGCTCTGATGTGTATGAATATAGATATCGATATAGGAGATTGACATATCAATTGGGTTTCTGTTTGAACAGTACTGTGCCAATATACCACCCTATGGATAGTACAGGCCCAAAGTGCCGGTCCTAGGGTTCTGAATTCTATCATGGGCCATTAGAGCGGGTGATTATGTTGGTGTTCTATTCTGATCTGATGTTCAGCGGGTAGCCCCATTTGTATGTTCGATACCGAACAACCCGTAATCCAGTTCAATAACTTATGTTATATATGTCAGGAGCCCAGTCTGAAAACTGATTTGTTATATGAAAGCATTTGAGAAATTATGAATATTTTGTTTGTTGATTGATTTTGAATACTATATTGGCTGAATATATGATTTGATTTGACATGAGCCCCATATATGATTTAAATATATGTGATTTATATTTTTTTATCAAAAATAGATAAACTTATTTGATATAGTATATCTGTCTATACAATTTTGTGTATATCCACTAAGCAATATGTTTAACGTGTTGAGTTTTCTCACACGTAGGTAACAGAGATTCCAAGGAAGACAAAGACAAAGAAGAGTAGAGACTGCAAGAGCACATCTAGAGTCACATCGTTCCTAAATATTTGATAGTCCTTTTGTAATAAGTATATATGTTTTAATACAACATGCATATACAGTAAATGTTTGTATATATTTGAGGAGCTTTTGCTATGTAAATATTTTACTATATGTTTATGTTATTTGAATATATATATATATATATATATTATCTTGTGATAAATTGATTGGGTAAGTCGCACAATATTTGGAAAGGTGCGCAAAATTGATTTGAGAATTTAGAAGTTGATTTTATGAATTTTAATTGTAAACAGGTTTTAGAAAGTTGAAAAAACAGAGGAAACTCTGACAAGATTTTTGAAATTTTATTTGGACTATTTTCAAATGCTTTTAATATACTATTTATAAATTATAGTTATATAAAAGTAAAAGTTAGATCTTAGTATATAGTAGCGCTCCCTAATTCGGTCCGAGTGGATTGGGTCAGGGGGTGTTACAGGCATGGTCTTCTTGGCATGGAAAATAGTCAACAGAAAATTCCACAGGGGGTAATGTGGAGATAGGTAGTAATTCCACATCAACCCTTATGCATCTAATTTTCCTCTGTATAAACTCCGTGAATATGTTCTGCAACTGATTATCATCGTCAATGACCTTGTATTCTCCACTCCATGGTAGCTTCACCTCAACTTTAAATTTCTCATTCGATTATGGTAGCTTTGACAATGTGAATAGATACACATCTGCAATCAAACTACTAAGAGTGTACTCTTCAGGTTTCTCAACCAGAAAGTCTGATTGTGTGCCGTTAAACTTGGCACTAATATTTAGAAATCCCATCCTATAATATAAGCAGCAGACAAGAGTTAGTAAATGCCAAAAATAACAAACAAATATATTGTTATTACAATATAACCATCATATCCACACCAACCCACATTAACTTAAACAAAAAGAAAGCAAAAAAAAAAACAAAATAAAAAAAAAAAAACTTTCACCAACAACTGTAAACACTTTGGGTTCTTTGAACTGTCAAAACTTTATGGGCATTTGGTGATGTTTTTGATTATTTTTTGAGTAGTTGCACAGGGAACCAATAGTTGGGAGTTAAAATAACTATCAACAAACTTGAAACAAAGCAATTCAAATGCTCAGAAAAATTAACAATAATATATTACAAATTTAAGCCAAAATCTTCTCAATTTCCTGGTAGCACACAGCCTCTCACAAATTCAAAAAATATATTTTTTTTATGGTGTTTTTGAAACTAAATTGTGTGTGTATGTAGTCTCAAATAGTTGGGATATTATTAGGAATAGTAGATAATGAGATAAAAAATTGCTGGAACACATATATAGGATGAAAGCTTTTAAACAAGTAGAATTGATCATGCAACACACTTGCCACTCAATGAGCATCCAACAACAACACCACCACCATTTTGAAACAAACATAAAAAAATCATAAGCTTAAAATGCTATAACAACAAACACCATCCAACAATTGTTTACATCTATTACAAGTTTAAAATGCTACAACAACAATAACATTGCAATATCACAAGCTCTTCTTATTCTGCAGACACATATACAAATATCAATCCATATATCATACCATATTTGTCAACAATATCATATACCCACTGCAACATATATATCAAGCACGATACATTACATCAATGTATCATATATGCAATTATTGATATATTACATTAAGAGCAACATTGTTCGAATTTCATCTTTGTTTTGAAATTTTTTTTTTGGGTCTTTGACTAGTCTCCATAGTATACATATAAACGGTATATGAAAACTTAGGTTCAACAATAAATGAGCAGACGAACAGGCAGGCAGCTAACAACTAATTTTTTCTGTATTCAATTTAGATGATAAAATAATTTCTTTTAAATTGTTTTCTATGCCATTTTTTTCAACATTTGGTAGGAATGATTGGTTCCAGCGGCTAGTACCAACCACGTAATTTTTTTTCTCTATATTTGAAGAATAACATATATATATAAAATATAAATATCAATAACAGTGTATTTGATAAAATGGATGAGTAAAACTTTTTTGGTATGATAAGTTTTAAGCCGATGATTGAGTTTATAATATCAATATACCAATTTATTTGATTACACGACTTGAAAAATTAATCATTTTGTGATCTAAAAAATGTAATGTTCTTATTGGTTCAACACTGGCCACTTTCTAAAAAAGATGAACTGGTTTTGTGTTTCAATTCCAAAGTGACCAGCTGCACACTCTATTACACATTTTAGGAAACAAACCTTAACCAATTGACACCATTCTTAATCAATCATTAATCTTAATTAATTCATTAAGTTCAATTAACTAACACTAGGGAATTAATAAAATAATTAGTAGCAGAAACACAAGTTAACATGAAACTTCTATGTCCAGATTGACAACTTCAGATTTTTTAGAAGTTTTGCATACTACCCTATCACCTGTTTTCAAGCAAAAGATTATTTCAATTGTTTATTTCAATCCTAAAAACTAGTCAACCAGCAAACCACATTATTAAGCTTCATTAGCTATTTCACCGAAAAGTTACGGATACTAGCAGTTAGACACCATTAAGAATAATTAAATACTCAAATTACGAAACAATTGTTTCAATTTCGAAATCAAACCACCATTCGAACAGACAACAAGAACTAGCCATTCTAATGAGTTAAGAAGAAGGGCAACAAAAATGTGAATCAAATAACAACACAATAAAAACAAATGCAGAGGCCCAAACGAAAAGATTCAAGGAAGACACTAATTTTCGAACCCAAATCACCCCAAATAACCCTAATTTTAGTACCCAAATACCCCAACCCCGAAATTACTAAAATCTATACACAACAATCCTATAATAGCCCCAGAAGCAACCATTAAACATACAAAATAAACATACAATTTACCTGAAGTTCGATCTTTGTCGCAAGCTTAAACCTCGACCTTCTGGACACAAATGGAACCACAACTGCTTCGTGCAAACTACTGTGAAAGAGACGTTTGTGGATGACAGAATATAGAGATGGTGTGAGAGAGAGAAGTTTTTGGTTGAGAGAAGATAGAGAAGGCGTGTGGGATGAAGCTTCTGGATGAGAGAAGAAAGAGATTGTATGGCATGTGAGATTAGGTTTTTGATGAGAGAGAAACCGTATGTGAGATACAACCAGAAATTGGCACTAGATCAAGAGGAATAGGGCGACAATATGGTCTAGATAGCACCTGACATGGAATGAATTGATGTGACCACGAAGAATGAAAAGTGATGATTGTACTGTTATTTTTAAAAAAAATTATCAGTTGAGGGTTAAAAAACTCAAATATCCTTATATTACAACTAATCCTTATAGTTAACAGTCAACACTTGGTCAAAAGTATCAACTTGTCAATTAAGCTAAAGTCACGATTTAATTATAATATAATCAAACTTTAGATTATTTTATTATAATTAATTTAAAAAAAAATAAGACTTACTGATTTTCATAATTGCCAACAAAAATTCTAAATGCAAGTACAGAGGACAGAACTCTTTCCCAAAAAGGACATAGTTGTTTTTCTCCCCAGAAAATAAGCAGAGAATATTATTAATAATTTCTTGAAGAAAGGATCATAATCAGGCCCGGCGGAGGCCCAGGGCGAGCAGGGAGATCGCCCTGAGCCTCACACAATAGAGGGGCACCACCAGGCCCAAGTTTTATTTTCAATTTTATTTTTTGTTGTTAGTTTTGAGCCCATTTTATTTAGAAGACCTAATTTTTTTTTTAAATGGGAAAATTTAAATTTGGGATATTCTGAGAATTGAACTCGGGACCTCACGCACCAAGGAGAGTACTATACCACTAGACTTAACCACCACACTTGGTTATTTTATTTATTTTAACAATAATAAATCATTAGAGTAAAGTGCTACAGTATACCCCAGGTTTTTAAAAATTTGACCCCTAGTCGAGGGCACCAAAGGGTCACAAATTTTTTTTTTAGCCTAGGGCCTCAAAACTTTGTGAGCCGACCCTGATCATAATCATGTGTTTTTTTTTTTTGTAATATGATAACTAACCATTTTGTTTTTTTTTTTAAAAAAGATAACTAACTATTTAAAAGGTAGACGTGGACAAAAACACTTGCTGCTAGCCTGCCACCTCGGGGTGGGCAAAAGTTGGGTTTGTTAAACTGACCCAGCCCGACTTTTTTTTTCGGATTTCATTTGTTTAAACCGAACATACTGGATTTTCTTTTAAAAACCGACACAAACCGAACTGTAGAAGTGCGGTTCAGGGTGGATTTTATTAATTTGTGTCTTCTTGGGCCTATTTTGTGTGATTATGTTTAAATAGGTCTTTTGGGTCAAAAATCAATTTTCTTTTTATTTTTTTTACCAATTATTTGTAACTCCCTAAACCATTTAGGTCGATATATATATATATATTAAATTTGGACTAATATCAAATTTAGACCTCTTTTATCAATAGAAATTTGGGTTGTATTATAATTTACACTATTTTTTTTTTTCATAACACTTATTTATACTGTTCAATTGGGACCTATATGAGATTTAATAAACATACAATCCAAATTAATGACCGATCACGATTTAATAAAACAATCCATAATAAAAACTTCTATAATTAGACCGTCCACCATAATAAAATAGTCCATATCAAACAGTTCATAATAAAACCTTCCACCATGATAAAACGGTCCATATCAAACAGTCCATTATAAAACCACTCATAATTAAATCGTCCACCATAATAAAACAGTTCATAATAAAACACTCCAAATTATATAAAAAAAGTCACAAATATGAAAGTGCTAAAGTTAAAACATCTCATTCGCATTCTTTGAGGTATTGGATATCAAATCTTAACGTTAAGTTTTTAATAGTGTCTATTGAAAAATAACTTCAGAAGAGTCAAGTTATCCAATTACAAAGATGGTCAATTGGTTAAAACTAGTAACTTGGAGAGCTATAAGTGGTCTATTAGCTCTTGGCGATTGCTGATGTTCTTCATGAGGATACACATTCTCTATATGAGATTGTCTAGGGCGTAAATAAAAAACACCATCATGTTCTATCTCTATTTGAGAGTTCAGTTTGGTTCTTTAGTGGAATAAACTAAAACTAATAGATTGGGCTTAAATGAATCATGGGTTGATTGTGATTAAGTCAAGTCTACTGGAGATTAAATTTAGATAACCCGTCAAGATCTCCAATCTACACGAACTTGCATAAATCACTTGACATATTCTACTGGACCAATTAATGGGTCTATCTAGAATTGTTTTTGGGTCCAAGAACCCAAAAAGGAGAGGTGCAGCCATGTATATACAAAGGCCACATACACTCTTCACTCACCAAGATGGGCGGCCAAGACTGTGAGAAGTATTGGGTGGCCTTATGGGGTGCAATTAGCACTCCATTAATGCAATTGGTAATTTTCTAATTAACCTCAATTACATAATTGCACATTTTAGATAACTGGGTCGAATAATTATGTAAATAAATTAATAAGGCATGTGAACTTATTTTCCTTTCAAGAATAAGTCTAGTTCACTTGTGGACTTTAATTAAAGTCCAATGGAGTAAAATTAAAAAAAAAAATGAGCCCATATCTTTTTATGATAGGCTGCTAGGACTTTTCATTATTGGTCTAGGAATTTTATTTTTTATTTAATTAATTAATTAAAATTCTCTTTCAAATAGGATAGGACTCCTAGTATCATACTTTTGTTGAAAATGTGAAAAGAAATTAAATGATTAGATTTAATTGATGGGTAATTATACAAGATATAATTATATCAATGAAATTAGAAGTCATAGTTAAACACAACTAATGAGATTATGTTGGACCAAAACTATGTATTCATAAAAAAAAAAGGAGTTATATATATAGCTTTTGTCTTTGTGAATTCGGCTAATGCTTAATTGCTTCTTTGATGGTGAATTCGGTCATACCAAAGAGAAGAGAGGGAGATGAAGAGAGTTTTAAAAAAGATTTGATTATCATATAACTTGCGGAATTAGGTTTCAAAAATTTTCTTTATTTGAAAAATAATTTTTTCAACCAAGAATGAGTTCCTGTATATACGCAGAAAAAGATTTGTAAAACTTCGATGTACCACCAGATCTTCCGAGCTATGACCCGCAGTCTGACAACCTGTATGTTGGCACATTACTGCAAGAGATGGAGGTCACAGTAAAAGAACGGACGGAGAATTTCTTCTCCCTAGGGCTGGCCGAATCCTGCAAGAAAGGGAGAGTCAGAAAAATATTTTTTTCTTTTCTCTCTTTTTGCCTTGGCCGAACTCTCTTTTCTTTTTCTGTATAGGTTAGGTTAATTTTTCTAGACATATAACTCTTATATACTAGCTCTTTAGGGTTTAATTTGACCAGATCAAATAGGATTCTAAATCCTATTTTATTTTAGTCTCCCTAAAGACTTGAACTTGCGACCTTTAAGACTATTAAAATAATCCTATTATTTTAATTCCTTTTTCTCTATGACAGTTTGATTCTGCAACCTCCTATTTAATAAATAAAATTAATAATTCATAATTATTAATTTCTATTATTTTATTAAATATTTAATTAATTAAATAATCACATTATTTAATTATTCAATTTAAATTAAATCGTATTACTTTCGTAACACTATTAATTGGGCCATGTAATTAATCTACCGTGACCCTCGTTACCAACAATCATAAGGGCTAGTAAGGGGACCTAATTAGTGTTGGTCACGGTTCGGTTCGAATCGAACCGTTGATTCAAAACCGGTAGGGAACCGGAACCGGCAGTTCCGGTTTCTTTTTTTTTTTTTAAAAAAATGAAAAAAAAAAATTGCGTCTTAGAGTAAAAAAAAAAAATTGATTCCAGTTCCGAAATCGAAACCATAGTGGAACCGCCAGTTTTGAGAACTGAAACCGGTACCCCACAGTTCCGGTTCCGGTTTCCTCCCTAGGGGAACCAGAACCGGCAGTTCTGGAACCGTGGTCATGACTAGACCTAATGGATCCACAGTTTTGAGCTCCAATAATACTTAGTAACATTAATTAAAAATCTATAACTAATATTTCACGATTATTAATCTCGGTATTATTCCACTAAAAAACAGAGATTGCACTCTCAGAACTGTTGACATGTTTATACAATTTGAAGTCTCAGCGTCCATTGATATAATTATTTACATATAGTGTGATCCTGCACAAGTAGTTCATAATTAGAGCTGGGTCACAAAGTCCGTTATATCCTTCTAGAAATATCTTAAAGTCCGTTGATTCTTTAATGAACAATTAAATCCCATCATCCTCACGGAAGAAGGAGAGGCCTCATAATTGTCGAAGCCCTGAATCAACCCTTAAGGGAACTACTCATCTACTTCATTCAAGAAGGAGTGGATTCCACTATCGTGTTCAAACCTTCCGAGCCATAAGTCAAACCGCTACTGCAAGATACGGAGGTATTGGTCGAGATTCACATCGACCACACTCATGGTAAATCAAAAGCCACGATCCAACCTGAAGGAGTCGATAAGACACTCAAGATTAAGATCACTTATAAATAGCCACGTTTTGTCGATTATATATAAATCTCATCTACTAACAGATCTTGGTAAGAGATTCATATAAATCGTGGCCTAGTTCTATATGATCTCATCATATAAGATGTCTCCATTCTTATGTCAACTATACGAGCAGTCTAGGATAAGACTACCGTACTATACAGAATTGACCGCAGCAGTAGTTCATCACAAATAAAATACCCAGCTTTGTTCGCTCTCTACGAAATCTTTAGATTGTATGTCTCAAAATGAATCCTATCTGTATATGACTTTCATATACTCGTTCTGAGAATACATCTTGCAATCTAGGTTGTTTTTGCACAATATGAATGTACTGCTGAATATAAAACACTTATAAACTTGAATGATAATTTGAATAATTCTTATTAATTCTTCAATCATTTACATTTACAAGCTTTAGGGCATAAATCTCAATAATCTCTCACTTGCACTAAAGTAGATAGGACATGTCTCGTAATCCTAGACCATCTAGTTGACCTTCAAACACTTTAGCCGTCAAGGTCTTCGTAAATGGATCAGCCAGGTTATCTTGAGACGCAATCTTCTTTACGGCCACGTCGCCTCGCTGTACTATCTCTCTGATGAGATGATATTTCCTTTCTATATGCTTCCCTCTTTTATGGCTTCTTAGTTCTTTAGAATTTGCCACAGCTCCACTATTATCACAATAAAATGTGAGGGGCCTATCCATATCTGGAACAACTTCCAGATCACTTAAGAACTTCCGAAGCCAAACAGCCTCTTTAACTACTTCACAAGTTGCTACATACTCGACTTCCATGATGGAATCAACAATGCAAGATTGCTTGATACTCCTCTATACTATGGCTCCACCACCAAGGGTAAATACTAACCTAGATGTGGATTTTCTTAAATCCTTGTTTGACTGAAAGTCAGAATCGGTATATCCCATTGTAATCAAATCCGGATGGGAATACACTAGCATGTAGTTTCTCGTTCTCCGAAGATACTTGAGAATGTGCTTAACAGTAACCCAATGATCCAATCCTGGGTTGGACTGATATCTACTGGCTACTCTTACTGCGAAGCAAATATCGGGTCTTGTGCATAGCATAGCATACGTAAGACTACCTATTGCTAATGTATAGGGAATCTGTCTTATTTCCTCAATTTTGAGGTGTCTTAGAACACTGTTCCTTAGACAGGTAAACTCCATGCATTGAGAATCGCACAAGTATCTTGTCGATATACAATGCCTGAGACAGCGCTAACAATTTGTTCTTGCGATTCCTTATTAATTGGATCCCTATAACATAACTTGCCTCTCCCAAATCTTTCATTTAGAATTGGTTAGCAAGCTAACCCTTTACTTCTGATAATGTCACTACGTTATTCCCAATGAGTAGGATATCATCTACATAAAGGACCAGGAAAACTACTTTCTTGTCAATAATGCGCTTGTATACACAAGGTTCATCAATGTTCTGCTCAAAGCCATAGGTCTTGATCGCAGTATCAAACCTAATGTTCCAAGATCTAGATGCTTGCTTAAGTCCACAAATGGACATTTGCAGCTTGTAAACCTTTCGCTTTTGATCTTGGGATACAAATCCTTCTGGTTGCATCATGTAGATGCTCTCGTCTAGATTGCCATTCAAGAATGCAGTCTTGACGTCCATTTTCCAAATTTCGTAATCGAAATAGGCGGCTATTGATAAGAGTATCCTAATAGACTTGAACATAGCTACTAACGAGAAGGTTTCATCATAGTCGATGCTTTCCTTCTGGGTGTAACCCTTAGCCATTAACCTTGCCTTAAAGTCTCTACCTTCCTGTCTACTCCTCTCTTACGCTTGTAGATCCACTTACAGCCTATGGGTTTTATCCCATCAGATAAGTCTACAAGTTTCCAGACTAAGTTGGAGTCCATAGACACCATCTCGAGATTCATGGCTTTAAGCCATTATTTTTTGTTAGAATCTTCTATTGCATGTCTAAATGTCAATGGATCATCTACACTATCATCAGAAACGACACCCTGTGCCTCTCCAATGCTTAAGTAGCGATCAGGTTGTTGAACAACCCTCCCACTATGCCTAAGCGGTAGTATATCCTAACCAGGAATCATCTAACTCTCAGATGTTTATGGAATAATAACATCATCAACAACCCTTGTTGACTAAGCACTGGTCGAACCAAGTTCTAGCTCCTTTAACACAATCTTACTTCGAGTTTTATAATTGCTCATATAATCCTCCTCAAGAAACGTTGCGTTTGTCGATACAAACACTTTGTTTTCTTGTGAATTATAAAAGAATCCACCTCAAGTTTCCTTTGAGTACCTTACAAATAAGCATACTTGTGAATGAGGTTCCAGCTTTCCACTTCTGTTCTTTAGCACATGTACTGGACACCCCCATATGCGAAAATGTCACAAATTGGCTTTACGACCATTCCACAACTCTAAGGGAGTCTTCGGATCAGACTTGGATGGAAGTACATTCAGTATGTAAACCGCTGTTTGTAGTGCATATCCCCAAAAGGAATTTGGTAATGATGATAAACTAATCATAGATCTTATCTTTTCCATTAGGGTCTTGTTTCTCTTCTCCGCAACACCATTCTATTGTGGTGTACCTAGAGCCATGAGTTGGGATAAGATCCCATGCTCAACTATGTAGTCTTCAAACTCTTGGTCGAGATACTCACCCCCACGATCCGATCGTAGAGATTTGATTGTTTTGTTTAATTGATTTTCAACTTCAGCTCGAAATTCTTTGAACCTTTCAAAAGTTTCCGACTTACGTTGCATTAGGTAAACATACCCGTATCTAGAGTAGTCATCAATAAATGTGACATAATACTCATAATCATATAGGTCCGCAGATGTCTGAGTATATGAGTTCTAGTGGTTGTGTGGCTCTAACACCTTTTCCTGTAAAAGGTCTCTTAGTTATTTTACCCTCCAGACAAGATTCACAGATAGATAAGGTGCCGATTTCTAACTGACTTAAAGATCCACTTTAATTAGTCTGTTTATCCTATCAAAGTTTATATGTTCAAGTCTTAGATGCCACAGATATGTGTCATCATCTAGAGAATTCTTTTGTCGTTTTGTTTTAGGTTTTTCAACTTTAAACAATTCAGTATTGAGTAGTATTGTATGAATTAAAGGTCTTAAAACATACAGATTATTTTCTATCGTACTAGAATATATATTCAAATCATTTCTCGAAATAATAACTGACTTATTATTAAAAGAAATTAAATATAAACGTTCAAGCAATATGGAAACATAAATCAAATTCCTAGTAAATCCAAGAATGAAATAAACATTGTCCAACGAAAGAAAATTATTATTAAGCTGGAGTCTAACTACTCGCACTGCTCTAGCTGAAACGATGTCCCCTGATCCTACACGCATAGTGAAGGACCTCTCTTCCAACTACTGCCAATCTTCAGTCCACTGTAAATAAGAGCAAACATGATTAGTAGCCCCTGAATCAACTATCCAAGGTGAAGAGTTATCTTCCACTAAACAAGATTCAAGGATGAGTAAATCAGATTTACCTTTCTTATTCGTCTTGGTTGCGAGCTCCTCGAGGTACTTCGGACAGTTCCTCTTCCAATGGCCAACCTTGTCACAATGGAAACACTTTTCTTTTGACTTGTCAGCTTTGGGCTTGGTGCTTTGTTTCTTCTTTGGAGAGGGCTTTTTTTTCGGCTATGCCTTACCTTTCCCAGCTTTCCTCTTCCTCTTCTTCGAACTTGAAGAAGATGGCTCAGCTGTTGGATTTATGCCCTAAAGCTTGTAATTATAAACGATTAAAGACTTAATAAGAATTATTCAGATTATCATTCAAGTTTATAAATGTTTATATTCAATAATATCTTCGTATTATGCAAGAACATCCTAAATTGCAAGATGTAATCTCAGAATGAGTATATGATGGTAATATACAGAGAGGATTCATTTTGAGACATGTAATCTAAAGAGTCCGTAGAGAGCGAACAAAGCTGGGTACTTTGTTTGTGATTGATCTACTGCTGTGGTCCATTCTGTAAAGTACGGTGGTCTTATCCTAGACTGCTCATGTAGTTGACATGAGAATGGAGGCACCTTATATGATAAGATCATATAGACCTCGGCCTCGATTTATATGAATCTCTTACCAAGATCTGTTAGTATATGAGATTTATATATAATCGACAAAATGATGGCTATTTATAGGTGATCTTAATCCGGAGTGTCTTATCGACTCCTTCAGGTTGGATCGAGGACTTTTGATTTACCATGAGTGAGGTTGATGTGAGTCTCGACCAATACCTCTGTATCTTGGAGGAGCGGTTTGGCTTGTGGATAGGAAGGTTTGAACACAATAATGGAATCCACTCCTTCTTGATTGAAGTAGATGAGTAGTTCCCTTAAGGGTGGATTCGGGGCTTGAACGATTATGAGCGCCCTCCTTCTTCTGTGAGGAAGACAGGATTTAATTGTTCTTTAGAGAATCAATGGTACTTAAAGGAAAATATATTTTAGATGGGTATAACGGACTTTATGACCCAGCTCTAGTTATGAACTATTTGTGGAGGATCACACTATATGCAATTAGCTATATCAATGGACACTGAGATTTCAAATTGTACAAACACGTCTACAATTCTGAGAGTGCAGCCTCGGGTTTTTAGTGGAATAACTGCGAGGTTAATAATGGTGAAATATTAATTAATGAGTTTTAATTAATATTACTAAGTATTATTGGAGCTCAAAACTGTGGGTCTATTAGGTCCCCTTGCTAGCCCTTATAGTTGTTGGTAACGAGGGTCACGGTAGATTAATTAGATGGTCCAATTAATAATGCTACGAAAGTAATGCGATTTAAATAAAAGAGAATAATTAAATAATGTGATTATTTAATTAATTAAATATTTAATAAAATAATAGAAATTAATAATTAATAATTATTAATTCTATTTATTAAATATGAGGTCATGTGATTAAAAAATGATTAGGACAAAAGAATTAAAATAATTAGATTATTTTAATAGTCCAAAAGGTTACAGATTCAATTCTTTAGGGAGACAAAAAATAAATAGGATGAAGAATCCTATTTTGACTTGGTTAAACTAAAACCCTAACACATAGTGAGAAACATAAGAGGGTTCGGCCACCAAAGAGAGAAAAGAAAAAAAAATTTTCCCGACTCTCCCTTTTCTTGCCGGTGCGGCCGGCCATATGGAGAAAGGGTTCTCCGTTCATTTTTCACGTGACCTCCATCTTTTGTTGTGACGTGCCCACACACACGTTGTCAGACCGCGGGTCATAGCTCGGAAGATCTGGTGGTAGATCAAGAAATCAGAAAAAAGAAAATTAAGAAAAAGAAATGTGGTTCATGAAATCTTTTTCTGCGTATATACATGAACTAGTTCCTGATTGAAAAATAGTTTTTCAATTAAAAGAAAATTTTTGAAATCTAATTCCGCATATTATACGATAATCAAACATTTTCTAAAACTCTCTTCAATTGGTATCAGAGCCTTTGGTTCTAAGTTCATGTATATACGCAAAAGAAAAAGAAAAAAACTACATATTCCTTGTTTTTTTATTTTTCTTATTGATTATTGATCTATTGCTATATTATTGTGTAGGTACAAATCCAGAATATATGATTTATTTTATTATTATATGAATTGATTGTATGATTATAAAAGCGTACTTGATCGTTAATTGTATGGTGTCATGGGTTCTAAGTTTCTTTTTTCAGTTTTTTTTTTTTTGTTAAAGCCGAATCTGTTACTGGCTGTTTCGTATATACTTTAATTAACTGATGCGGAACCATAGCAAATGGTATCCGATTAAGGCAATTCAAAAACCGATGGAACGAAGAGATCTAGATGAAGACAACCGCCTAAACGACATAAAACAATAAGCTTGGACGGGCCATCAACTTCCGCAGCAAGCCGACTGTGCGGCAGACCTGAAACAGGACAATGCACTTATGCACTAGGGACTATCATGGCAGGTTTTGGGGCTGTTCTTATGGATTTTTTGCGGGCGATTTTGCTGTGTATTTTCTAGAAAATATTGGTGAATATTAAATCATAAAAGTGGCAGAAAATCGGAGCAAAAAATCGTGGGCGAAACGACCCAAGAACATGCGCGAAAGCGCGGCTCTCGTGCACCTTCTGTGCGTGCGGCTACGTTGCTGGCAGCCACACTTTCACAAGCGTTAGGTTTGTTTAGGGTTTCATCTTGACCTAGGGTGCCTGTTAAGGTAACACATGGACCTCTGGGAAGATGTTGACTTTTGAAAAAATTTAAGTTTGACTTGATTAGGAAAACGAAAATAAAAATAATTCAACTCGAAGAAGAACTCTTGAAGACCAAAGAATGCCTTAGGAATTCAATTGTAATTAGAGTTGTTTAAGTTAGATAACCTATGTCACTCGGTCAATTACGTATACTTTATTTATTTTCATGTGATGATTATATGGATGTTAAAGCATTGTCATACATACGAATGTCATCTAGATTAGGTTTACCTACACATGCATAAATAATATGTCATCCATAATTATGATATTATATTGTTTTATTTTTAATGAGACTAAAATAGTAAACAATTTCATAAATGACAATCGAATAATGGATTTAGTTTTTAGGTGTAAAAACTTGGTAATATCCATTAATTGACTAATCAACAAATTAAAGAGTTTAATTAAAATGATTAGTTAGATTCTTTGTATTAATTAAGATTAATTAGATTAATTCCTTTATTAAAAAGAATCAAATAATGAGATTAGTTTTTAGGAGTAAAAACTTGATAATTCTTATTATATTAACTAATCCATTAATTAAAGAGTTTAATTAAATTGACTAGTTAAGTTCTTATATTAATTAAGATTAATAGATTAATTACTAAATTAAAAAGAGCCAAATAATGGGATTAGTTTTTAGGAGTAAAAACTTGATAAGTCTCATTAATAAACTAATCTATATATTAAAGTGTTTAATTAGATTAGTTAGCTCCTTTTAATTGTTAGGTTTAATTTGATTAAACACCAAAGACATAATTGGACCAAATTATTTGATTTAGTTTTAAATAGTTAAAACTTGGTTATTTCACATATTATTTCTAGTTTATTTAAATAGTTTATGTAAATTAGAAATTGAATAATAAATTATATTTTAAGAGTTAAAATTGAATAATTTATTAAAACTAATAAAACTTAGATTTTATATTAGCCGTAGAATCTAAGTAAATACTAGAAACATAGACTTTTAGAAACTCTTAGTTTATAGAAAACCCTAACTACCAATAGTGAGTGAGAGAGAGATATATGACATTATATCTCACAGTCTTCATTGTTACTACAACACCGTGAGACTCGAGTGGTGCCTCTTGATGGCTTTGCTTTCGTCCTCCGTAGGTTGACTTCCTAACGGATTCAATACCAAGGTTGACTTCCTAACGGATAGGTTTTTATTATATATTTTGGGACTGACCTAGCCTACCTAGGCACTCTCAAGTTAAGTACATGAATTAAGTTGTTAATTTGTTGTCTTGACTAAACTAAAGCGATAGTTGGGTAATATAAGAATAAAGAGTTATTCTGGTGTATTATCCGATTGTGAATGTCTCGATCTTACCTGCAGGGATTTGACCTAACCTACCTAGGCACTTACTTGTGGGATGTTGGATTATCGCGGCATAACAACTATTTTTAGGGATTTTTTAGTTCATTAAAATTATGCTCATACATTATGTTTAATTTTATGTCAAACATATAGTATGAAATGAATGTATGAATAAATGATATTAATTTAGATTTATGTCTTTAAATATCAGCAATGTCTTCTGTTTTATTTTTCTCGCAAATGAAAACATTAACTGGGATAACTTTATTAAGTGGAACACAACATAAACGTAATCATGGTCTGCAAAGACCTTAAATCTGTGCTTACAGAGGAATGTCTTCCAGAGCCTGTAACCAACGCATGACGAGTTACCAAGGGTAAGACCGGTAAAATAAATGTTGCTAAGCCATATTCTTCTGGTTTCAAGAAGACGAAGAGGTTTGTTGGTAAAGTAAAGGCTAAGCCCAAAATAAAGAGCACCACGACTGACTAAGCGAAAGGAAAAATGTTTTCATTGCAAAGAGGTTGGTCATTGGAAGAGGAATTGTCTTCAATACCTCGAGGAGCTCTCCAATAAGAAGAAAGTGAAAAGTAAATCAGATTTACTTATCATTAAATTTTATTTAGTGGAAGATGATTCTTCACCTTGAATAGTTGATTCAGGGGCCACTAACTATTTTTTCTTCTTTACATTGGAATGATTATTGGCAAAAGCTGGAGGAGGGGTCCTTCACTATGTGCGTTGGAATAGGAGATGTCATTTTAGCACGAGTTGTGGGAGTAGTTAGACTACAAATAAATATTCATTTTCTTTTATTGAATAATGTATGTTTCATTCTTGGATTTACAAGGAATTTGATTTCTGTATCCAAATTAATGAAACAAGTTTCATAAGGTTTCTTTTAATGATAAATCAGTTATCATTTCAAGAAATGGAATAAATGATTGTTCTGGACTAAATTTACTTGTATGTTTTAAGACCATTAATTCATACAACACTGTTTAATACTGAATTGTTTAAAGTTGAAAAACCTAAAAAAAACGACAAAAGATTTCTCCAGATGATGACACGTATCTATGGCATCTAAGACTTAGACATATAAACTTTGATAGGATAAACAAACTAGTAAAAAGCAGATCTTTAAGTCATTTAGAGATCGGTACCTTACTTGTTTGTGAATCTTTTCTGGAGGGTAAGATGGCCAAGAGATCTTTTACAGGAAAAGGGATTAGAGCCATGCAACCATTTGGGCTTACACATTCAGACGTTTGTGGACCTATGAGTGTTAGAGCTAGAGATGCTTATAAGTATTATGTCATATTTATTGACGACTACTCTAGATACACGTATGTTTACCTAATACAACGTAAGTTGGAAACTTTTGAAAGGTTTAAAGAATTCCGAGCTAAAGTTGAAAATTAAATAGGCAAAACAATTAAATCACTACGATCGGATCGTGGGGGTGAGTATCTTGACCAAGAGTTTGAAGACTACAGGGTTGAGTATGGGATAGTATCCCAACTTACAGCTCCAAGTACACCACAGTAGAATGGTGTTGCGAAGAGGAGAAATAGGACCTTGATGGAAATAGTGAGATCTATGATTAGTTTCTCATCATTACCATATTCTTTTTGGGGATATGCACTACAAATAGCAACTTACATACTGAATGTAGTTCCGTCCAAGTCTGTTCTTAAGACTCCCCTAGAGTTATGGAATGGTCGTAGCTAGTTTATGACATTTTCGCATATGAGGATGTCCAGTACATGTACTGAAGAATAGGAGTGGAAAGCTGGAACCTCATTCACAACTATGTTTATTTGTAGGGTACCTAAAGGAAACACGAGGTGGATTCTTTTATAATCCACAAGATAACAAAGTGTTTGTATCAACAAATGCAACGCTTCTTGAGGAGGATTATATGAGCAATCATAAACCTCGTAGTAAGATTGCGTTAAAGGAGCTATAACTTGGTACGACCAGTGCTCAGTCAATAAGAGTTGTTGACGATGTTATTATTCCACAAACATCTGATAGTCAGATGATTCCTAGTCAGGATACACTACAGCCTAGACTTAGTAGAAGGGTTGTTCGACAACCTGATCGCTACTTAGGCATTGGAGAGGCATAGGGTATCATTTCTGATGATAATGTGGATGATCCATTCACATTTAGACATCCAATGGAAGATTCTTACAAAAAGGAATGGCTTGAAGCCATGAATCTCGAGATGGAGTCCATGTACTCCAACTCAGTTTGGGAACTTGTAGACTTACCAGATGGGATAAAACCCATAGGATGTAAGTGGATCTACAAGCATAAGAGAGGAGTAGACGGAAAGGTAAAGACCTTCAAGGCAAGGCTAGTGGCTAAGGGTTACACCTAGAAGGAAGGCATTGATTATGATAAAACCTTCTCGCCAGCAGCTATGTTTAAGTATATTAGGATACTCTTATCCATAGTTTCCTATTTCGATTACAAAATCTAGCAAATGGACATCAAGATTGCATTCTTGAATGGCAATCTAGATGAGAGCATCTATATAATGCAACTAGAGGGATTCGTATCCCAAGATGAAGAGCAAAAGGTTTGCAAAGTGCAAAGGTCTATTTATGGACTTAAGTAGGCGTCTAGATCTTGAAACATTAGGTTTGATACTGCAATCAAAACCTATGACTTTAAGCAGAATGTTAATGAGCCTTGTGTATACAAGCGCATTATTGATAAGAAAGTAATTTTCTTGGTCCTTTACGTAAATGACATCCTACTCATTGTGAATGACGTAGGAACATTGTCAGAGGTAAATGGTTGGCTTGCTAACCAATTCCAAATGAAAGATTTGGGAGAGGCAAGTTATATTCTTGGGATCCAATTAATAAGGGATTGTAAGAACAAACTGTTAGTGTTGTCTCAAGCATCGTATATCGACAAGATACTTGTGTGATTCTCCATGCAGAACTCCAAGAAAGGTAGTTTACCTTCAAGACATGGAATTCACTTGTCTAAGAAACAGTGTCCTAAGACACCTCAAGAAATTGAGGATATGAGACGAATTCCCTATGCGTCCGCAGTAGGCAGTCTTATGTATATTATGCTATGCATAAGACTCGACATCTGCTTTGCAGTGGGAGTAGCCAGTAGATATCAGTCCAACCTAGGATTGGATCATTGGGTTTCTGTTAAGCATATACTCAAGTATATTCGGAGAACGAGAAACTATATGCTTGTATATTCTCATTTGAATTTGATTCCATTGGGATATACAGATTCTGACTTTTAGTCAGACAAGGATTTAAGAAAATCCACGTCTGGGACAGTATTCACCCTTGGTGGTAGAGCCATAATTTGGAGGAGTATCAAGTAATTTTGCATTGTTGATTCTACTATGGAAGCCGAGTATGTAGCAGCTCGTGAAGCAGCTAGGGAGGCTGTTTGACTTCGAAAGTTCTTGAGTGATCTGGAAGTTGTTCCAGATAATGATAGGCCCATGACACTTTATTGTGATAATAGTGGAGCTGTGGCAAATTCCAAAGAACCAAGAAGCCATAAAAGAGGGAAATATTTAGAGAAAGGAAATATCATCTCATCAGAGAGATGGTGCAGCGAGGAGACGTGGTCATGACGAAGATTGCATCATAAGATAACTTGGCTGATCCATTTACGAAGACCTTGACGGCTAAAGTGTTTGAAGGCCATCTAGAGGGTCTAGGATTACGAGACATGTCCCATATGCGTTAGTGCAAGTGGGAAATTGTTGGGATTTATGCCCTAAAGGTTATAATTGTAAATGGTTAAAGACTTAATAAGAATTATTCAGATTGTCATTCAAGTCTATAAATGTTTTATATTCAGTAATAAATTTATATTATGCAAGAACATCCTAGATTGCAAGATGTAATCTCAGAATGAGTATATGATGGTAATATACATAGAGGATTCATTTTTGAGACATGTAATCTAAAGAGTCCACAGAGAGCGAACAAAGCTGAGTACTTTGTTTGTGATTGATCTACTGCTGCGGTCCATTCTGTAAAGTACGGTGGTCTTATCCTAGACCGCACATGAGAATGGAGGCACCTTATATGATGAGATCATATAGGACTGGGCCTCGATTTATATGAATCTCTCACCAAGATTCGTTAGTAAATGAGATTCATATATAATCGATAAAACGATGGCTATTTATTGGTGATCTTAATCCTGAGTGTCTTATCGATTCCTTCAGGTTAGATGTGGCTTTTGATTTACAATGAGTGAGGTTGATGTGAATCTCGACCAATACCTCTGTATCTTGGAGTTGCAGTTTGACTTGTGGCTAGGAAGGTTTGAACACAATTGTGGAATCCACTCCTTCTTGATTGAAGTAGATGAGTAGTTCCCTTAAGGGTTGATTCGGGGCTTGAACGATTATGAGCGCCCTCCTTCTTCTGTAAGGAAGACAGGATTTAATTGTCCTTTAGAGAATCAATGGTACTTAAAGGAAAATATATTTCTAGATGGGTATAACGGACTTTATGACCCAGCTCTAGTTATGAACTATTTGTGGAGGATCATACTATATGCAATTAGCTATATCAATGGACACTGAGATTTCAAATTGTACAAACACGTCTACAATTCTGAGAGTGCAGCCTCGGGTTTTTAGTGGAATAACTACGAGGTTAATAATGGTGAAATATTAATTAAAGAGTTTTAATTAATATTACTAAGTATTATTGAAGCTTAAAACTGTGGGTCCATTAGGTCCCCTTGCTAGCCCTTATGGTTTTTGGTAACGAGAGTCATAGTAGATTAATTGAATGATTCAATTAATAGTGTTACGAAGATAATGTGATTTAAATAAAAGAAAATATTTAAATAATGTGATTATTTAATTAATTAAATATTTAATAAAATAATAGAGATTAATAATTATTAACTATTAATTCTATTTATTAGATATGAGGTCATGTGATTAAATAATGACTAGGACAAAAAAATTAAAATAATTAGATTATTTTAATAGTCCAAAATGTCACAGGTTCAAGTCTTTAGTGAGACAAAAAATAAATAGGATTAAGAATCCTATTTTGACTTGATCAAACTAAAACCCTAAAGAGCTACTATATAAGTGTTATATAGTTAGAAAAAAAAATAAAACTAACACATAAGTGAGAAACACAAGAGGGTTCGGCCACCAAAGAGAGAAAAAAGAAAAAAAAGTTTAGTCAGGACAATAAATCAACAACTTAATTAAGTCATTTATGAGTGTGATTCATTGTTTCAAAATTCATGAACTTAACTTGAAAGTGCCTAATTAAGCTAGGTCTGTCCCAAAATATATTATGAAAACCTATCCGTTAGGAAGTCAACCTTGGTATTGACTGTCATGGACACCCTCCTTAGGGAAGATGAAAACAAAGCCATCACGAGGCGTCATTCAAGTCTCATGGTGTTGAACTAACAATGGAAACTGCATGATATAATGTCATAAATCTCTCTTCCACTCACTATTGGTAGTGTAGGATTTTCTATAAACTAAGAGTTTCTAAAACTTTATGTTTCTAGTCTTTACTTAGATTCTACGGCTAATATAAAATCTAAGTTTACTAGTTTTAATAAATCATTCTATTTTAACATCTAAAAAATAATTTATTATTCAATTTCTAATTTATATAAACTATTTAAATAAACTAGAAATTATATGTGAAATTACCAAGTTTTAACTATTTAAAACTAAATCACATTATTTGATCCAATTTTGTTTTTGGTGTTTAATCAAATTAAAACCTAACATTTAAATGGACCTAACTAATCTTAATTAATTATAAGAACCTAACCAATCATTTTAATTAAACTCTTTAATTGGTTGATTAGTTAATTAATGGACATTACCAAGTTTTTACACCTAAAAACTAAATCCATTATTTAATTGTCATTTTATAAAATTGTTTCCTATTTTAATCTCATTAAAAATAAACCAATATAATATGACAATTATGCATGATATATTATTTATGCATGTGTAGGTACACCTAATCTAGATGACATTCAAATGTATGACAATACTTTAAATCCATATAAACATCACATGAAAATAAATTAAAATATACATAATTGACCGAGTGACATGGATTATCTAACTTAAACAACTCTAATTACAATTATATTCCCAAGGTATTCCTTGGTCTTCAAGAGTTATTCTCCTAGTTGAATTCTTCTTGTCTTTATTTTCCTAACCAACTCAAACTGGATTTTTGTCAAAAGTTAACATCTTTTCCAGAGGTTTACGTGTTACCTTAACACATACCCGAGGTCAAGACGAAATCTTAATCAACCCCAATGCATGCGAAAGTACGGTTGCCAGCCACGTATCCGTGATCACGCAAGGTGCGAATAGCCTTCTCGCAAGCCGTGCTTTCGGGCCCGTTCGTGGGTCGTTTCGCCCACAATGTTTCGCTCCAATTTTCTGCACATTTTCTAGAAAATATTCAACAATAATTTTGCAAAAAACTTACAAAAAATTGTCCGAGGAAAAATTTGGAAACAGCCCAAAAACAGAGGCAGCAGCAGCCCGCGCGCATGCTGCGCTGTGTGCGCGGTCGCTACTGCGCACGACTACTGGACGCTATCCTTGCACGTGGCTGTAACATCCCGGATTTCGGGTATTTAATGTTATATATGTGAAAATAAATTTTACTATTTGAGGGGGGTGAAAATATAATTAAATGTATGTTTATTTTTATGATATCCAGCGGACCAGATTGAATGGTTGAAAATTAATGTATGAAAAATTGAAAACTGAACCAGAGAGCATCGCGACTTGGTCACCGCGACCACAGGTCGCGATGGCTCGCTCGCGGTGGAAAACGCGATTTCTGGCAGTGAGCATCGCGACCAGTCACCGCGACCACAGGTCGCGATGAACTGCTCGCGATGAAAACGTCGAATTTGGGCAGTGAGCAACGCGATCTCCAGCGCGACCAAGGTGCGCTCGCGACGAAGGCGGTGCGAATGCTCCAGTGAGCACCGCGACCTGGTGGCGCGACCACATGTCGCGACGACGGTCGCGGTAGCGAAAAAAATATAAAAAAAAAGAGAAGCTTCTCGTAGAAGCCAGAAAATAGAACAGCAAGAAGAAGAGAGAGAAGAGACCGAGAAAAGAAAAGAAAAAGAAGAAAAAGAAGAAGAGAGAAAGAAAAAGAAGAAGAGAAAGAAGAAGAGGAAGGAAAGAGAGAGAAAGAAAGTGTGGGTGAAAGAGAAAAGAGAAAGGGAAGGAAAACGAAATCGTAGAACCGCGACTTCTCGAACGAAAAAACGGTTCCCAGGTTGGTGTACGTTTGTTTTCGAAATCGTTACGAAAAGTCTTTCGTTATTGTTTTGTTTTCGTTTTCGTTTTCATTTCCGTTTTCGTTTTTGATTTCGTTGGAAGATTTCTATTTCGATTATTAGTATGAAAATTGTTTATTGTATATGAAAAATCGATGTTTGATGTCTTTATTGTTGATTTTGGACTGATTTTGTGATAGATCGTATTTCGATTTCGTTTTCGAATATTTCGATTTCGTTAAAAATAATTGATTTAGATTTTCGTAAAATTTTTTAGTATGATTCTTGAAGAATACTACGTGACTTATATGTTTATTGAGTAATTATCGGTTATTGATTAACTATTACGAAATTGATTGTGAATTTAGTTTATCGGAAACGGCCCTAGGATACTTAGACATAGAAATGGATATAGGAGGTTGGTATACCAACTGGGTTTTACTGAGCAGTACTGCGCCGCTACTGATTGAGACTGATGATTATTATGTACCTCCTCTTGGATTCGTCCAGAGGCTGGGAGACACGTACCTCCTCAGGATTCGTCCTGGGGGTTGGGAGCCATGTACCTTTCCAAGGATTCGTTCCTGGGATAGGGAGTTATGTACCTCTCTAGGTTCCGTACCCACGGTCCTAGAGTTGGGAGACACGTACCACTCGTAGGATTCGTCCTCAGTGGGAGTTTGACCCATATTCCAGTCCTGTTATGTTTAGTATTCTAGCAGGCCAGATTTGAAAAGAATTGGGAAGTGAATTGAATGAATTTATTAATCGATTGTATATGTTGCTTTTATTGTGGAAATTAAAGTGATGGAAACTGTTTTATGATTTGATTTTGAAGTTCATTTGATTTGTACATGATTAGAAATGAAATTCATATTGTGATTTATTTCTTCTTAAAAGATATTTATATTGTGGTTTATTTAATTGAGTTTATAGTACACCCACTAAGCTATATGCTTAGCGCGTTAGTTTTGTTTCTAACGCGTAGGTACCAGGGATCCGGAAGAAGCTAAAGACTGAAGGAAGAAAGAGTTGCAGACCGAGTCACAGAATTACTACAGTTGGGTAGTTCTATTGTTATACATATATTTTGTAAGCATGCATATACAGTGAATCTGTAAATATGTTTTGTAACTAATTGTTTATCGATTTCCGTTCCTCATTTTCGAATATTTGTAAATGATGACTTTTGAATTATTTTATTTAATAAACTGTTTGTGGAAGACGCACTAAACGGCAGAGTGCGCAAGTGTTTGAAAATGAGATATTGAAGTGTTGTTGAGAATTGAATTTGAATTGAGTTGTGAAAAACAGGTTTTGGAAAATCCGAAAAACAAACGGAACTCTGCCGAATTTTTGTAAAAAGTGTGATTTGAGGGGCTCACTCGAGATGGTTTTTACATTATAACGTATGCGGTTTTCCAATGGTTTAAAAATTGACTCGATGGGCTCACGAGAAAAGTCTTTTTGGAATTTCAAATTGATTTGATTTTTAAATGGTTTGAGATTATAAAATGAATTTGGAAAGTTTTGAAAGTCCAAGTAGCGCTCCCTGGGTCGGTCCAGCCGGTTCGGGTCAGGGGGTGTTACAGTGGCAGCCCGCACGCACTGGTACATACGGGCGCTCAAGTGTTGATGTGCGCGACAGCCTGTGCGCTTCAAACGACCTTTTTTTTTTTCGTTTCTTCTTCGCATCATCTGCTTCTTTGACTTTTCGTAGGGCAGATCGATTACAAGAATAACAAATAAAAAATATAGTAGATTAAAAAAAAAAAACTTTGCCATAAACAATTGGCCCAAAAAACGAAAAAAGCTATAACCCATTCACCATATATTTAACGACCAATTACGCTTTTAAAAATTATACAATTAAATTATATAACAATTAAAACAAATCATACAATCTAGATTCGTGCCTACACAATAATATATCGTAGATCAAGAATCAAAAAAGAAAAATAATAAATAAGAAAGATGTAGTTTTTCTTTTTCTTCGTATATACATAAACTTAGAACCAAAGGCTCTGATACGAATTGAAGAGAATTTTAGAAAAGATTTGATTATCATATAACTTGCAGAATTAGGTTTAAACAATTTTCTTTGTTTGAAAAATAATTTTTTCAACTACGTACCTTTTTCTTTATTTTCTTTTTTCTAAATCTTCGATCTACCACCAGATCTTCCGAGCTATGACCCGTGTTCTGACAATGCGTGTGTAGGCACATTACTGCAAGAGATGGAGGTCATAGTAAAAGAACGGACGGAGAATTTCTTCTCCCTAGGGCTGGCCGAATTCTGCAAGAAATGGAGAGTCAGAAAAATATTTTTTTCTTTTCTCTCTTTTTGCCTTGGCCAAACTCTCTTTTCTTTTTCTGTATAGGTTAGGCTAATTTTTCTAAACATATAATTCTTATATACTAGCTTTTTAGCGTTTTAGTTTGACCAGGTCAAATAGGATTCTAAATCCTATTCTATTTTAGTCTCCCTAAAGACTTGAACATGTGACCTTTAGGACTATTAAAATAATTATATTATTTTAATTCATTTGTCCCTATCACAATTTGATTCTGCAGCCTCATATTTAATAAATAGAATTAATAACTAATAATTATTAATTTCTATTATTTTATTAAATATTTAATTAATTATATAATCACATTATTTAATTAATCTCTTTTAATTAAATCGTATTACTTTCGTAGTACTATTAATTGGACCATCCAATTAATCTACTGTGACCCTCGTTACCAACAACCATAATGCTATAAGGGTTAGCAAGGGGATCTAATGGACCCACAATTTTGAGCTCCAATAATACTTAGTAATATTAATTGAAACTCTTTAATTAATATTTTACGATTATTAACCTTGGTGTTATTCCACTAAAAACCCGAGGTTGCACTGTTAGAACTGTAGATGTATTTATGCAATCTGAAGTCTTAGCTTCCATTGATATAACTATTTACATATAGTGTGATCCTCCACAAGTAGTTAATAACTAGATCTGGGTCATAAAGTCCGTTATGCCCGTCTAGAAATATCTTTTCCTTTAAGCACTGTTGATTCTATAATGAACAATTAAATCTTGTATTCCTCACGGAAGAATGAAAGGCCTCATAATTGTCCAAGCCCTGAATCAACCCTTGAGGGAACTACTCATATACTTCAATCAAGAAGAAGTGGATTCCACTTTTGTGTTCAAACCTTCACAGCCACAAGTCAAACCGCAACTGCAAGATACGGAAGTGTTGGTCGAGATTCACATCAACCTCACTAATGGTAAATCAAAAGCCACGATCCAACCTGAAAGAGTCGATAAGACACTCAAGATTAAGATCACCTATAAATAGCCATCGTTTATCGATATATATATATATATATATATATATATATATATATATATATATGAATCTCATCTTCTAACAGATCTTAGTGAGAGATTTATATAAATCGTGGCTCAGTCCTATATGATCTAATCATACAAGGTGCATCTATTCTCATGTCAACTACACGAGCGTTCTAGGATATGACCACCGTACTATACAGAATGGACCGCAACAGTAGATCAATCACAAACAAAGTACCCAGTTTTGTTCGCTCTCTACGGACTCTTTAGATTGCATGTCTTAAAATGAATCCTATCTATATATGACCTTCATATACTCATTCTGAGATTGCATCTTGCAATCTAGGATGTTCTTGCACAATATTAATGTACTACTAAATATAAAACACTTATAAACTTGAATGATAATTTGAATAATTCTTATTAAGTCCTTAACCGTTTTCATTTACAAGCTTTAGGACATAAATTCCAACAAGAGAACGTTTTGAATTATTGACAATACACTCATAAGCTTTTTTTTTTTTTTTTTTTAAAAAAAAAAGCTTTGTGTACAATTCAAGAATTGGTTCACGCGAGTACTTGACTGAAAAAGTTAAAAACTCAAAAGTGACCAAGCGTTCTTTCGGGTCCGATTTTATTTTGTTGTGATTAACAAAAAATAGATTTTTGTTTTTTACTTCATCTTTAGGTGATATACAATTCAAAAGGAAAAGGGAACCTACACTCCAAGGTGATTCACATCCACGTATAGATTGGAAGATCTTGTAGAAAGATACCTTTAACGCAACTTCAATCGACACAAAAGAAAAAGGTACGGATTCTTGTATTAACATTCTAGGTTAAGGGTAAAGATCTTTAAAAGGAAATTTGTTGAAAACCTACATACCAATTTTTTTTATTTTCCATTGCGTGTTTTGAAATGGTTTTTCCTACAAAACATGGCCCAATTTGTACCTCGGATCAATTAGACATGCTATTACCAACAAGTTATTGGTTTTATCCAAACTCCCTTAATATTACTTTTTTTTGGTGCTAGTAGCATAAGTTGGTCATTTATCAACACTCAAGGACCACAATTGATTTAAAATGTGGACCAACCCACCACATAAGCATTGGATGTCACATGTAAAGATACACTAAAATCCAAGGTAATATCATAAATAGTCTAAAATAAAATGAATAAACACCTTGACATTATCCCAATGATCCGAAATGGAAGGTCCAACCCGCTGGTTCCCATTCTCATTCTTACAAAAGTAATTCATACAGTGTCCATCTTCTTCTTCTTCTTCTTCTAACCATTCAAAAGCTTTCTTAAGCTTAACTGTAAACAACATCAAATATGTGGAATTCCACCATGTAGGTGTATCCAACATAACAAGCCCTTTATCTTCAATTTTTTTCTTGTGCAACACATTTTTAAATCTCTCTAACTGACTAGAAGAAGATTTCACATATTTGACTGAATTTCTTATTGGCAAAATCGAATGATCTATATCTCTCAAACCGTCATTCAACAATCAAATTCAAAATGTGTTCACAATACCTTAGATGCAAAAATTTACCCCCAAAAATTGTTCCATAGACACATCAAATATTTAACTTTCTAATCAAATATTGAATAGCAGTAGTGTTGGCAGTTGTATTGTCCATGTTCATTGTGAAAGCCCTTTTAATATCCCATTCAAGCAAAATGATCTCAATTAACCTCCCAATGGAATCTCCTCTATGATCTCCTATCTGAGTAAAGCTCAAAATCCGGTTCTGCAACTGCCACTCAGAGTCAATAAAGTGGGCTGTCACAACCATATAATTTATGTTTTGGATTGATGTCCAAGTGTCAGTGGTTAGAGAGACCCTCACTTTACTTTCCCTTAGCCTTTTCTTCACTATGGCCTTCTCATCCATGTACAGTTTGTACAAATCTCTAACGATCTTTCTCCTCGATGGTACCTCAAATTTAGGACACCACAAACTACAAAACCTCTGAAATCCTAATTCTCCGCAAATCTAAAAGGTAATTCATTTATTGTAATCATTTACGCCAATGCCCTCATACATTCCTCTTTACTAAAGGAATATGTACTTACACTGCCAGTAACACCATACAGATCCATCGTTGTTTTCCTCATTAGGGTTTATTGTGTCGGTTCAATTTGGATTGCAAGGTAGCCTTTACATTTTTCATTAAGGTGAGTATTCATGTTAGTGGTCCTATTAGAAACGAAACCACAAGCATACGTAATACCATAATACGTACATCTACTTTTTTTTCTCCCCTCCTTAGTGTAATATACAGTAAAATTCTCCCAACACTTCACTTCTTGTCTATTAGTACCATCATCATCTCCTCCAGTTGGAGGGGGAAGAGGAGGCTTACCCATATTCTTCTTACTAATTTTGTTTCTCTCCCCAATCTTATTGGTCTTGCCTTTGGCGACGAAGCTATTATCCATATCGAAACCCAACACATCAATACTCTCAAGTGAATCCATCTATATATTTTCACAATCAACAACAACAACTCAACAAGGTTTCAACAACAACAACAAAAACAATAATAGCAATCAACAAAGAAAATGTTTGCTTTTTATCATTCATGATTTCCAGGAATATTAAGTAATAAAAAGCATTTGATGAACATTGAAAAAGGAGAGAAAAGCAAACATTGAAGGGAAGAAAAATTGATTTTATCTTATAAACGCAGCGGCATAGATTTCAAAATGTTTCTTTTATATTTGAAAACACTTTTCAATCAGGAACGAGATCCTGTATATACGCGAATATCAAATTGAAACTACAATTACCTTTTGTTGCGATTTGCCTCTCTGACTTCTTGATTCACTACAAGCCTTACGTGCTATGACCCGCGGTCTGATAACGCGTGTATAGGCATGTCGCGGATAGAGAGATGGCTGAGAAGACTTCTTCTTCTCTTGGCCGGCCGCCCCCTGCAAGGAAGAGTCATAAAAACATTTTTTTATTTTTCTCTCTTTTGTTGTGGCCGTTCCTTCCTTTTCTTTTGCTTATTGCATTAGGTCAAATTTCCTAGTAACATATCATATATATATTAGGGCTCTAGGATTTTAACTTGACCAAATCAAAATAGGATTCTAAATTCTTTTAGTTTTGGTCTCCCTAGAGTTTGAATCTTTGACCTCTAGGACTATTAAATAATCACATTATTTAATTCCTTTTATCTTTGTCATGGTTTGAATCTGCAGTCTCCTATTTAATAATTAAAATAATTATTAATTTTTATTTAATTGTCCAAGCCCTGAATCAACCCTTAAGGGAACTACTCATCTACTTCAATCAAGAAGGAGTGGATTTCAATATTGTGTTCATACCTTCCCAACCACAAGCCAAACCGCGACTTCAAGATACGGAGGTATTGGTCAAGAATACTACATCGACCTCACTCATGGTAAATCAAAAGCCACAATCCAACCTGAAGGAGTCGATAAGACACTCAGGATTAAGATCATCTATAAATAGCCATCATTTGTCGATATATATGAATCTCATCTACTAGCGGATTTTGGTGAGAAATTTATATAAATCGTGGCCTAGTCCTATACGATCTCATCATATAAGGTGCTTCCATTATCATATCAACTACTTGGGCGCTCTAGGATAAGACCACTGTACAATACAGAATGGACCACAATAGTAGATCAACCATAAACAAAGTACCCAGCTTTGTTTGCTCTCTACGGACTCTTTAGATTGCATGTCTTAAAATGAATCCTACTGTATATGACTTTCATATACTCATTTTGAGATTACATTTTGCAATCTCGGATCTTACTTGCAAAATATAAACGTACGAACTAAAATAAAACACTTTTTATTTGAATGATAAACATTTAACTTTTTATTTATGTCTAACAGCATTTACAATTACAAGCTCTAGGACATAAATCCTAACAAACGTACCTTCAAAGTTCAAACAATGATGGCGACGAGGAGACGACGACGAGAGTGTAGAGACGGCTCCCCACAGTGACACAAGGAAGACCTAAGCTCACCGACAGCGATAGGAGACTATGACGAGGTCATCGGCGGTGACAAGAGACAGCAACAACACCGAATCGTGCGATGAGAGGGAGAGATGTGGGTGGGGTGTGTGCGGTGCTAGAGAGAGAATCGAGGGGTATGAGAGAAAAAAATGAAATCTTGGTATGGGTAGGGTAGGTTTTTTTTTATATTTTATATATATATATATATATATATATATATCTATCTATCTATCACCGGTTTTGAGTTTGGCCACATAAAACAGAACTAAAACTGTTTCTGTTCAGTTTTCAAACGAGAAAACTGAACATGTGCCACCCACGACCGAGAACCGACCAAAACTCCCTCGGTTCAGATCGGTCCGGGTAAAATGCCCACCCCTACTGCCACCAACTATGAGATTGCTTAGAATAAGCATTAAGCCTTTAAATAGTTTGATGTCCATTCCTGCAATAACAAACCCAGTGACTAATATTCATTCACACTTTGTAATTTATAAGAAATTTGGCCATTCACAATGCCCATGTGCGTTGCTAAAACCTTTTGTAACGTGTGCCAGTCTATTGTTGATACCCCAATAGACAAAGCCATAGCGAAAAGTGCAGAAAATTTTTACAATGCACATTGCATATTGTAGCTTACCTATAAAACAAAGTTCAATGGGCGTTGTAATAACTAAAGACAGCACACTCTACATGTTGCCTTAGACGTTTACAACAACCTTTTGAATGTTACTGAAAGTTATTTTTCTTGTAATGCACATCAAAGATAATATCAGTTACTGTAGGAAAAAAATAAAAAAAAAATCTGATTTTCTTGCACAGCAGAAAAGTTTGGGTTTTAAAATTTCCAAAGCATGGTTGGTTTAAACATACTTATTTGCTTTTCGTAAATCGAAAATTCATACCACCTGATCTTTCTTATTATGATTCTTCACTAGAAAATCAACGTGTCTTTTGATATTATGCTCATTTATTCTTTTCCAAAAAGAATCAATCATACACATGTTAGTGGCAATGGTGTTTCACTGCACCTAAACCACTTTTTGTTTTTTACCAGAGAGTTTTACGATGAACGTAAAACAATCTACTTCAAAATTCTTTTTTCTGATATCACTTCCAACTTAAAAAAAAAAAAATCTTATCAAGGTTATTTTTTCTAATATCTGTTATCCCTCTGATTATCACTATTATAGTTTTAAAAATAATTATCAACATAATTATCATTATTATTTAAACAATAATCTATAACCTTTAATTTAAATAATTATCCATATAATTATTTTATAATTATTTAAATAATAATCTGTATCCTATATTTAAAATAAAATAATATAGCTACTGATAAGTATTGAACCTGTGATCTGCAGGTTAAATAATTCATAATTATTTTTAACCCTCAATGGTCATTAGAATTCGAATTCTTAACCTCTGTCTCCATTAATAATTCAATTATTCATAATTATTAATTAAAATATTATTAATTTATTAATTTGAATAATCAGTATTATTCAATTAATTATTCGAACATTATAATTGGATAATCCAATTATTTGTATTCATAACTTATTTCCTATAGTGTATGTGAGCTAACAAGGGGATCAAATAGATCTACAGTTTTAAGATCCAATAATATCGAAATTATTAATTAAATTCTTTAATCAATAATTTATCGTTATTAGCCTTAATGTTATTTCACTAAAAACTTAAGGCTGTATTCTCACAACAGTAGATATTTTATATAAACTGATTTCAGTGTCCATCGATCTAATCATCACATACTGTTTGATTCTCCACGAGTAGTTCATAATTAGATTCAAGTCATAAAGTCTGTTTTACCTATCTAATTATTTCTTGTTCCCAAAAGTACCAATGATTCTCTAGTGAACAATATACCCATAACGACTTATGGATTTATTTTTCTGTTTATATAAACAGAAAGTTGAGCGCTCTTATTGTTCAAGTACTGAATCAACCCTTAAGAGAACTATTCATTTATTTATTGCAAGAAGGAGTGGATTTCAATTGTGTAGAATGTTACTAGCTACATGTCAGACTGTATCTCCAAAATACGAAGTTAGTGATTGGAAAGACTACACCGATCTCACCCATTTGAATCAAGAGACACGACTATACATGCAGGAGTCTGTAAAGCACACAAATTAATATCATCCCGTATATAATCAATTTGATAAATACATATCTCTTTTATTTAACGGATCTTCTAAAGAGAATTATTTTTATCAAGCCCTAGTCCTATATAATCATATTATATAAGGTGTCTCCATTTTTATATAACCACATATGTAGTCCCGAATAAGACTATCGTATCGTATACAAAATGGACCGCAACTATAGATTTACCACATACAAAGTACCCAGCTTTCTTTGTTCTTTATGGATTCTTTAGATTACTGACCTCAAACTAAATCCTCTTGTATATGACATTCACATACTTAGTTGAGACTATGATGCGACTTTTTGTACCCGCAAGTATACGGGGTCGGCACAAGTAATAAAATGATGAGTAAATTATCGTCTCCACAGGGATATTTAGGCGTTGAGTACTAAAATTAACCAAGCCTATTTCTATTTGGATAATCGAAAGGTTTAAAAGAATGAATTAAAAGATAACAATATAAAAATATAAAAGTAAAGCAAACAACCAATATGAGAGATTAGTTAGGGTATTTGAATTCACCTATTCCATCCTATTGAATTTCATGAGAGCACATTGTTGTAGTTTAACTATGCATGATGATGACCGTGTTTATCTAATTTATCCAAAGTCCCCTCTCGAGGTAAATCGGACCTATTCCGCATACACTAATATCCTATCTCTCGATGGTATATCCAAGTGCATGAGAATGCATTAGTTACAATAAACACCCTATGTGATCACACAAGCAAATTAGTATATCTCTATCCAATTCTACTTGTAGTGGACATTATATCGAGCACGTGGTGGGCGTCTCCTCTCGGTACATAACACACCACCAATTTATCATCTAAATGTAGGCCTTCACATTCAAAGCATTAAGTACAATAAAACCACTCAACAACATAATAATCAACCGCAACAAATTAAACAATCAATTCATTCAATCATCATAGAATAGGATCCATCAAAACCCCAACTTACTAGTTTAGCTCATAATCATGGTTTACAATTAATTAAACTAAATTAAATTAACTAAAACAATTAAAATAAAGCGAGACGGATTCAATGGAGGATAATGCGAGGTAGTCACACGGTTCCAATCACGGAAATGGAAAATATATTGATTATTATTAAGCACATAATATCATGAGATAAATCACATAAAATATATTCATAAACAATAAAATCCAAATCCGTTCACGGTTCCGAAAATCACCTAACAATAGTTCTAACAACTCATAATCATAAATGAACAATCAAGGAAGATTAATGAGATGAAATACAACCCATTGAAGCTCTCAAGACTCGAAGTTCCGCTTTGGTCCGGCTTGAACTTCTCCGCTTTCGATCTTCGTCTTCTTCGATGAACACCCACGATCTAGAGTTGTTGTGATGATTTGTGATGCTTGGGATGTGTTTGGGAGGAGCAAGGAGGGTTGAGATCACCCTTGGAGCAGCTTGGGAGCTGCTTAGACTGACTGCCACGAGCTCTCTCTCTCTCACCCAGCTGCTGCATTTTTCATTTTATAGACAGCCCTTAGGGCTGCGTTTTTTCTTCACCGCGACCTGTGGTCGCGGTGGCTTGGTCGCGGCCTTCACTGGACGGCTAGGAGCTGCTGGAACGCGAGCTGCATCGCGAGGAGGACACACCGCGCTCGAGCTCGCCTTGCCCACTGCTGCCATTTTCTTCTCCATCACGAGCTGCACCGCGAGGAGCACAGGTCGCGTTGCCCCTCGCGTTGCACACTGCTGGGCTGGGTCATCATCACCGCGAGGAGGGACGCGAGCTAGGGTTGATCGCGTGAGGCATCGCGGTGCTTACTGGATTGGCATGGGCATCTTCAACGTGAGCGAGGGAGCAAGGGAGAGGAGCTGGAGGTGCTGGTTGAGGTCTGCATGGGGATGTTTTGTTTTTGTTTTCTTTCTTACCAAAACGGCGTCGTTTTGGACCAAAGCATTGGTCCAAAATGGCGCCGTTCCACTTAAGTTAGAAACCTTTGGTGCAAAACGCACTGTTTCACTTAAGTTTGGTGGAACTTTCTGAAATTTCAGTTTTGCCCCAGAACTTTGCTATTCTTTCATAGATGCCCTTCCCCAATGTTACTGAATTTACACTTTTTCCTCATAAATATACAAAATTATCACTTAGGTCCCTAAACCTGCACACTCAAGGAAAACACGTGAAAAGCACCAAAAATACTCAAGAATACAATTAAAAGATACGGTTTAAGGGTCGTAAATATATGAAAATAAATGACTGATCAGACTACATGAGTAATTAGAGGTGCGCAAAAAAACCGATTCGAACCGTATTCGAATCGTATTTTGTAGTTTGAGTCGGTTTTGGGTTTGAGTTTGGTTTGGTTCAGTTTTGATTTGAAAAAAATCAAGTAAAAACGGTCTGGTTCTGTTTTGGGTTGCCTAAAACCGGTTTGACCCAGATACCCATTATATATAAAGAAGAAGAAGAAAAAAAAAAAAAAAAACTAACTTTCATTTTCATCAGATTTCTTTCCCTCACCTTCAAACCCACACGCCGCTTTCATAAATGTACATATCTAAACTGAAAAAAATGGTATTTCCATATAGAAGTCAAGAAAACCAAAAACTCAAGAAGTGTATAGACATGAACTAGAGTTCAGTCGCAACTCTACAAGAGTAATAGAAGCAATTACAACTAACATGAAGCTCATTTGTAGCAAATGCTAATTAGGCAGCATTTGGAAGCAACGACTAAATCATGGAATAGGAATTGGAGATCTTTGTCTTCAAATATGCTAATGACTGGCATATGCAATTTCAAAATTGTAATTTGATTCTAAGTGCTAAAAAAGAGAGCTGTTATATAGCAAATGACAACACAAACACTCCTCTACATCTAGGTTTCAATCATATTTATATCTCTACTTCTCTCTCACGAAACTCGACTTTAACCAACTTTCCACGAAATACTTGTCAAAACCTCATATCATATGAAAGCACTTTTCCAGCTCTCAAAAAGCAAGAAAAACTATTTTGCATCGACTCATTCATCAATCTACACCTTTAGACATTTTACACGCACAAGAGTCCTGAATTGGACTTCCATTTCCATATTCTACAACACATAACGACGAAGACCGTAACAGTACCGAGTTGCATTACGCGTAAATACACCAAAAATCATCAAATCAGAAACAATAATTTAGCGAATTGAATTCTAATTACCTGCATGTTCTCCACTGAATCAATCATGCAACGAATAATATTAATTTCGCTAGATCAAAAAAGATATTGTTACAGTAGAAATTTGGACTAAAAATAAATTACCAGTTCGTTTTCATTTTTCAATCTTCTCTTGAGACTCAATGAGTTGGTTTTTGAATTGAGAACTTTGTTAGCTTCAATTTTTTAATTTTCTTTTCAGTTTCCGGTAGTTCTTACGATACCTGTTTTACCTTATATTTTTGTCTGATATCAAGTTTAGTATAAGTGGAACATTAAAATCTTAGCAAAGCCGTGGACGTGCCGGAGTGGTTATCGGGCATGACTAGAAATCATGTGGGCTCTGCCCGCGCAGGTTCGAATCCTGCCGTCCACGAATTTTTTATTCTCTT
Organism: Xanthoceras sorbifolium; assembly: GCA_003430845.1. Lineage (NCBI taxonomy): Eukaryota > Viridiplantae > Streptophyta > Magnoliopsida > Sapindales > Sapindaceae > Xanthoceras > Xanthoceras sorbifolium. Next base: position 19,890,097 of record CM010622.1, on the reverse strand, counting down.
TTATTTATTAAAAGAGTGCCAATATGCCCAATTAACGTATTTTTACACAATATATTTATAAATTATTAATATACCCGACAAAAATTTTAAATTATTATTTTTTTTATTAATATTTAATAATTTAACTCTTATATTCTTTAACTTTTTTAAAATTAATTATATTAGTGTCTTTTATTATATTTTTAATAATCAAAACCTAAAAGAATGTATATTGATTATTTTATCTAAAATTATAAATTGGATTAAAAATATAATTTTACTCTTTAATTTTTTAAATTTTAACAAATTAAAAATACTATTAAAAATTTATTATGTGTATACGAAATAAAAAATTAAAAATTAAAAAAATTGAAAAAAAATTAAAATTTTTATAAATTATGAAAATGAAAAATTATTTAATGGATGGAGATAAAAATAAAATAAAATAAACAATCGTAGAATATTTGCAATTGCAAGTCTACAATTCTTTGGTCCTCAATTCTCCGTTGAACAAACCACACGAACAAAATTTTCCTCCTTTATTTAAATCTTAAGTCCCTCAGCCCTTCTCCTCACCGAGCGTCTCTTCAATTTTTTTTTTTCAAAGAGAAATAATACAAATCTCTTCTCGTTTTTTGTGCGAGTAACATCAAATTATTAAAATTTTAAAAAATATTATCACTTTAGATATAAATCTCACTCTACCCCTCTAAAATGATTTTTATCTTCTTTCACATTATTTATTGTGATCTCCTCATATTTATTTCACTTGAGTTTGATCAACCTTTTTTTTTCTTATCTCTTATTTACTTCGTATGAAGAGTTTTCTCTTTTAAAGTTTCCCACCAATCACTCTTTTTAAGTTTTTTATCGAAAAAAATAATAATAAATCCTTAATTTTTTTTCCTCTCCTAGCTGCCATCTAGGGATATATGCCCCTTGGTTTTTTTTGTTTATTTTCTAATTAGATCACAATTAAGAGAGAGAGAAAAAAAAAATATTAGATCACGCCAAGAGACATATCCTTTGATCGTGATCTAATTAAATCACGGCCAAGAAAAAAAAAATCGTTATGTCTATCTCTACCAAAAAACTGTGACAATGGAGTCAGAGGGTTAAAGGGACATATGGTCTCAATACTAATTTAGGTGCTATTTCTACCAAAAATATTAATATGGTGCTATTTTTACAAAGTTGATCGTCGTTAGTCCTATTTAAAAAAATAACTCCTTTTTTTAATACTTCACTTAAAAGATTTTCCCATCTTTTTATTTTTATTTTCTCTTATTTTTTCAATTTAATATTTTTAGACATTTTCTACATCAATGTCCCTTTTTTTTTCAATTTAATATATATATTTTTTCTCTTTATCTATATCCATGTGAGCTCCCATATCCGTGCAGCTAAATCTCTGCTGCATTTCTCTCCTTCAAAAAACCCATCTCGGTTTTTTTAGAATTTCAAACCGGATTACCATATTTTTGGATTTTAGACCAATTTCGAATTTTTTCGGATTATTTCAGATTTTTTATAATAAAATTCTTTAATTTCTTTTTTTAATAATATTAAGATGCATTGTTAATATTTTTTTTTAATAATATTAAGCCTAGAAGTTCTTCAGTTTTGTTGGAGTGGGCTGCGGGTTTCTTGGCAGAATTTCAGAATACCTCTGATGCCTGTTCTGGTGGCTCTAATTCTGCTGGTGTTTCTAGGCAGGTTTCTCATTGTTGTTCTGATTCTGGGGTTGCTGTTTCTGGTGGCGGGCAGTCTGCTGGTTTTTTTGTGAGTGATCCTAATGGGGTTCTTTTGCTAGTACTTCTGCCCCTGGTATTTCTTCTGCTCTTGGTTCTTTTTCTCCAGCCCCAGATCCTATTCTTTCTTGGATCCCTCCTCCTCCTGGATCATTGAAGTTAAATTCGGATGTTGCTGTTAAGGTTGGGTTTTCTTGTGTTGGAATTGGTTGTGCTATTAGAGATAGCCGGGGCTTTGTGGTGGCTGCCTCTTCCAAGCCTCTGTTTGGCATTTTTTCTACTGAGGTTGGTGAGCTTCTTGCTCTTAGGGAAGGCTTGTTGTTAGCAGTTAAGCTAAAGCTTCGGGTTGATTGTGTGGAGGTGGATGCTTGTAACGTGATCTCAACAATCTCTTATGGTGATATTTCTTTTAGTTCTGTGGGTCATGTTGTTCATGATATTAGAACCTTATGTAAAGAGGTGGGAGTTGTTTTGCGCCAAGCTGTCCCTCATGCTAGGAATGGCTTGGCTCATTCTCTTACTTCTTTGGCTTTGACCTCTTTGGAGGATCAGTTGTGGCTTGAATGTAAGCCTAGTGTTTTTAGTTTTCTTGGTTTGTAGTTGTTTGTTTGTTTCAAAAAAAAAAAAAGATGCATTGTTAAAAAAAATATATTTTGAATGGATTCCCTTACATTAATATTTAACTACTTTATTAAGATATTTTTTTATTTTATCAATTAATTTTGAGTAAAATTATCCACTTCACATAATTAATCAAATAAATAAAAGACTATAGTTGAACATAAATTACTTATTGATTATAACTTTTATAAACTAATAATTAAAAATTGAATGAGATTTGGTTGCATCACTATAGCTAGAGTAAATCCTCACTAGGTTGGTGTTGGGACTTATGCCCTGAAATTTGTAATATGTAAATGTAATTAAACATGAATAAAAGAAATAGATTTTCATTTAATAAATATTTGTTTATTTCATTCATACGCTTGTGTGTGTGAAATATCTAAGATTGCAGGATGTAATCTCAATCTGAGTATATGAATGTCATATACAGAAAGATTCAGTTTGAGACGTTTAATCTAAAAAGTCTGTAGAGAGCAAAATCTAGGGTTTGTATGGTTTTGTATATATATATATATATATATATATATATATATATATATATATATATATATATTTTTATTTTGTATATATAAACTTGATTGATCGTTAAATATATGGTGGTATTGGTTTTAGGTTTTAATTGTTTTTGGAAAAGCCAATTGTTTTATGGCTGTTTTTTTTATTTATATTGTTTTTGTTTGTATATATTTTTTTTGAATTATTTTTTGTATTCTGCGAAGAAGATCATAACGTGCAAAAGGATACGGAAAAAAAAAATAGTGGCTGGGCGCAGGCTGTTGTGTGCGCGCCTGCGTTGGCCGCTACCGCTGCCTTTTTGAGGCTGCCTTAGCAGTTTTTCGCAACCCTATTTTGCTGCATATTTTTCAAAAAATATTGTTAAATATTATTCCATAAAAGAATTGGAGCGAAAACAACATCCAAAACTCTGCCTAAGCGAACGAAGGCTATGCGCACCAAGCGTGCGCGCGACAAGCATGCACGCGACTGTCATTGCTGGCAGCCGCATGTTTGCATGCGCTAGGACTGTTTTGGGCCGTGTTTGGACCGCGGATATGTGTTAGGGTAACACATGAGCCTTGGTACAAAAGATGGCAACCCATAGAAGCCAAATAGACAGCCTTAAAGCGTCAAAGGTTGCTGCGCGTGTGCGAACTTGAGTCTTGCAAAATAGTAGCCTTGTGGGCTTCGTAGGCAGCACATACGTATTATTGGTTTTAAGTGATGGGCCTTAGAGTCCAACTTATGAGATGGATCACTTAATATAAATCAAGTTGGACTTGATAGGGAGCCAAATACGAAAAATGATGAACTTGAAGTATTTTGAAGACAAAGAATTACAAGAAGACAAAGGGATGCCTGAATTAATATTTGTAAATTAAAGTTGTTTAAGCTAGATAGCCTATGTCACTCAGTCACTCATGTATGCTTCAATTTTAGGTCATGTGATGATTTATTTTATTTAAAGTAGTGTCATACATATAAATGCCATTTAGATTAGGTGTGCCTACACTTGTATTATAACATGTCATACATACATAATTGCCATGAAATATGTGTATTTATTATTAATGAGATTAAAATAGGATATTCACATAATTGACAATTAAATAATGAGATTAGTTTTTAGGAGTAAACTACTCTTTTAATAAACTACTCTTTTAATAAAAAGGTTAATTAATTAGATTGGTTAGGCCCAATAAATTATTAGGATTAATTCGATTATGATCCTAATAATAATTGGACCGAATAATGTGATTTAGTTTTAATAGTTAAAACTTGGAAAACTCACATTTAAATTCTAATTTATTTAAATAGTTTACGTAGACTATAGTTCAAAATAATAAATTAGATTTTTAATAGTTAAAGATTAGGCAACTTATTATATGAATAAGATTCTAGTAACATACTAAACGATCTAGTAACTTAGATTTTAATTAGCTGTTGAATCTAAGTTAAACCTAGAAACATAGAGTTTTATAACTCAACATCATTAAGAAAACCGTAAACTACGAATAGTAAGTGGGAGAGGGATATATGACATTATATCCCATAGTCTCCATCGTTATTTGAACACCGTGAGATTCAAGTAGTGCCTCAAGACGGCTTTGTTTTCGTCTTTACTAAGGAAGGTGTGAGGTGTCCACGAGAGTCAATACCAAAGAAGAAAATCGAAATTGGTATCGATATTAGGCTTCTTATTTTATAGATATATCGGTGATAATATCGATGTCGGTGGATATTATGTTAAAAGTAAAAAAAATATGGATATTTGTACTTAAAGTTAGAAATATTTTGTTCAATTTTGGGACAATCTAAAAGAATTATACATCAAATGAATCATATTTTGACAAAAATTCGCATAGTTATGAACTTATGTTATAAATTATAACATAGATAGAGTATGTATATAATTTCTAAAATTAAAACAGAATGATATCTTGTTTAACTTTTACAATATTATATATAATACAAAATTAAATATTTAATAAACAAAATTATTATAAAAAAATATAGTTCTATGATTTTATCATACATTGTATATCTGAAATTTAATACTAAAATAAATTTCTTGGTAGTTCAAAGATAAAAGGTTCATTTCCATCTTGATTCGAATAATAATTTTTCCGAAAAAATATACTTGCATAGTTTTCGAGGTAGTTATTAATATATGTCGTGTGTATGTTGTTTAATATCTTCCAATGAATTTATGAATTGAGTAGTTTGGATTTACCCAACTTGGTCGATATTGCTGATCTGCATATATATGTATTGCATATTACATTTGTGGCGAAAAATAATCAAATATATTATAGTTACAATAAATTTCAGATCTACCATAATATGGTACCTAGGAACTTAACCCTGTCTCCAGATTACCCAAAGAACTATTTTTTGTGTCTATACTTATTAAAGAAAACGTCATAGTCAAAGAATCTTCATTAATTTGACTCATTCCTCCTTGTCGTCTACCACGATTTTGATCAAAAACATTTCCTATTAATTCTCTACCTGCACCATCATCCCAACCTGCTGTACCCTCATCCCAAACCTCTTGCACAAATATCCCAACTTGCTGCACGAACATGCCAACCTCCTACACTAACATCTCAACCTCCTTCCTTATCCTCATCATCTTCATCAGCTTTTCCTACATTGTTTCCATCAGAGGTATGTTGGTCATCAAAAGAGCTACCAACAGTAAATCCACGATTTATACCAACTTCTTCTCTAATCACTAGTTCAACATTTATTCCCGTGTCTCGAGCATGAGAAGCAATACATAAGGGTTGTGTCAGATTTTAATTTTGTCACAAGCCTCACAACAAAAACCCATTTTACAAAGTATGTGAATCAACATCTACAGAGCATGTATCAACAAAAATAGTCTTAGCCCCATCAAAAGCCCCACAAAAACAACAAATTTCTTCCGATCACAGTCCAAAATATCCATAAAAAACTGATAAAAAATTACTGCTCATAGTCCAAAATCTAAATTAATTAAAAGTCTAACAAATTGCAATTTAAATAATGTAATGAAAGAATTACTGATGGCTGCTGCTACTTGGACTCGTGCGGTGGTTGAAACAAAGGTGGAAGACTCGTGCGACTATTGTAACAGAGTTGGAATCGACAGCCGAAATAGAGTTAGAGGACTCGTGCAGCGACTGGAATAGAGGTGGAGACTCGTGTGGTGGCTAGAACAGAGATGAGAAATGCGAAGTGGGCCACCAACAGATGGAAGAAGAGGAACACGACAAGTGACAAAGATTACTGGAGGAGCGGTGACAACGGGGGACCAACGGCTACAACGAGGGACCAACGGTGAGGGTAGTTGTGGCCATGTGGAGAACAAGCTCGAGATCCTGAATTTAGTTAGGGACCTAGGAGGACGCGGACCATATAAGATTTTTTTTTTGAACTAAGACCAGATGAAAGGCTATAGTTTTTCTTATTTTTACTTTATATATATGGTTCATTTATATATATATATATATATATATATATATATATATATCAGATTGAAAAAATATAAAAATACAAATAATTGAGAAAGATTCTTTACTAAAAAAAACTATTGTTTTTTATATTGTTTTCAACTTTTACTAGACTTGGTTTTTTTTTTTTTTTTGAAATATGCACGACAAGTTTTACACATTCACTCTTTACTTCTATATCTAATTTTCTTCTTCAATAATTCTACTATTGACCAACATCTTGAACATTTTAATAAATTTGGTAATGCCTCTTCTAAAATAATTTTTAATATATATTATTTGAACAATAATTTAAGTGTTTAAAATATAAAAAAATATTTTAATAATTTATAAAATGTCCATGAATTTTTAAGGTAAAATCACAAAATTTTGTGATTATCTAGATATATCGGAAATATTGGGATATTTTATAGATATTTCAAACACGTTCGGATATTCTGCAGGATATTGGATATTTGTCAATTTCGATATCGGTCCCTCCAATATACGAAAATATCGATGGATATTTTGGTATATATATTGATTTTAAGTCCTTGGTCAATACCAAGGTTGACTTCCTAACAGATAGGATTTCTAAATGTATTTTGGGATTGATTAACCCCACGGTAGAAATTATCAAGTTAAGTTCGTGAAATCTGAAATGATGGGTTACACTCACAAGGATTTAATTAAATGGTTAATTAAGATCCTGACTAAATTAAGTGATGATTGAATGATATAAGAATAAATAGTTGTTCTGATGTATCATTTGATTGAGAATGTTTCGATCTAATATTTAAATACTTGACCGACCCCTAGGCGGCACTTGCTTGGGGAATTTTGGACTGTCATGGCATAGTAACCTCTTTAGGGATTTTTTTTTCTAGTTCATTAAACATGTTCATGCATCATGTTTGATATTATGTCGAATATTGAGCATGTGATATGAATGTATGAAATGAATAAAATTTAATTTATTTATGTTTAATTTCAGTAATGTCTTGTGTATTATTACAAATTCTCGCAAATGAAAAATTATTCGGGGATTACTATATGAAATGAAAACATAACTTAAATGCAATCTTGGTCTACAAAGACCTTAAATTTGTGCTTACAGAGGAATGTCCTACAGAGCCTGCAGTCAACGTAGCATCAGCTGTCAAGGACGCCCATGAGAAATGGGTTTCTGCTAATGAAAAGGCCCGCAATTATTTGGTCGCTTGCGTATGATCGAAGTGCTTGTTGCGAAGCACGAATCAATGACTACTGCATTTGAGATGATTGAGTCATTGCAGGCCATGCTTGGACAACCTTCCAAACAAAAGCGGCACGAGGCTGTTCGCTTCGAAATGCTTGCTCGCATGAAGGAAGGTTCATCAGTCTAGAAGCATGTCCTTGGATGATGCCCTACTTCAACATAGCTGAAGTTAATGGTGGGGCCATAGATGAGGCTACCCAGGTGAGCATCATACTGACAACTCTTTAGAAGAGTTTTGATCAGTTTAAGAGCAACCATGGGATGAACAAGTTAAAGTTCAACAATTAAAAAAAAAATGACCTATAGTGACACATTTTTTAGTGACATATTTTAAATGTATCACTATAGGTATTATTTTGTAATAGGTTTATTATTTGTCATTATGTTTTTTAACCAAAATCTCTCTCACAAATTGTCCCGTTAAAAACTCTGGTTCAATTGAGATTTTTTCTAATAATTCGTCACAATTGAATAAAAATTAGGTAAGTTATACAACTATGATATAGTATTAAAATTAATGGCTCCGACTTTTTTTTATTCTGTCACAAATTAATGCATTTTATTCATTTATTTTTATTTTTATCATGATTCCTAAACCCTATTAACCAATTACGGGCATTCGCATATGTGGAGGTAGTGTTTTTAATATGTTAATCTTTGAGACATACTTGTTTATTGAATGACAGAAAAAAGAAAAGAAAAGAAAATATATTTTATCAATTAATTGATCAAAAAACGTTATCAATTAAGACAAATTAAATGATTAATTTTGTGACAGATTTTATAATTTTATAATTTATCGTGAAAAATTAAAAAAATAGATAATTTGTGACAATCAATATTATTAGTCAAAAAATTAAATTACAAAAAAAAAATTTAATTAATTCGTGACAAAAAAAAAAATAACTCCCAAAATTAATTGATAGCGACAAAATTTTTTTTTGTCTCAAAGTTACCCGCTAGTAGCATGATTCCTTAATTCACCGCAACTCAATCACTATGTTTTCTCCATTCTTTACCCGATTATATACTAATTTCTCAAAAGACATTTATCTCAAAACTCTGCTTTTCCACCATTCTCACATTATTGATTTATCACTTCCCCGAAAAATTAACCAAAACAGTTGCAGAGGAAAATAGGTATGTAAACCTTATTTGATTTTTTTTTTGGTTAAACCTTTTCTGATTTTATTTACTTTCCATAATGATTGGTGAAGACCTTCTCTGATTTTTTTTTTATGAAGACCTTCTCTAATTTTCTTCTTCTCCCTTCTTCATATCGTAGTTTGCTATAGATAGCCTTTGTAGTTTGGTGTAAGCAGTTGATTGTAAACTAACTGTTTGATTAAATGCATTGGTACAGTTTTCTTCTTCATATCATTGACTTACAATTTTTTTTTCTTTTTTGGATTAGGTTCGTTTTCTTCTACTTGATATCTATGTTTGTCATTGTGTCTTTTGTTGCTTTTTATGTGTAAATTTGTTAATATTAATTTATGGGTTTGCTTGGTTTTGTACTCTTTGTTTGTTGTAAACGATTTTGCTTGTGATCTAGAGGAAGAAAATAGAGAAAAAAAAAAAAAAACAGAGAAAAAAATTCTTCTTGATAAAAGATACCAAATCGCGGCGGCGGCGCTTAATCGCCGCTTAACGTCGCTTTCTACAACCAGGCATATGATATAATTCAATACATCACATGTACTATGTTTTTTGTTCAAACAGGTCTCCACTTTAATAAATTCAGACCCATCACTGCCGTTTGAAAAAAAAAAAAAAAAAAAATACAACTTTATCAAGATAGAGCCACCCATTATCTTAAATTGTAAATGATTTTTAGACTAAATAAAAAATTATGTTTACCACGTATATAATTCTTTATTCGCTTTTAGTCATAGAAATGCTATATTATTTAAATATAAGCAAATGACTTTATTAATATTCTAAAGATTAATTATAGAAATTTTATGCTTTAGCGCATATTTTCTAACAATCTTGAGTCTTCCTTGTCTGCTCGGCTCTTGACTTCCTTGTCTTTATGTTGTTGTTGCTGGTGTTGAAGGGGCAGTTCTCCCCCCATGTTTTTGGTTCCTTCTCTTTTTGTTGTAAAAAGTTAAAAGACTATAAACCGAAAAATGTAATAGAAAAAGAAAACATCTATCTAGAGGTTGATTCCATCTCTCTCTCAACAAGCATTGTGTGTTACTGCTCATTCATTTTTAGTTGCATCCTTTCTTACTTTAGCTGTTGTATGGTGTTTTGTTGCATCCACGACTGTTGAGCTCTCCTTTAAAATCCACTGCAAAAATACTTTTAAGCTACAGTTTGCCTAGAGCTATTGTACATGACTATTCTCAAGTTAAACAACTAATTAATTTCTAACTTGTTTCAAGAGCAGAGGATGCTTAAAAATGACCACAAGTGTTCATCAAGTTAGAATTAACTTAAAAAGGCCTCCTATTCAAAGTTTACCATTTTAAAATCTACGAAATATTCATGTACAAATGTGATATGTTATATCAAACTAAACAAATTTGAATTTTAACAAAATTTATTGCAATTGTACAAATGAGAACCATGTTAGGAGTTCTTAATAGTGTTCAGATTTTCTAATTGTTATAAGCTATCTCGACACAGCTCGTTGAGTATAATTTAGTAAAACAGATCATCACTGCTATCCTACCTACTAATGTAAATATCTTTTATTCCCAATAAGAACCCCAAAATCTTCTTGATAAAACAGTTTGTGAATTTCACAAACTCAGGTTCTCAATCATGGTAGTCAAAATTCATTTGTGAAATTCACCAAGCAATGCATCTTATTAGTATAGCATAGCATTTGTTTTACACGTTATGCTATCATCAAGACTGTAATATTGAAAAAATATAAAAAATTTACTCGATTTTCCATATTGCAGGATGTGGAGGGATTAGTAGGGGAGGTTCAAGAGGCTAGAAGAATTAAACAATTGCATCAACCTAGCAAGGTGCACTAATACAGTTTCCTTAATTTTGTTATTGCACATAGGAACAAAAACGCTTGACATTACCATGATGTTTCGTACCAATAAATTTCTATTAACATGACTTCTCCGCTGTTATGTTTTGTTTTGAATAATTTCTTTGGTTCATGAGAATGATGTTTTCTTTCAAATTAATTTTCAACATCATGATTCAGATTTGAGTTAAAATTTTGTTTGGTATATGGGGAAGAAGTTGGTGCAGTATCTTAAAACTATGATGCGAGAAGTGGGTCCTACTTTAAAAATAAAATGTAGCTATTATTTGATTCTGCTTATATCTTATTGTTTTTTATGACATTTGGTTACATTTTGCATGCTAAATTACTTACTTTCTTAGCTATGCCATTTGGTGTTCTATATTTAGTTGTAAAAAATAACTTTCCGTTTTTATTGTTAGAAATTGTATTATGTTTGTAGGTGACGGACATGGAACATGAGCATTGTGCGCTAAGAACTTAGATTAGAGAAGAATTTGTTTACATAACAGATAGTTTTATTGTATTTTTTTTTTGGAGGAAAAGAAAAATTGTCTCTTTCACACATGAACTGGTACCCTAATTTTTTACCACAAACTTGCCTTGCAAAGAAAGGCACCAAACGAAAAGATAAAACATTTTGAGACTGAAATAAATGGGTTGAGATCTCAACTTAAAAAGATGGAGGAATTGAAATATCAGTTTAACTCATTTTTGGTGATGTTTCAACATCAATTTTCAAATTCATCTGACTCTATATTTCATTAGTGGATTTTATAGTTTTAGTTAGCTTAGAACATTTTTTAAATTTCATCATGTGATTAGATTGATGACTACGTATTAACTTTCATTATTATATTTTTTATATTAATTTTAGAATATTAAATATTTATTTATTTAAATTTTATCTTAAATTAATATAAATATTATATGTCTTTTTATACTTTTGTTTTTTTATAGGTTTATCAATTTAATCGTAAAAATAATTTTTTTTGACAATTTAATGGAATATTAGCATTACTGACAAATATAACCATAATTATTATATCGTTATCAAAGTAGAGACTAAAAAAATCTTAAATTTGAAATGTCACTAAGTATGCGTACAGTGACGCAATTTTAAAATGATCATTGTCATTAAGTTTGCGTATAGTGACACAATTTCATATTGTTAACTGTCACTAAATTTTGTAGAGTGACCTAAATTAAGGTAATTTATTATCACTAGATTTGTGAATAATGACACAAGTTTTAAACAATTAATTGTCACTAAGTTTATATATAGTGATATTAATGCTTGCGATTAACTGTCATTAAATTTGTATACAATGACACAAATTGCATATGAGTAAATGTCATTAAGTTTGTATACAATGACACAATTTTCATATGATTAACTGTTACTAAGTTTGTATATAGTGGCACAATTTTCAGATGATTAAGTGTCGCTAAATTTTTGTATAGTGATAAATTTTTCTAATGATTAATAGTCACTATATTTGTAAATAGTGACATAATATTTAAATATTAAATCGTCAATAAATATGTGCATAGTGATAAATTTTAAATAGTTAACTGTCCCTAAATTTGTGCATAGTGACAAATTTTATTTTGTCACTCTTGAAGTTTCCCTAATAATGCGTCACTAAAAGTCATGGTTTGTGACACGTATAAAAAATTCGATCACTAATTATAGTGACGAAATGCCTTTAACCGTCATTAATACTTTTAGTGTTGAGGTTAAAGGTGACACTTTTGTAGTGAAACTTTTTATATTATAATATTGATATTATGACAAATTTTTCTTTCCTAGTGACAAATAATTTTTGTTTCTATAAGTAGATTTTCTTATAGTGAATCTGAGGCAGTTGCTCAATGAGCTCTCAACTTTTCAGTCCATGTTTAAGGACAATAAAGGTAAGACCAGCAAGGCAAATGTAGCTGAGACATCTTTTTTTTGTTTCAAGAAGAGGAAGAGGTCTACTGGGAATGCAAAGGCTAAGCCCAAAAAGAAGCAAGTTCAAAAGAAGAAGCAGAACACTAAAACCAACAAAGTAAAGGTAAAGTGTTTCCATTATGACAAGGTTGGTCACTGGAATAGGAACTGTCCTAAGTACCTTGAGGAGCTCTCAAATAAGAAGAAACTGAAAGGTAAATCAGATTTACTTGTCATTGAATCTTGTTTAGTGGAAGATAATTCTTCACATTGAATAGTAGATTTAGGGGCTGATTGAATCAATTATGTTATTATTTTAAACCCCATGTACCTCATCTTTTGATCTTGTATTCAAGTGAATTTAGCGGATTTAATGTGTGTTTTGAGCATGTGCAGGTTTTATTTAATGATTAGGAAATTTGCCAAGAATGGAAGATTGTAGCCTTAAAAGACAATTTTTGGACCAGTAGGCATCGCTACCCATGTTTCGCTACCTAGGGTTGCCATATGGAGTCACGAAGAAAAAGTGATTTTTTGGCAGTAAGTGTCGCGACCCAGGCGTCACGATCGCGACAAGAGAATCACGACGAAGGATCCAGCTTTCACCAGTGAGTGTCGCGACCAAGCCTTCGTGACCCAGGGTCGGGACACGAATCCTGACAACCTAAGCTTTACGAGCTATAAAAGGAAAAGGAGAAGAAAAGAAAAGGGTTCACACAATTGTAGAAAAACACTATCTAAGGCCAAGTTTCATCACCAAACACTTTACCTACACCATCTATTGTGTTCTTCGAATCAAAGACACAAGCCACCACATCAGTCTACCATTGTTATCGATCGTTCAAAATATCCAAGTTCAAAACATCGAAAGAACTAAGAAATCATAAGAGAGGTAAACACATTGAAAGGAAGTATCATCTTCTAAGGGAGATTGTGCATAGGGGTGACGTGACGATTACTAAGATCGCGTCAGCAAAAAATCTAGCGGATCCCTTTATCAAGGCTCTACATCATAAGAGTTTTGATGGGCATCTAGAGAACATAGGGATGAGAGATATGACACACTTCCTATAGCGCAAGTGAGAATTGTTAGGATTATATTTAATAGCAAGAGTGTACTGTTGTAATTTAACAATCTTTTTATATTTATAAAGTGATTTTTGTTTTAATAAATCTTATACCTTTAATAGTTTAAATATTATAATTGTTAAATATAAATAATTATAAGGTCAAAAGACTATGGAAAATAAAAGAATTGTTCATACATCCGGATATGTATGAGGTAGACACAATTCTTTAGTTAGTCTTGAATAACATTCACAATTTAAGATAAAGGTTGGGCGCAATTATCTTGTTAAAGTTGTATATTCTTTTGCTAGTATTTGAGTGGGATCATATATGTTATGATGAGTCTAAAATCATCAAAATATAGTGTTTTTGGGCAAAAGAATCTAGTGCACTGGGTGCATTAAATTGGATCACAGGGAAATTTTATCCAAAACCGTCAATGGATAAAAGTTTTCACTTGAGGGCAATCAGAGAGTTTATCCTCAATCCTGAGATAAATTATGGACTTATGATTGCAAGTGTTATCATTTGAGCTGTCAATAAGTATGATTATATGATATAGTCTATCCTCGATGGTTTGGTGTTATTCACTTGTTAATCATTAAGGATTTCATTTATAGAGATAGATATCGTGGCTCCATTTGTCAAATGAGAGTAGAATACCATCATATGGATCTTTTGAGGTATTGGATATTAAATTTTAACGTTAAGTTTTCAACAGTGTCTATTGAAACATAGCTTTTGGAAAAGTCAAAACACAGCACCACTTTTGTCATAGTAGATAGTGATCTGTTTATTCGCACTAGGAACCATTTCCAAGTCAATCAAGAACTAGTAGAGCCAAACAACCTCTTTAACAGCTTCGCATGTGGCTATATACTCAGCTTCCATGGTGGAATCAGCAATACAAGATTGCTTGATACTTCTCCATATAAATGCTCATCCTCCAAGAGTAAACACGGATCCTGATGTGGATCTTCTAGACTTCGATTTCGATTGGAAATTAGAATACGTATACCTAACGAGAATTAAATTCCCTATAGAGTATACAAGCATATGATCTCTTGTTCTCCTGAGATACTTGAAAATAGACTTGACAACCGTCTATTATTCAAGACCAGGTTTCAGCTAGGAGAAGGTCTCCTAGTAATAACTCTTGGGCGCCTAGAGCCTTTGTGAGTTCTCATTCATCTAAGCAATGAGAACTTGGAGTTAAGCCTCTATTACATCATAAGCTGAGTCGTCAGCCATAAATTCGTATTAGTAATATGCTAGCTTTGCTCGTCTAATCATTGTCATTCTCACGGTGGGTGCTAAATTGTAGACCGTTGAATATGTCCAACATTGAAATGGGCACTACATCCTGCAAAACTAAACAAAGGTGATCGGTGGACTACTAGTGATACCAGGGTGGTACTAGCCTAGTTGCACTTCGACGATTAAGTTAGCAAGTCTAATTTGATTATACAACTGTAATAAGATGATTTGAAAGGAATACTTCATTTGACTCATAACCCAATCGTGGCTCGTCGAAATATGAGCGGATTGATGTGTGAATATTTACAGCGATCGTTAATAAGGATAATAAAAATTGCTTTGTACAAAAAGATTTCAACTCCCTTCCATGAGTAAGGCTTCACCCTAATATAGTAGCTGTGGGTTGTCCGTTAAGGATTGGATGATGTGATCCCTCATTCCCAGGCACACTATGCGGGCTTCACAGGATTTTCTATTGACTCTTTTGACTTGATTCTTTTTTAATCCAAACAGCCTGATGTACCCTTTTCGTTCTTGAAGTCTTTGGGTCAGTTTATTAGCTTTGTGAACACTAAATGGTTCCTGGGCCTAAATTCCATTCATTTTGCTTTGAACTTATCCCTCATAGGGATTTGGAACTCATTGGGCTTCTATTATATTTTTTTGGCCACTACAAAGTTTGACTTATTTATTGTTATGTGCCTAATTTCATTAAGCCCAATAGGCCCAGAAAAGTCAACGAAGCCCATTGGGCCCAGAAGACCTAAGACAGTCAACGAAGCCCAACGGGCTGGCAAACTTATAAAACCACGCAACAAATAGGCCACAATGAAGAGAAGTGAAGAGAGGAACCTGGAGCTCTATTTGAGCTACAACACTCCAGCGATCTAGAAGGCTTTATCACATCACCTCTCATTGAAAGTTTAGCTCTAGCTCGCATAATTCCCAGCTCGAAACATATCTTCCAGATAAGGCAAAATCCCATGATTGTAGGGATTTAATTATATCAATCAACAGAGTTTGAATTTGTATTTAATTCCTGATTTTCAGTGATTGTATCCTGATTAATATGCAATTCTTAGGGATTTTATTTGGTACCTGATTTCTAGCAATTTAATTCCATGTAAACCAGGATGACTCCATCCCTTCACACTATAAAAGGGGGGGGGGGATAATCACTGATACAAAGGTTACAATTTTTTAGAGCAAAAAATACTTAGCAAGAGCTCGTGATTAATATAAGAACAGTGGAAGTATGCATTGTCCTTAGGCTGAAACACTTTAAAAATTCTTTGTCTTGATCCATTATTATTTGTTTTCTGATTATAATTACTGTTTATAGCGTTAACCAAATTCATACGTTAATATTTTGGCCCTAGAAGGAGGGCCCGTTTGAGGATTCAAACTTCTGTTTTTTAGCAAAAAACATTTTTTTTTTCCTCTATTTTTCAGGTAATTCTCCAAACAATGGCAAGAGGTGTAAGGACTCTTTCCAGAACCACAAGGAGCAGAGATGTTCCACCGACTAGAGGACATTTAGAGCATCTCACCAGCCTTAGATTCCACCACATGTCCCAAACGTGGTCCCAGTGATTCCTATCATTCCACCATCTGTTTCAAATCCACCAGCAGGTTCATTCCCTACTCAGATGGATCCAGAGGGAAACGATCAGGCTGGTCCATCCAGGCTACCAGATTTCAAAAAGTGGATGGAAAGGCAACTCGAAATGGAGAGAATGATAACGGAGATGGTGCAAGGCTACCAGTTTTTGATTCAAAATCAGCCTGGGCGTGAACAGGTCAAGGAGAGCACCTCACCCCTATAAGAAAAGCGATTTGAAAGTACATAGCGGAAGTAAAAAACAGTTTTAGTATAGTTTCAAAAATTTTCCTTTTAAAAAAGACCTTAACCCTTGATTAATTAAAATATTAATAAAAAGGTATTGTACCTTTTTAACATGACAATTGACATTGCGTCGAATTGATTCCCTGCAAGATATTCCAATCTAATCACGAATATAAATCACCTTAGAGTGTGAGCTCCCTTTCTTTGAATTGTAATACCTGAGGATGGGGAAAATAAAAACTTTTTCTTTTCGTTAGTTACAACAATCCTCAAGAAGAATCTAAGAGCACTCAGTCACTTTTGAATTATCAATCTTTCAATCGAAATTCGCGTGAACCCAATTTGAATGTTGTACACAAAGCCTTTTGATGTAAAAGCTAACAGCGTACTATCGAAACAAAATGCTCTTCTCTTTTCTCTTTTGGCCGAATTCCTCACACTTTTGCTTTGAGTTGGCCGAATTTTCTAAGCAAGATGAAAGCTTAAAAAATTCTCTCACACAAGCTTGTGTTGACCGAATTCCTTTTATAGGAATATTTAAGGGTGGCCAAATTCTTCTAAGGGGAGGATTTGTGCTTCACCAAAATTCCTATCAATTTAGGAGTTCAATTGATTTCCAACTCATAAGTTTGTAGTTAATTTCTAGTTATTGACTTTTATTAAAATTCCTTTTAAGGTAATTAGATTAAATTATTAATCCAATCTCAAATAGGAATATTAATTGTGATTAAATAAAAATACATATTTATCTACTTATCAAATAAAGTCATGATACTTATCATACTTCCAACAAAAGTATGATACTAGGAGATCTTATCCTAGTTGAAAAAGATTTTGACTTTTAATTAAACAATTAATTAATTAATTTCATTTAATTAAATAATAATATAAAACAAAATATTAGCCAATATTTTTAGCCTTGCCGCCCAAACCTTATTACATGAGCTA
Organism: Xanthoceras sorbifolium; assembly: GCA_003430845.1. Classification (NCBI taxonomy): domain Eukaryota; kingdom Viridiplantae; phylum Streptophyta; class Magnoliopsida; order Sapindales; family Sapindaceae; genus Xanthoceras; species Xanthoceras sorbifolium. The sequence continues at coordinate 19,872,461 of CM010622.1, read as the reverse complement.
TATTTTATTTTTCCATTTTATTAAATCCAATGGACTTTAATAAAAAGTCCACATGTGAACTATACACATTCTTACTAAAAAAGAAACAAGTCCACATGTCTTAATTAATACATTAATATAATTGAGCAGCCCATTTAAAAATGGACAATTATATTGTTAATGTATTAATGAAATACTAATTGCACCCTATTAGAGCCGCCCAAGATTTCCTTTAGTCTTGGCCCCCCATTCTAGATATATGAAGAGTTACCGAGTGTTTTGTTCACATAGGACCGCAGCTCTTCAAAACTTTTGGATTTCAAAACCCAAAAACAATTCTAGATGGACCCAGTAATTAGTCCGGTAGAATATATTGAGTGACTCATGCAAGTTCGTGTAGATTGGGGATCTTGGCGGGCTATCTAAATTTAAGCTTTAATAGATATAATTTAATCACAATCAACAAATGATTCACTTAGGTTCAATCTATTACTTTTAGTTCATTCCACTAAAGAACTAAAATTGAACTCTTAAATAAAGATAATAAAATAGTGTTTCTCATTCGTACCCTATACAATCTTATCGGAGATGGTGTATCATCGTGAAGAATACCAGTAATTGCCAAGAACTCATAGACCGCCTATAGCTCTCCTAGTTACCAGTTTTAATCATATGACCATATTTTGAACATAAATATTTTGACTTGTCCAGAATACATGTTTCAATAGCCACTATTGAAAACTTAACATTAAAACTTAATATCCAATACCTCAAAAGATCCATATGATAGTATTCTACTCTCATTTAATAAATGAAGCCACTATGTCCATAACTATAAATAAAGTCCTTTATGATAAACAAGTGAATACCATCAAACCATTGAGGATAAACTATATTATATAATCATACTCATTGACGGCTCAAATGATGACACTTGCAACCATAAGTCCATCATTTATATCAGGATTGAGATAGACTCTCCGACTGCCCTCAAGTGAAAACTTTTATCCATTGACGGTTTTGGATAAAGTATTTCATTGTGATCCTATTCAATGCACCTAGTGAACTAGATCCTTTTGCCCAAAGACACTAAACTTTGATAATTTTAGACTCATCATAACACATTTGATCCCACTCAAATGTTAGCAAAAGAATCTACAACTTTTGAAAGACAAAGGCGCCCAACCTTTATCTTAAGTTGTGAATATTATTCAAGACTAACTAAAGAATATATCTATCTCATACATATCTAGATGTATGAACAATTTTTTATTTATCATAGTCTTTTGACTTTATGATTATTTATATTTAACAATTATAATAATTAAACTATCAAAGCTATAAAATTTGTTAAAATAAAAACCACTTTATTAATATGAAAAGATTGTTAAATTACATTATTACACTCTTGTTATTGAACATAATCCTAACAGCCCCTACTTTCAGTATGGGATAACCCAGTCCATCCTGCCTGCCAACCCACCAAGCCCGGCACGACGCTCAACGAGGTGAAATTTTCATTCATTCAGAAAACGCAGTAAGGGGAGTTGCAAGAGAACTTGATAAGTGGTGTGAAGGACCCCATCGCACTGGGCCGGTGATCCATATGAACACCAACAAGGAAAGATATGTGGAGCTTAGCAGAGATTGTCGGAGTGCCCCAGTCCACAACTGGACCTAACGAACTAGGTCACTATGACGTCCACGTGAAATCTATTATCAGCGACCTAGTAGGGGCAGCAATGGAGATGCCCACCATGCAGTACCAGCCGCCGAAATTCCTAGGAATTAGGCTGTTGTACCCCGGATGAAAAGGAGAGAGTCGCCGGACAGAAATCGCTGAAGGTTGCCCGACCCACTAAATTCGCCTCGAGGCAGCAAGGAAGATCGCAGGAGAGATAGTGCCACCTCTAGCGTGTTAATGGCATCCCATCTGGTCCCTGAATATCGAGCGTTGCTACAAAGGCTGGAATAATTAGAATGACGGGGTGAAATGGCAGAATCTAAAGATAGATACATTAAGCGAAGTCTGTTTTGCTGGGATATAGAGAACGAGCCATTGCCAGATTGCTTTCAAATGCCCAATATTCCCCTCTACCAAGCTATCAGTGATCCCTTCGACCACCTGGATGCCTACAACATGCAAATAAGTCTCCTCATAACAAGCAGCAGGGTTAAATACTGGTACTTCCCAGCAACGCTTAGGGAAATTCCCAGAAAATAGCTGGGGGGACTTCTAGCCGGAAGTATAACGAGTTGGAACTAGAGCCAGAAACTCTTCATACAGCAGTACCAGGCCCTAATGAGGTAGCTCGTTACTTCATATCACTTGGTGACCATTTTTCAGAAGTCGGACGAGCCCCTAAAGGATTACATAGCTCGTTTTTAGAGAGAAGTGAGCTACGTAGATAACCCAACAGATGAGAGTCTACTGATAGCGATCATTGCCGGGCTGCGAAAAGACTTCTACAAGCAGTCTAACACCCACATCTGCATGGAGAAAGCTTTCGAACCCAAGAAACGTAGCCTCAACAGCAAGAAAGATGGGGGTGGAAGCATGCACGACAAAAACAAGCAGAAGAATAAAGGGGAAAATAACGGTAATAACAGATGTAACAGGAATAAGGCCTCACAGAGAGACGAGACCTCTGAAAACCAAGTAGCTAAGAAGGTTAGAAATAACGAAAGGGGTAAGGAGAAACAGAGGTCGTTAGCAGACTTATGCCCAGCTGTCTGATTCCCAGGACAAAATCTTCACTTTAGAGAGGAACAAGGAAGAATTTGGAAGGCCACCTCCCCTGAGGACGCCCATGCGGGCTAGAAATCCTAACAAGTTCTGCGCGTACCACAATGAGGCAGGCCACAATACAGCCGATTGCTTCGAGCTTAAGGATGCAATCGAAGATCAAATCAGAAGAGGTCACTTGAGAGATTATGTGGTGCGCCCTAGAAAGCAGCCGCAGCAGTAGCAGCTAATTGAGCCCGCTCATCCAAAGCCAATCCCAGATGAGCCAGCAGTAAGAGTGATCCACACTATTCATGAAAGGCCGCACCTCGTAGGAACCTCAAATAATTCGCTTGCCCATCATGTGAGAGAAGCAAGCCAAACTACTATAAGAATGATGAGTGCAGATGAACGACTTGCGAAACAATGCAGGACAATGTAGAAGGTGTAACTTTCACGGATGCTAATATGCCGGGTGTGCACTGGCCGCAAAACGACGCGATTGTCATCAAAGCAACAATCGAAGGAGTAGCCGTCTACCGAACCATGATTGATAATGGCAACTTGGTGAATGTCATATACAAGGCAGCCTACGAAGAAATGAGGGTGAAGCAACGCTAGCTGCGACTATCAAGCAAACCGCTCTATGACTTCACAAGGGACTCTATCATACCACTAGGGCTCATTACCTTACTCCTCACATTAAGAGAACCAGGTCATCAAACAACCACCATGGCAAACTTCTTGATCATCAATTGCCCTACGGCTTACAACGCCGTCCTAGGAAGGCTAGCCCTGAACGACCTGGAGGTAATCACTTCCAAGAAATACCTTACCCTAAAATTCCCAACTCCAACAAGGGTAGGAAGTGTTCATGGAGAGCAGAAGGTGGCTAGATCGTGCTACGAGATGACAGTTAGGATAGGATCCCGTGAGTAGGCAGCTAAAGTGAAAGCCAGCGTGCAAAGAATGAATAGCTGATGAGAATGCAAAATGTCCTATTTTTCTCCCTTAATGTTTAGTCTTTTATACTTATTTGGTGCTTAAATGTACTCATTATTCTTATATTTTGATTTAGGATGCAAATGGAGGTGTTAAGTGCAAAACAAAGCTAATTGGGCAATATTGACAGTTTTGACATCGCTTGGTAATATGGGCATAACTTTCTCATCCAAGCTCCGATTGAGATGATTCAAAATGCTATGGAACGACAAGAAAAAGCTCTACAACTTTATGTTTTGCATTTTGAGATAATAGCAGCATCAAGGTCAAAATCGAGCTTGAAGTTGCTGTACCTGCACCGTTGATGTTCTGGAACGTTTCTTAACCTCCAAGTCTAATACGCGGATTTGATGCGCCTTATTTTCGGAAGTCTCCAGATCTAGTGCAAGAAAATTACAACTGAAATCACCACTTTCCTATTTGTATTAGGACTTCATTTTATCTTTTTTTAACATTTTCTTTCATTAGTCAGATTTGAATATTGTTATTTTAGGATAATTTTTACCATATTTTTAGGGATTAGGTAGACTTCTAATAGGTGAGTTAATGTGTATAAGGAGAGGAGGAAATCATCAGACCAGCACGTCTCTCTCTCCCCTCTTCTCTAACTTCTTTTTTAAGTTTTCATCATGACCTTGTTAGGATTATGCTCAATAGCAAGAGTGTAATAGTGTATTTGACAATCTTTTACGTATCAATAAAGTGATTTTTGTTTTAACTAATCTTATAGCATTTATAGTAATTGTCAAAAGTAAATAATCATAAGGTCATGAGACTATGAGAAATTAAGAATTGTTCGTACATCTGGATAAGTTTAAGGTAGACATAATTCTTTAGTTAGTCTTGAACAATATTCACAACTTAAAATAAAGGGGGGGCGCTTTTACCCTGTTAAAGTTGTAGATTCTTTTGTTAGCATTTGAGTGGGATCAACTATGATATGATGAGTAAAATTATCAAAGTGTAGTGTCTTTGGAGAAAAGAATATAGTGCACTAGGTGCACTGAATAAGATCATAATGAAACACTTTATCCAGAACCGTAAGTGGATACAAGTTTTCACTTGAGGACAATCGAAGAGTTTATCTCAATCCTGAGATAAATGATGGACTTATGATTGTAAGTGTTATAATTTAAGTTGTTAACGAGTACGACTATATCGCATAGTCTATCTCGATAGTTTGGTGGCATTCATTTGTTAATCGGTAGAGGAATTCATTTATAGATATGGACATAGTGGCACCATTTATTAAATGATAGTAGAATACTATCATATGGATCTTTTGAGGTATTGGATATTAAATCTCAACGTTGGGTTTTCAATTGTGACTATTGAAACATGGCTTTTGGACAAGTCAAAATGTGGTCATATGAGTGAATGTTGTAACTAGGAGAGCTGTAGGCAGTCTATGAGCTCTTAGCGATTACTTGTATTTTTCACGAGGATACACTATCTTCAATAAAGGTTGTCTAGGGTACGAATGGGTACACTTAACTTATTCTATCTTTAAGAGTTGAATTTTAGTTTTTTAGGGGAATGAACTAAAATTAATAGATAGGACCTAAGTGAATCATTTGTTGATTGTGATTAGGTTGTATCTATTGAAGCTTAAATTTAGATAGCTAGCCAAGATCCCCAATCTACACAAATTTGAATGGATGACTTGTTATATTCTACCGGACCATTTATTTGATCCATCTTAGAATTCTTTTTGGATTATATCCAAAAGGTTTGAGAGGTGTGGTATTGTGTTCGATTAAGACACGCGGTAACTCGTTAAAGTACATAAGATGGGCGGCCAAGGATGTGTGATTCCTTGGGCGGCCCTATTGGAGTGTGTTTAGCATTCCATTAATATATTAAGAATATAATTTGCACATTTAATATAGATGAGCTATTAAAGTATATTAATATATTAAAAAAGGCATGTGGACTTGTTTCTTTTTTAATAAGAATGGGTCTAGTTCATATGTGGACTTTTTGTAATAGTCCAATGGAATTAATAAAATGAAAAAATAAAGTTTAGCCCATAGTTTAGGGCTTGGCGGCAATGGCTAAGTTATTTAGCTATTTAGTTTGTTTTATTTTGTTATTTAATTAAATGAAAATTAATTAATTATTTAATTAAAAGTCAAATTACTTTTCTACTAGGAATTGGATTCTGATTTTCATACTATTAGTGATAGTATGATAAGTATCAAAAATCTTATTTGATAAGATGATAAATAAAAGGTTTTATTTATCAAAATTAAATTAGGAAGTTTTTGATAACTATCAAAACTCTAAGTTGACTTTTTTGTCAAATTAGGAAATTTTGATAATGTCACAATTATTTAATATCCATTAAATTAATTATTGGATAATACACTTATTAGTTGGGATAAAATTGAACTCTAAGGTTGATAGGTTTTTGGGTGAAATACAAATCCTCTAACAAAAAGAATTCGGCCACCTTAGAAAACCTAGCAAGGGGAGTTCAGCCATTCAAGAAATTGGTGTAATTTTGTGAGCTTTGTGAAGTCAATAAAAATCACCCAACTCTAGCAAAAAGTGTGTGAGAATTCGTCCAAGAGAAAAGAGAGCAAGTGACAAGCCCCTAACCTACTATTTTACGCTAGGCGGCCTGCCGGCAACTCCATGGTAGCTTCTCAGTAGAGGCTTGCCCCGCTGAAAAGCTTCCGTAAAGATAAGCCGTTACTTATCCTATAAATCTGAGTAAAAGTTTTTTTTTTTTTTTATACAAAACTAATTTGTTAAAATTTTGGCAGCATGATGTCTGCATTTTGGACAATTCCCATTATCTGTAAAATAATTTAAAAACACTTCTAAATATCAAATACTTTCTCTACTACCCTTAGGACTTCAGGTTCATAAAAAAAAAATACAACACAACTCAATCACAATTTCAAAGTAAACGAAAGTGGGCGAATCCAATTTTAAATAAAATATTAATGTACTAAACAAACAATACTTACTTAAGGAATTTTTCAAAAATATAATTTTACATGAGTGTTACAAATAAACATAATACATATTCTACAACAGTCACAGTAATGTCTGATTAGTCTTGCTGGTCGTAAGAGTCCCTGGAATATCTGCAACTGTACTTGGGAGGTTGGTTTATAAAACATAAAAATATAATGAGCAAAATGAGCTCAGTGAGTGTTATTAGTTTCTAAACAATTTAATTTTGCTGATTAAAACCTCTTTGATTTTCTGAAAACCATACTGAAATGCATAATAATAAAACCTTTCATGTTTTCATGAAAACTGTACTTAAATGAATAATCATAAGACTTTTTCCTGTTTCCTGAAATATACTGAAATAAGTAATAATAATACTTTTTCTATTTTCTGAAACAATGTACTGAAATCTATTTCCTGAAAACTGTATTGAAATCTATTACATGAAAACTATATTAAAATCTGTACTGAAAACTATACTGAAATCTATTTTCTGAAAGCAATATACTAAAATCCATAATAATGAAACTTTTTCTGCTTTCTGAAAACAGTACTGAGATACATAGTATAATAATAAAACTTTTTCTGTTTTCTTGAAAACTGTATTCAGTGGTGGTTATAAAATTATCAAAAATATTACTACTGAAAATCACCAACCACTGATGGCCTTTTTCCTGAGAATACCCTAGATAAAGTACGAGGAACCTCAGTTTGCATCGTACTAGTACTGTGGAGTGGAGGCCTGAGCCTTGGCCTAGCCTGACTCGTCACCCAGCCTCGGCCGAGCCCACTAAATAAATAAACAGATTTACGTAGCGGAATTCCTACATCGCTACGTAAAAGCCAGCGCACTAACTCAATATATACCCCGAACGTGCAGAGGGCGACATATTGACACGACACACTAAGCCCAATTGCCTCCTTGGCAATATTTATGGTTAGCATAATACCCAAACCAAACCTGCCATGCACGTCCAGGATACTTATGATCGGTTAATCCTAAATACTGAATACTAGGGATTCATTATAGGCAAAAAAAAATCTTGAAATCTTTAGTTTATTTTCATTTTCAAAAATCATGGCTATAGTTAGAGAATAAAATTATAACTTTCCATGAATTTACATAAAACATATTATGGAAATGAAATGTACTTTGCATAAAATAAGTTGAACACTCACTTAAAACATATTCTTAAAATAAAATACACTTTACTTAAAAATACTTTAAACACTCACTTGAATAAAATGATAACTTGCTATGAATTTACATAAAATATAGTAGAACATAAAATATACATTTTATAAAATAGTTTTACACTCACTTAAAATATATTCTTAAAATAAAATACACTTTACTTAAAAATACTTTAAACACTCACTTGAATAAAATGATAACTTGCTATGAATTTACATAAAACACAGTATGAACATTAAATGTACAATTCATAAAATAGTTTTACACTCACTTAAAACATATTCTTAAAATAAAATACACTTTACTTAAAAATACTTTAAACACTCACTTGAATAAAATGATAACTTGCTATGAATTTACATAAAACACAGTATGAACATTAAATGTACATTTCATAAAATAGTTTTACACTCACCTTTTCGTTACAAACTTTCTGAGCACCACTTCGATTTTCCTACACATTTTCATATTCTACTTTTTAGAAAATACAATCACTTGCACAAGAGCAATTAAAATCATCCAAACCACTTAAAACAATTTCCTAATTCCGACGGCATTGTTTTGGTCACAACTTGACCATTTTATTTCCGATCATTTTCCTTCAAGTTCCTACATTTAAGTGTGATGTTTAGGCACATTCTTAGGCATAAAATTTACCCAATTACATCACATATTATTTCAACCCTTCACAACAACCCATTTCATCATTTTCTTTCAACACTTAACACTTTCTTCTTCTCTTTTCAATTTCCATCACTTCCTCCTACTTAACCACACTTGAATAACCATTACTACATATTAACATGAAGAAAACTTTAACTCAACCATCACACACATGGCTGCCCAAAAATTTATCATGCACTCCCAAAAATTTTCTTTCAATTTCATAACATAAATTGCTTAAAAATTATATCAATTTCTATACTAGTGCCTTAGCATGCATAGATTGAAAGTTTCAAGCAAAAATCACACCAAACCCTAGCTTGATCACACACTAATATTTATCAATTTAACATACATGACTTTCCTTTGCTTAGTAACATCAAATTCAATATCATCCAACTTGATTTAAACTAATTATAACATCAATTCAAGTTTACTTCAAACATTCCCAATAAACTAGTAACTCACCTTACACCTTATGACCTTAAATTCTCTTGATTGGCTTGGATACTTA
>CM010622.1:19848419-19858419 GCA_003430845.1 Xanthoceras sorbifolium | reverse complement strand
AGTCACCTCAAGTACGTGTTCCTTGGAGAAGGAGAAATGTTACTAGTGATCATCTATAGTAAACTTAGTGCACCGCAAGAAGAAAAGCTTTTGTAGGTCCTTAAGGAACATAAGACAGCTATTGGTTGGAAAATTGCAGAAATTAAAGGAATTAGCCCATCTACATGCATGCATCGTATTTTACTTGAAGAGGGAGCAAAACCTTCCCGTCAACCGCAAAGAAGATTGAATCCGCCCATGATGGATGTAGTGAAGAAGGAGATCCTCAAACTTCTTGAAGTTGGAGTGATTTATCCTATTTCGGATAGCAATTGGGTTAGCCCGATTCAGGTGGTTCCTAAAAAGACAGGAATAATTGTTGTGAAAAATCATAATGATGAATTAACTCCTACTAGTGTTCAGAATGGGTAGCAGGTTTGTATAGATTATAAAAAATTAAATGTTGTAACCCGCAAGAACCATTTCCCTTTACCTTTTATTGATCAAATGCTTGAAAGGTTAGCTGGTCATTCTTACTATTGTTTCCTTGATAGTTATTTAGGTTATTTTCAGATTGCAATTACTTCAGAGGATCAAGAAAATATGACTTTTACATGCCTATTCGGGACCTTTGCAATGCGCCATCCACTTTCCAAAGATGTATGGTTAGCATATTTTCATATTAAAATGAAAATATCATAGAAGTCTTTATATATGATTTCACAGTTTATAGAGACTCCTTTGATAATTGTCTGTATAACCTTACACTTGTTCTTCAATGATGCATATAAACTAACCTTGTGTTAAATTCTGAAAAATGTCATTTTATGGTTGAACAAGGTATAGTTTTGGGTCATGTTGTTTCATTTAAGGGAATTGAGGTAAATAAAGCTAAACTTGAAATTATTCATTCTTTATCTTATCCCATTAGTGTGCGGGAAGTTCGTTCTTTTCTTGGACATGCAGGCTTTTACTAAAGATTCATCAAGGACTTTTCCAAAATAGCATTACCCCTATGCAAGTTGCTACAAAAGGATGTGGCTTCTGAGTTCAATGAGGTGTATAAAAAGGCGTTTGATAAGCTAAAGGAACTGTTGACTTCTAGCCCAGTTATCCAGCCTCCTGACTGGAACGTTCCTTTAGAGATAATGAGCGATGAAAGTGACTATGCAGTAGGCGCGGTTTTAGGTCAAAGAACTGGAAAAGCATCTCATGCCATTTATTATGCTTCGAGGACTTTGAATGATGCCTAGATAAATTATTTTACTACTGAAAAAGAACTTTTAGTTGTTGTTTTCGCTTTAGTAAAGTTTCGATCTTATTTGCTTAGTACTAAAGTTATTGTTAACTCTGATCATGCTGCTCGTCGCTCTTGGGAAGTCCTCGTATTGCACCCCTTTTCTATTTTTTTGCCGATTACAATTTCGTTTTCGGTGTTACTTGTGCTCGGAAGAAACCTCATGGATCGCGTGTTGCTGTAGCACACATTTATGTTTAGTTTAAATGTTTTTGCTCTTATTTTTCAAGGAGAACACGCAGGCGCACGGTTTGAATCCCTATAGGAATGCAAAATGGTGGAAGAAGCTCGGGTAGAGTATGGTACAAGTAATATTCGTAAGCAATACATGACGGGTGCGACCATACCAACACTAATGCACCGGATCCCCTCAGAACTCCGAAGTTAAGCGTGCTTGGGCGAGAGGAGTACTAGGATGGGTGACCTCCTGGGAAGTCCTCGTGTATTTTTGCATTGGTACATTTAAAATTTTTCCAAAAAGAGCAATCTTAACCCATAGTTAATTAAATATATTACAAAAGGTAACATACCTTTTGATTAACGTGAGGCTTGACGTTGCGTCGACTATTGATTGGTCATTTATTGTCATATATGTACGACCCTTGGATCATTTCTTTTGTTTGTATTTTTGAGTATTTTTGGTACTTTTGATGTGTTTGTTAAGCTTGTGTAGGTTATAAGTGTTTCTCTTGGAGCTATACGAATATTGGAATTTTCGGTCCAAAATTGTGCTTCTGGCAGAGAGCATGGTGACCAGCCATCGGGAGCGCTGGTCGGGCTACAGCTGGTCGCGGTGAAAGAAGAAGAATTCTGGCAGAGAGCATCGCGACTAGCCTTCGCCAGCGCTGGTCAAGCTAAAGCTGTCGCGCTGGATGTTAAGGAACTGGGCAGTGAGCACCACAATCGCTGATCGCGGTGTCCTGTCGCGGTTATGTGAAGGCAAGTAATCCAGAGAGCACCGCGACCAAGCCATCGTGACCTCTAGTTCTTCAGTCAGGATTTTACTGGCCATCAATATTTCAAGACACCCGGCGCTTTATCGACTCATGTGACAGGTGTCAAAGGACGGGCAAGATCAGCCGCTGGAACTAAATGCCTATAAACCCAATCCCGGAGGTCGAGCTGTTTGACTTATAGGGGGTTGATTTCATGGGACCATTTTCCATATCTTTCAACGACCAATATATTCTGGTAGTGGTTGATTATGTTTCTAAATGGGTGGAAGCTATAGCCACTCCAAGAAATTCTTCAAGAAAAATATTCTGCGAAGGTAGTGCTGAAATTCTTCAAGAAAAATATTTTTTGCAGGTTTGGAACACCGCCAGCAGTCATCAGTGATGGAGGTTTGCATTTCTGCAACCGGCAATTTGAAGCGCTGCTAAAAAGGTATGGAGTTACTCACCGCATCACCACACTGTACAATGGACAGGTGGAAATTTCAAATAGGGAGATCAAGCAAATCCTGGAGAAAACGGTGAATAGCTCTAGAAAAGATTGGGCGGTCCAGTTAGACGATGCATTATGGGCTTATCGAACAGTTTTCAAAACCCCTATTGGGATGTCTCCCTATAGGTTGGTTTATGGGAAATCGTGTCATCTACAGGTAGAACTTCAGCACAAGGCTTATTGGGTAACGAAGACGCTTAATTTTGACATGCAACTAGCAGGTGATAAGCGTCTATTGCAGCTGAACGAGTTAGAAGAGTTCCGGTTGGATGCGTATGAGAACGCACGAATCTACAAAGAGCGCACCAAAAGATGGCATGACAAGCATATTGTGCGGAGAGAGTTGGAGGTGGGACAGAAAGTTCTTCTACTCAACTCTCACCTGCGGCTCTTCCCAGGAAAGTTGAAGTCAAGATAGTTCCGACCATTGGAGATTGTGAAAGTTTATCCACATGGAGCTATGGATATCAAGAACCCGAGTGGAGAAACGTTCAAGGTCAATGGGCAACAACTGAAACTATACATTGAGGGAGCTGCCGTTCCACCCAAAACCTCGGTGGCGTTACTCAATTCCACGTGACAAGGCATACAGTCGAGCTATAACTATAAACAAACGCTTCTTGGGAGGCAACCCAAGTTCTCAAAATTTTAGCCATTTTGAATTTCGTTTAAGTTATTTTGATTCGATTATTTTCATTGTGTGAATCTTAGTTTATTAACTTTTCGTTTGTTCTTTTCATTTGTGCTTGATTTGGTGTGTTTTAGTTTTTATTAATTTAGTTTGTGTATTTTTAGTTGATTTTTCTTTTTTGTGCAATTTTCCTTGACAGGTGCTAGGAGGGAGGTTTTCAGGCACCTCCAGTGAGCTTCGCGACCTACTGTCGCGACCAGAGGTCGGGACGCGTTGTCGTGGTGCTCACTGCCTCAGAAAAGAAAACTTTGCAAAACATCACAGTGAGCAACGCGACCAAGTGTCGCGACCTATAGTCGCGGTGAGCGGTTGCGGGGCTCATTGTCAGCCAATTAAAAAAGCAGTCTAGCGGGCATCGCGCGCAGACCAACACGACCTATGGTCATGGCAATGCCTCGCGAGGCTCCTCCACTTATCCAAACGGTGGCATTTCAAGAGAAAAAGAGGCACCGCGATTGCGTAGCGTGACCCGTGATCACGATGAGCGGTCGCGATGATGAATTGGGATTTAAATCCCTAGCATGCGCGACAGACTTCTCTCCCTCACACTCTCTCGCGACAGAAATTTTTCCAAATCCTCTTAACTCTCTTCCACATCAAGGTGTGTTTGCTCTGCGGTTACAAGGTATTTGAATTCTTCTCATGTCAATTAGGTTTTAGAAAAGCAATTTGAATTTTTATTGAGTTGATTTGAATGTGTTTAAGTGCCTAGAGTTGTTTGTGGATTTTGGTTTGTCCATTAATGTTTGTGATTGGGTTTTTGATGAGTTGAGGAGTTGAAAAACGGGGGAAGTTATTTGTTGAAGTGTTAGTGGTGTTGTTTGTGTTCTTTTCTGCATTACATTTGGTGTTGGTGTATTGTGTGGACTGTGGTGGTGATGCCGAGACTAAAACGGTTAAACGATGAGTATCCCGATCGTTTTGCTTCGTCTTCTTCCAAGAGTAGAGGAAAGCAGAAGCGGACGGGTTCCAAAAAGGCCAAAATTCCTAAAAAAGAAAAGCCAAGGCATACGGGTGATCCGAACCCCGAGTTCCCCGCCCGATTGAAGGCTTAGAAGGGGAGGCCACTTCTCCTAGAGCAAGGAATTAATGTGGAAGAGTTGGCCACTACCGTTATCTCCACCCATATTGACCAGCAGGTTTGGGGGAACTTTGTGCGGATGCCCAATCGAACAAATGAGAGTGTGGTCCGTGAGTTTTATGCAACAATGTACCCGCCTCACTTTTATAATTATGGCGTGGTTCAAGTAAGAGGCGTTCAAATTAGGATCACTCCAGAAGTGATCAATGCCCACTTCGGCACCATTCCCTAGCCAGCTCTTCGCCTCAGTTATCTTGAGCTCCCTTTGTTCTCAGACCATAACCCGGACTTAGCCGGAAGTTTGCGGATGTCAGGAGAAAGGGTGTGGTATGATGGCACCGCTCCTATCAAGCACAATAAGCTTCACATCAATGCCGCTTTCTGGCAGATCTTCTCAGATTTTTCCCTACGACCAGTCCAGCATCGCACGACCCTTATCATGGAAACCGCTCGGTTGGTGCACTGTATCCAGAGTGGTATAGTTTTAGATGTTGGGGTCCTGATCAGAGATGAGATGCTCAATACGGGCCGCCGTTTGCAGAGTGTCCTGCCGTTTCCGTGTTTAATTATGCACATTTTTATTTTTCATGGCATTGATGTGTATGCTGCAAAAGAGCGACAGCACCTCCGATCACCTTTGTAGAATTTGAATAAAGTAACCTATAATGATTTGGCCAAACGGTAAGGGATGCCATGACTTGGAGAGCCAGAGTGTCAGCCTGTGGACGTGGATGAGGATATGGAGGACATATTGGCTACGATTGACGAATTTCATGAGAATGACGACGACGCTCTGGCTGCCCCCAGAGTACCTACCAGGGTGACTAGAAGAACTGCAGCAGGCAGTTCACGGGCACGGTCTGAGGGAGCAGCTGAGGGCTCTAAGTGTGGCCAGGTTTTGGGTGCTTTGGAGGATATCCAGTGACGGATGGCGGAGATGTAGCGGCATTTTGACCAGCGAATGGATAGGCAGGATGCAGTAATCGATGATTTAAGTCAGGGGCTCCAAACTGTCACTTCAGAATTGTAGAGGAAGGGCCTTCAGGTGCAGTCATATTACCCTAGGCTTTCGAGATCTTCAACTCAGCCTCCTCCACCATCACCACCAGCATGATTTTTCTATTTTTTTTTTTTGTCTTTTGTGTTTTATTTTTCTTTTTCTTTTGTTGTGTTGAACTGTTATTGTCTTCGATTATGTATTTGTACTGCTATATTTATTTTATGCTTATTTCTTTGTTACATTTGTCTCCTTTTGCTTTACTTTTAAACATTGAGGACAATGTTTGAGTTAGGTTTGAGGGTATTTTTGTCTTTTGTGCGTTTTTATGTCTTGTTGGTGTATATAGGATGGAAACCTAGACTTTCCTCATACGCACTGCGTTTGGAAGACTTAGGCATAACAATGCCACGTACACCAGTTTTTGAGTCTTTTATTGTATTTTTCGTGTTTTCTTTTAATTATTTTAGAATAGCAAATTATATGCATGCTTTACAAAGAATTGGGTAATAATATATAAATGCTTAGGTCATTAGAGTGTACAAAGTTGTTAACTAGAATAATGCCGGTAGTGTCTTTGCATCTAAACATATAAGTCTGACATCTTTGCATTGTAGTATGTGAAAACTTTTAATTAATAGCCCTGATTAATAGTGGAGACTACCCTTAGTGAGAGAAAATGCACAAATTGAAAATCTTATGAAGTTTCTCAGTAGGTTTCCAAGTGAGTTGAACCCGATTTCCATTTTGTTTGAGTCAATCACCCGAAAGCCCCATTACAACCTGAAAAAGACCTATTCATCTCCTTAGGAAGCTTAACTATAAAATTTGACATGTATGTACATTGATTTTTCTGTTCTTAGCATTTGATATCATTCATGAGATCCTTTGTTAAATCTGTGCGTTCTTTCTAATTATTGATGTATACGACACATTTTGAAATCCTTTGCTCATAAATTCCAGTCGTATGCAGTTGAAAGTGTGATTGCCTAGGTTCTAAGTGTCATTGAGTGAAAACTGGTGAGACTGGAGTGGATGCGAATTACATCAGTGGTTTATTAGTATGGAGGTGTCACGATTATAAATGCTTTGTATGTCAGTGTCCTGTATGATATAAGGTGTTTAGACTTATCGGCGGCATTTTAGATTTCTGATTATTGTGCTATTCTTATGTCTTTGCATTTGCGTATATACTTGAATTGATGTGTAGCTATGTATGTGGTTAGCTTAGGACGTTTATGGGTACCGTAGCTGGTAAACCCTCACGAGACTATAACTCGTCCACTAGGGCCACCGAGGGGTTTAAAGGTTTGTGGCATATGCTAAGTGCTATCGTGTCATCCTACGAAAATGGATATAGCTTAGTTAGTTATTGTTGTTAATTTTAGTTATTTTTGTCTTTGATTTTTGTCATAAAGTGTGCCGATTTGCTTGAGGACAAGCAAAAGATAGGTTTAGGGGTATTTGATCGGTCATTTATTGTCATATATTTACGATCCTTGGATCATTTCTTTTGTTTGTATTTTAGTATTTTTGGTACTTTTGATGTGTTTGTTAAGCTTGTGTAGGTTATAAGTGTTTCTCTTGGAGCTATGCGAAGATTGAAATTTTCGGTCCAAAACCGTGCTTCTAGCAGAGAGCATGGCGACCAGCCATCGCGAGCGCTGGTCGTACAACCGCTGGTCGCTGGTCGTGACGGCACAATTTCAATAACCCTAGTGTGCTGCAATAAATAGAAGAAGAAAGAGAGAGTTAGGGATGCAGAATTTTCAAAGAACAGAAGAAAGAAAGAGAGAGATGAAGGAAGAAGAAGAGAGAAGAAGGTCTAGGAAACTAGCTATCGGATCGATTCTCCGGACGACTTCAATCGCTCTTAGGAATTAGATTGGTGCACGGAGAAGCTTAACCGAATCGGTTTCTACGAGAGTCAAGCCATTTAAAGTTTTTCTATCATACTCTTTTCTTTAATCCTATGTTATTCACATTATTCTTGATTAATGATTTTATGTATTCTTATTTCTTAGTTATGAACTAATTTCCCACACTAGGGATGATGATGAAACTTACTATGAATTTTGATTGAGATTAATGAATGTTTGGATGATTTGAGTTATATGATTGAGTGTTGATTTAATGTTTTATTGATTATATATTAATTGATCACCAATATTCAATATCTGGTTGTTGTGGATTAAGTACCCAAAGGAGACGCCCACAACGTGTTCAATAAATTGACACAATAGCCTAGGAACCAAATAGAGATATATTGGTGTAGGTTGTGTGATCTAATGTGTTTCTATGTTTATTGCATTCTTATATATTTGACATTCATCGAGAGATAGGGTGTTAGTATGTGTTGAATAGGTTCAATTTACCTTGAGAGAGGATTTCGGATAACTAAATAACATGATCATCAATCATTAGCTTGAACATTCATGCATAATTGTCTCATATCATTAGGATTAGTTAGTGAAATCGGATTCCCTAGTTCCCATTATCATTGATAAAAAGACCTTTTAATTTCAAGTTTATAGACCATTTAGAGTATAAGTTACAAGTCACAACCATTGAATTAGTTTTCTAGATAGTGTTAAACTTGGTTAATTTCAGTATTCAATCTCTAATCGTCCTCGTGGGAACGATATTTGGAACTCATAATTCTATATTACTTGTGCCGACCTTGTATACTTGCGGGTACACAAAAGGCGTAACAACTATGAACCGCAAGATCTTCCAATTCTCCACGAATGTGGATTACCTTGGAGTATGGGTTCCCTTTATTTGAATTGTGTACCTGAGGATGAGAAACAAAAAACTTTTCCTTTTGTTAGTCACTCAAAAAACCCTCCAGAGAAAAACGAAGAACACTTGATTCTTTTTCTCTTTTCTCTCGGATGAATTCTCACACTTTTTTATCTAAAGTGGGTGTGGTTTTTTCTTGACTATCACAAGCTCACAAAAATCACACAAAGCCACCAAACCCTTAGCCTTGGCCGAACTCCCCTAGCTCCCTTTATATAGTGGCCGAATTCTCCCTGTGTAGGGAGGATTCCTGTTTCACCATTAAACACTTCAAGCTAAAGTTCGACCTTATCCCAACTCTAAAAAAGTTTATCTATTTACAATTAAAAAATAATTGTAATTGAGTGATTTATCAAAACTTTCCTAAAAGTGACTAATAGTCAACTTTAGAGTTTTGATAAATATCAAAAACTTCTTAATTTGATTTTGATAAATAACTCCTTTTATTAAATGTGCTAATTATATTATCAATATATTTACGGGATGTTAAAAACATCCCTTAAGGCCACCCAAGGGATCACACACCCTTGGCTGCCCATCCCAAGTATTTTGACGAGTTACCGCGTGTCTTGATCGAATACAAGAACGCACCTCTCAAAACTTTTGGAAAGAATTCCAAAATCAATTCTATAAGATGGATCAAATAAATGATCCAGTAGAATATCACTAGTGATCCATTTAAGTTCGTGTGGATTGGGGATCTTAGCAGGCTATCTAAATTTAAGCTCCAATAGATACAACCTAATCACAATCAATAAATGATTCACTTAGGTCCGATCCATTAATTTTAGTTCATTCCACTAAAGAACTAAAATTGAACTCTTAAATAAAGATAGAATAAGTTAGCGTGCTGTTTCGTACCCTAGACAACCTAAATGCAGAAAGTGTATCCCCGTGAAAAGTACTAGTACTCGCCAAGAGCTCATAGACCGTCTATAGCTCTCCAAGTTACCATATTTATTCATATGACCATGTTTTCGGAACTTGGATATTTTGACTTGTCCAGAAGTCATGTTTCAATATCCACTATTGAAAACTTTATATAAAGATTTAATATCCAATACCTCAAAACATCCAGATGATGGTATTCTACAGACATTTGCTAGATGCAGTCATGATGTCCATTTCTATAAATAATGTCCTCTATCGATATACACGTGAATACTACCAAACCATCGAGGATAGACTATGCGATATAATCATACTCATTGATAGCTCAAATGATAATATATACAACCATAAGTCCATTATTTATCTCAGGATTGAGATAGACTCTCCGATTGTCTTAGTAGAACACTTTTATCCACCGATGGTTGCGGATAAAGTTTTCCATAGTGATCCGATTTAATGCACCCAGTGCACTAGATTCTTTTGTCCAAAGACACTTTGATGATTTTAGACTCATCATATCATATTTGATCCTACTCAAATGCTAACAAAAGAATCTACAACTTTAACAAGATAAAGGTGCCCAACCTTATATCTTAAGTTCTGAATGTTTATTGGAGACTAACTAAAAAATTGTGTCTACCTCATACATATTCAGATGTATGAACAATTCTTTTATTTCTCATAGTCTCTTGACCTTATGATTATTTACTTTTGACAATTGATATAATTGCTATAAGATTTGTTAAAACATAAATCACTTTTATTTATATGAGATCGATTGTCAAATACACTATTACACTCTTGCTATTGAGCATA